>CM032228.1:123382500-123982500 GCA_019009955.1 Riptortus pedestris
ATAACAAAAGTTACTATAAATAACAAAATAAACAACTTCTTTTATGTGCATATTTGAACCAAAAGCAATATGAAACGAAATATCGCTATTTTTAATTTCAGGCCTCTCTTATAACCCCCACTCCGGTTCGTCTCAGAGAATATTAATAGATATAGCCTTTAGTCAGATCAGTTATAGTAATATACATACCAAGTTTTATAATATTCGGTTCAGCCATTTATGCGTGAAAAGGTAACAAACAAACAGACACCAAAGCTACAAATTAAAGATATCGTGTCTATTGTTTGTGTTACTAAAAAGTATATATATATATATATATATATATATATATATATATATATATATATAGAGAGAGAGAGAGAGAGAGAGAGGGAGAGAGAGAGAGAGAGAGAGAGAGAGAGAGAGAGAGAGAGGCGCATTTATTTATTGATTAATTTATTACTGTCACTATCAGGTTACGAGCTATCAATAGATACTCCACTCTGCAAGTTTCGAAATGCACATAGCAACAGGTGACTTCAATTATTCATCGGACGGATTAAATGTTAATTACTAATTAGCAATATATGATATTGATTTTCCTATCCCGTCTAATTTTGTTGCAATGGAAGAAACAATATCTGAATTTATTGTAAACAAAAATACGAGGGCTTGATTTATTATATGAAATCGAATATATTGTGAAATTATTTCCTTGGTTTCTTGAAAAATCATTTTTTTCCCCTTCATTATCTCATTTGAATGTTAGTTATATTTAACTAATGAAACTATCTTTCATATACCTATTTTTTTTCCGTACAAAATACATATTTTCAAGCCTCCTACACTAACTACATCATTAGACTTGAGTTTAATTTTCCCAAACCAATATTCTTACCCTACATTAATACAAAAATAATATGTAGAGGATTTGTTTTTTGTAGGCATTACCTCTAAAATCCGTGCGTGACGTCAGATTTATAAATTCAAATTACCTTCTGATTTAGAATATAAAATAAGAATTTAAAATGAATGTAACGTTTGGGGTGACTAAGGATTTTGTTTAGTAAATTCAAATATTATGTATTGTGAGCAACGCGAAACACGGGATGAAGTTGAAGGAATCGATGGAATCAAAATCACAGACAGAAATATTGCGTTTAACCACTATAGAGCTGCATTTCATTATAACGAGGAAAGCGATTACATTTCACAGCAAACCGTTGCTATTGGACCATTGATCGTTGTGTGCCAATGCTTCTGGGGAAAATAATTGATAGGAATCAGTGGAAATGCAGATTCGGCTCAAAATCACCCAAACATGTTAGGCTCAAAAACAAATCCGTCAAGAAGGTGCTGAGTGAAATTTCCATACCTTTCTATTTCTAACTATACACATTTATGCCCTACGAGGATCTACATAGAAGTCATAATACTCCTTGAGCAATCAAATCGAAGCAACATTTTACAGTTTGTTCCTTGTATACATTCCCAAATTGCATAGAAGGAGGTATATAAGGATAGAATAGTTATAGGAGGGTCGATATAATGTTAGAACAAATAAAATTATTAAATGTAGGTAAAGTACATACCATTGTCCAAAGGTCCCAACAGATACTTAGATAACTCCGTTGTTTTAGGTCATGAGCTACATACATAAGGGATGTTCTTGTCAAAATCGTTCTTGCTCTCCAAGATCTTAAGTAGGAAACAAGAACAGTTTTCTCAATTTCCTCTATTACTTTTTTCCCCAAAATCTTCATGTTCTCAACAACTCTTCTCCAACGATTCATTACTTTTATACATACTAATCTATCGCCTGTTATTCGTGCGGCTATTTCCAGTTGTTTGCAAAACTCTCTTTCTTTGGCTCTTGCCAATTTTTCTTCCCTTTTAAACATCTCATGCTCTTTTTTCTCTCGTATTTTGTTCCTCCTGAGTTCGATTTCCATTTTTTTACGTTCTTCTTCTTCCTGGGCTAACTTTTCGGCAATATATTTCTCTTTTTCCCTCTTCTTCATCTCAAAAAAAGCTCGATGTTTCTTCCTTTCTTCTTCTCTTTGTTTCATTTTCTTCACAAGCGGGTGATCTTCAGGCATCGAAATAATTTTGGTGATAGGTTGAGGAGAATTTTCCATATCCCTCTCCACTTCAGCAATTGCCTTCTCATTTATCAATTTAACTTGCCTTTCGTGTTGTAAATCATCAATAACTTTCATTTGTTCAGAAATTAATGTTTTCTGGTTTTCAATTATTTCTTTTTGTGCTAAATACCTATTTTCAAATACCTGGCCATTGCTACTATATTTGTGACCTTTAACAGGTAATATCATTTTTGTAACATTTTTTTTCAAAAGCCAGTTTCTCCTAGTCGCACTTAAAAAGGTGGACATTTTATCTTCTAAATATCTATTTTTTTCCAATATTAGTTGGGATTTTATTTTTGACTTAACATAAATTTTCCATAGCTTAATGTATTTTTCGGCCAGTTGTTTTTTTCGTTCATTGAAAATACACCGCCTTTCACACATAGTTACTTCCGATATGAAATACTATCAATAAAACCTAGGAAAAATAACATCCCTTTCGGTGTTATTAACTATTAACTTCCCTTCAACCGGACGAAATACCTGAAAATAAATAAACATAATATTAAACTGGTAACTGTTAAGAGCAACAATAAGGAAAGAAGTTTAAAAAGCTGGTAATGAAGTAACTTCAACTGAATTAAGAGTTATTTAAACATTTTTTTCTGTAATCGTTGAATAATGGTAACATTACTAAACTGAAATGAGTGAAGAAAGTGAAACATTTTTCAATAGAGTGAAGAAAGTGAATTGCCTTCTTAATTAGTAATAAGTATAAATTAAAAAATAATTTGAAGTTGGAAATTAAATGCTTTTAAATGTTTCTTAACATTGTAAGAATTTATTTTAACAAAAAAAATTGAAATGTGAATGAATTATTGGTGGAAATAATCAATATATTTTAAAATTTAAATATAATAATAATTGCCTTCCTTGTTTATAACCTGCACTTGTTTATAACTGCACTACGTCACAATCATCACTAGTTACCTAGTAACTAGTTACCTACCAACAACATCCCATAATCTTCACAACATCCTAATTTTGTTCATATTCTGGTTAGATCTGATCATGTATTACACGATTACAGAAAAAAATTAATATTACACTCGTGACGAAAGTAGAATTTACAACTCTCGTGAAATTACCACACTCGCTTCGCTCGTGTGGGTAAACGTTTCACTCGAGTTGTAAAATGATCTACTTTCGTCACTTGTATAATAAATAACTATTTTCATAATAGTCCTTTATACATTAATATCATAATACGTTTTACATGGGCACCCATATTAAATTAATGACACAGGCAAAATATCGCCTAGAAATAACTATATAAAGTATTAATTTGATAAAAGATCCTACCTAGAGGGCCAAGGTCTGGAGATTTGTAAAGAAACAACCTGACAGAAACTGCAAAATCTTTAAAACCCTAAATGAAACTACATGTAACTAACTAACTACCTGAGTACCATCCCAAAATTTTCATTATTGTTCTAAGGTGGTGAATGAGTTTAAAAACCCCTATTTATGTAGATGTTGCCCAAATCGATTTGTAAATGAATCGGGAAGGGGGGTTTAGAGAGGGATTCTAAAATTCGAAATATTTCTGTTCTTATACGTCGGGTCGAAAAATTATATATAGCCACTCCTCTTGAAAATGTAATTTACTATAAATGTTATTATATACATTTTTTTTCTTCTTTCGGGAGCGATGAGATTGGTGAGGAAACCGCAGAGCACAGGTGGCAGGGCTGATATTCCTTCTCTGCTCTCCGCAATATAGGAGCATACCCACTAAATGATTCCACTTTTCCAATGAAATAATTGATAAACAGAAAAATATACTTAAATCACGCACACTGTCCGAGCGCAAAGATGCAATCTACTGACAAGATTACCTTGGGGAAAAAAGGAACGTTTATGAATTAGGTAGAAAGTAATATCCCAGTAATCCTGTTCTCTCTACTAGCACTAATTGTGTCTATATCGCTTTCTAACCCACAACACAGCAAAATGCTAAAATACACCAACTAATTTAATTATTCATTCTGTATTGTGTAATTTTGGGATTAAATGGTGTAGATACAACCAATCTTTTACTTATTTCACTTCTTATTTTATTTTCCACTACTAATATTATTTCACCCTCTACAACGTTTATTTCTGTCATTTATAAATTATAGAATTACTTTCAACCGAGTACTATAAGGGAAGTACCGTACTATAAGGGAAAAGTTGATTTTCAGTGTTTTGGGAGTTTTTCAGACCGCATCTGATCAAAAATCATCTTGTATAAAACAGTCTTAAAATTAAATTCCCAATCCGATTCATTCATAAAAATTAAAACTTTTCATATAAAATTCCTGAGGTGCCAGACAGGCACTGAAGGGAATTGCAGAATCTTTATAAGGCTAAAAGAAAACTTCATATATCATAAATATGACTATCTGAGTTTCTTCCAAGAATTGGTTTTATTCTTCAGAAAAAAGAGGTAGTAAAATACTCAAAAACTCCCCAAATAAGTATAATAATTAAAAATAAAAGTCTAATTAAAAATAAATTTTAATGTCCGGAGCTGCATTAACTTTTCAAATTTTGTGCTGGAATGAGATACATTATCTCAAATCAAAATCCATTCTCAATTCCTCTTTCAGAGGCTCCTGAGTAAAACATAATTGAAATTTAAGCTGGCTAATAATTACGCTGATTGACAAGAATTACGCTGGTTTTTTTCACAAGAAATTTGAATAGTCAACTTAATGCATTTCTCCATCCTGAATTCAGATTCATATGTAGTCAGAATTTCTCCATAGTTTTTCTGTGAAAGCTACTTTTCAAAATCTGATTTTATTGTTTTCATTGATAGGGACCTTTACCTCATATGTAGCAAATAAAACCATGCTGTATTTAAGGACATTATTTGTAAAACCGTTCTGAAACACCATAAAACAAGCCTGTGCAGGTTCATTCATTATTGGGCATGCTCAGGCCCATCAATTCACATTGTGAAGTGAATCATATCTAAAAGAAAAATATACATTTAATTATCCGAATTTGCAATCTGCAATGAGACCTGTCTTACACAATGCAGGGTACTTATCGATTATCGAGAGGCCGTCCATTTAAAGATGATTATTAAATCATAATTTAAAAAAAAAAAAAAAACACTTTTTTATGTAAAATAACACTTCCAGAATTTATAAATGGCAAAATGGTTAACAGGGGAGCAGATAAAGTATTTAATGGTTCAAAACGGCTTATCGCTATTATATGATGGTGATAGTGTATATGGTGGTTCATACTTGACTAGGTTATCTTAGTCATTCTGTTTCTTTTGTTAATGAGTGAACCTTTATTAACACTATTTGGTGTTTGCTAACACCAATTGGTGATCTTTTATGATTACACCACTTGGATAGCAACCTTGCCGATGGCAGATGACGGCCGGGGACGACCGCTTTACGTATGTCCGGTTATGGCTCCGCGACATCGTCCAGATTTGGGCTAACTCTAATTTATAATTACATTATGTTATTCAAAGAAATTCTAGAAGTGTTATTTCAAATAATAGTGTTTTTTTTTTTTAATATGATTTAATAATCGCCTATAAATGGGTGGCCTCCCGATAATCGATAAGTCCCCTATGCAGAGCTCCCTGTAGCAGTATATGCAAATACGACCTTAAATGTTAACTCTGATTCTGATCTAACTCAAACTGAAAATGATCCTACATATGAAGCCAGTAGCTGTTCATAGGAACCATACTTTCCAATCAGCAAGACCTTAATGACTTGATTCTGGGTTTATATCTGTATAATAAGCAAGCTGAAGTTTGAACTTCATGGCTCAAAGGGTGGAATCTACACCAAAAGGTCCGTCACGCAGGGGCTGCGTAAACTATTATCATTATGGAAACTCTTGGAAACAGCCATATGAATACATGAAACTAGTTTTAGATAAAATGCAATATGAATGGAATATCAGGGGTGATTTAAAGGTCATTGCATTATTGCTTGGTTTGCAACTTGGATTCACCAAATTTTGCTGTTTTTTGTGCGAGTGGGACAGCAGAGAAAAGAAGTTTCACTACGTTAGAAAATTATGGCGTAAACGTGAATCTCTTATCCAGAAAAATGTGTCATATGTCCCTATAGTCTATCCTGAAAAAAATATTTTTACCTCCATTGCATATTAAGTTAGTAGTAATGACAAATTCCGTCTAAGCTATAGATAAATTTTCATGATGGATTCTTGTACTTGAAATCCCCCAAGGTCAGTGATGCTAACCTGAAAGAAGGAATTTTCACAAATTCGGTGATTTAATAGTATTATACATGTTACCCTTTTTCTAAAACTCTACTCGTTATAGTCCGATTCCAGGATTCTGGTTTTATCGAAGCCCATCATTGGCCTCATGGTACATTTAAACATCGAGATTGTTAATGAAGAACTAAAATTTGGTACAATAAAAAACAGAAATCACTATTAATGACGGCTTATAAAAAAATAAAAAAATAAAAAAAAACAGTTCTCTATATGCCCCATTGTAAGAACCGTATGTAAAAACAACTTTTTTAAGGCTAACCATGAGATAAAATAAAATAATTAATAGCTTAACGTGAAAATCATATGAGGAAGTGTGGGGAGTGAAGACCCAGAAAAGACAATTGACTCTCTCAATAGTTAGAAAAAATGTCCGTCACGCAGGGGCGTGAACTAAGCAGATTTCCCACGTGAAGTTCTACAATAGAGAAATTTCACGAGAGCTGAGCAGTTAAGGAAACGGCCGAACTAGCTTTTGGCGGGAAAGTCACTCGTCCGTTAGCCGCCCAGATTTAATAAAAACGCAAATATCTCGGTTAATATTCAACAATATTTATAGTAAATTTAATTTGCAATACGATATTCGAATTTTCCTCCCACTGGTCCGATTTCAGCCGTTAACGAATTTGATCTTTCTTCAACATAAAACAACTAAATATAGAGTTTGGTAATGATCAAACAAAAATTGCGACCGCTAGAGCGGTAACAGATAGATATATATATATATATATATATATATATATATATATATATATATATATATATACACACACACACACACAGTTTTGAACGGACCTCATTTTCGTCATCTACTAGGTAGGATGGATGGAAATTTGAAAAATTTCGAAAATTCCATCATGAGTGCAACCTCAATAGCTGATTTCCGCCCTTAAGGGAAATCTGCTAAAAGTCCGTAAACTAAGTAGATTTCCAACGGGAAGATTTAAAACAGACAAATCTACATACTGGTAACACCACCGGAAATGTTGGGGAATTAATACAAACGGCAATAAGAAATCTTTGAGTCAATTTACAAGTTAATAACATCTCTACAACGGAAAGTGTCGGAATCGTAAACAAACGGGGCAGCCAATATCGCAGCGCTGAGTAGATAGAATAATTCAAGACCGGAAAGAAGAATATATTTCTGAATATAACATATTAATTTTATTGAAACCTATTTACTATAGCTAGTGCAGTAATTTGCAATGAATCAGAATTTATTCTATCTCAATCACTCAGCTTTTAGAATTCCAAGAGCAATAGAAGGGGCGGGGGGGTGGGGGTCAAAAGAATGTATTTGTTTGTGTCTCGTATAATAAAAGTTTGTTGAAGACCATGATATAACAGCTTATTATTGATATGATACTGGTTGGAGTTTGGGTTAGGGGTTTCACTTAAGGAAAATCTGCTAAAAATGAATAGAATAACAATTATAGTACATTTTTTAATTAACAAGATTCTTTATATAACATGCAACATCCGACTCATAATAAAGTATTTATCAAAATCAGAATTCGATATTAGCCATCCGCATAGTTATTATGGTGCTTGGAATACATAATATAATATATTTTGGTGACTGAAAGATTTTAAGAGCTCCATTCCAAATCGAGTCTGAATCAGCACTACGAAGACTGGTAAAAAAAAATATTAATAAAATTGGATATAAATAAATACTGGGGGTTTCGAAACATATGTTGTGTGCCTTAAATTAAATACACTTTGCCGTTACAGTTTATCGAGAAATCAGCAAAGTCCAAGGAATATAGGAATAGCAGGCTAGCCGAGTTACTAAAATGATGTTCTCAGATGTCAATGACTTTGAGTTCCACTCCTTCCTACTAATAGGGAAATAAATCCCTTTATAATCTCATCTTCACAATGAGCAGAACAATCGATTGGTTTGGCTAGTTCAGGAAAGCATGTTGACCCTGGATATCTATTATACCTAAACAGGTAGCGCATCAATATAGAACAGACGGTTATCTATCATATTGTTTGTCGGATATGGCAGCAACTCCATACATGAACAACTAATATTTTTTTTCCCCAAACGACAAAAAGAAAATATTTTTTCTCAATACACAAACAGAGGAATATTTTCCTCATATAAAAAGTCCTTCACGTAGGGGCTCCGTTAACTAAGCAGATTTCCCACGTGCGTCACGTATTTGCACTAATCTCAATACGTAAAAGGCCAATGAGAACAATATTTGGTGTTTAGGATTTAAATAATCGTCTTCACAATACAAAACCTTATTGTAAATATGGTATGAGCAGAAGTGGGGGTTTACTGCCGATATCTCGATCAATAATCAAGATAATGAAAATACGTACATAACAATATTTAGAGAACATTACATTTGCAATAAGATTGATTCTATACAAATTTTCGATCCGACGCATAATAACGGAGACATTTGGAATTTTCGTAATTTCCACCCTCCCACTGTTCCGATTTTAGCCGTTAACGAACTTGATCTTCATTTTTATAAAAAAAGTTTAAATATCGAGTTTGGTATCGATCAGAAAAAAATTGCGACCGATAGCGCAATAACAGATATATATATATATATATATATATATATATACAAATTTTGAACGGACCTCACTTTCGTCATCTCCTAATCCATGGACATTTGAAGACATTTTTTAAAAGTCCCATTATGAGTACAACCACAATAGCTGATTTCCCCTAAGGGAAATCTGCTAAAATAATTAAATGCCATTTACTTTATTGAAAAAGAAGGCCAATTTCTTGACACATTTAAGGCCACTGTAATTAATCCAATGGCGTTGAGTAATAATAAATGTTTTCAAGTAATTGGCCTGCCTTTTCAATAAAGTAAATAACACAGGCCAACAAAAAAAACCTTTTTGAAAACTTTTTTAATTTTAATAGCTGATCTTGATAGATTTTTATGTGCTGAATCCAAATCTGCTCGTAGTTTTTATGTATCACCCTTAGTTTCCAAGCAAAATGTATTTTATTATATAGTCTAATACCCATTTACAGTATATAGGGAAATCAATGAAACACTGTAGAATCGTAAAAATGGTTTGTATTTACAGTAAAATACTTGGAATAGTAATTTTATGTGATGATACAAGGTTCACTTGTCAACTGGAATTGCTTTATATTTTCTTTCCCTTTTTTCCTTGAAGCTTCTTGTGTAGCTTTTCCTGCGATGAATAGCTTGCTGAACTTCCCGGTGAAGTGACCAACAGTAATCCCCCATCATGTTGGTATTCCAGCGGCCCTGGTAACGTTTTTCCATCACTTTAACGTCCTGGTGAAAACGCTCACCTTGCTCCTCACTAACATCTCCTAAATTTTCCGGGAAGTAATCGAGGTGGCTGCTCAAGAAGTGAACTTTCAGGCTCATCAAACATCCTAACTGTTCAAATTTTTTTAACATGTTAGCAACAATAGCCTTATATTCTGGGTCTTTTTTATTTCCCAAAAACTTGGTGACAACTTGCTTGAATGAAACCCATGCTTCTTTTTCATTTGAGGTCATTGTGGATTCAAAGTTAACGTCAAACATCATTTTTCTAATATCAGGCCCGGTAAAGACGCCTTCTTTCAGTTTAGCTTCTGAAAGGTGTGGAAACTTCTGACAGAGATATTTGAAACAAAGCCCATCTTTAGGCAAAGCCTTTACAAACTGTTTCATGAGACCTAACTTAATATGTAGTGGTGGTAGGAGCACGTTTTTTGGATCTACAAGGTTTTTGCGTAAAATGTTCTTCTCGCCAGGCTTTAAAGACTCCCTAGCAGGCCAGTTCTTTCTGCACCAATGTTGATTCCGAGCTCTACTGTCCCATTCACACAAGAAACATGGAAATTTGGTAAAACCCCCTTGCTGACCAAGGAGCATGCACGTAACTTTCAAATCACCACATATCATCCAACCGTGTGCAGAATAACCTATTTTATTTAACACTATTTCTAGATTTTCGTAACTCTCTTTCATATGTACAGAATGACCGACAGGTACAGAGGCATACATGTTACCGTTGTGTAGTAAAACTGCCTTCAAACTATTTTTGGATGAATCAATAAACAACCTCCAATCTTCTGTTTTGTATTCAATTCCAAACTCATTCATTAAACCATGAATGTCTGAGCAGTACACCAAATCACCCTCTTGTTCAAAATACTTCGAAAATTGTTGTTCTCTCTTCCTATACACATGAAAGCTGGTTCCAGCCGCCAGCAAGTTCTTTTCTTTTAGCCTAGAGCCAAGCAGTTCAGCTTTTTCTTTTGTTAAGCCCAGATCCCTAACTAAGTCATTAAGCTCGACCTGAGTGAACAATTTAGGCTCTACATTTTCTGTAACACATTGGAATTCTTCATCTTGTTCATCTAACTCCGACTGTACATCAGAAAATACTACTGTTTCAATAGAATTTAAGTCCTCTGGTGGTTCCGGGATTGGCAAATCTACACCGTGCCCTACTAGTCGGATGGCGGACGGAAGGTTAGGGTAGCTTATTACCTTCTTGTTCTTAGAGTTATGACCAGTAATATCTACACTGCAAAAGTAACAGTCGTCGGAATGATTTTTTGGTTCCCTCCATATCATGGGAACAGCAAATTTAAAGTGTTTTTTCTCTTTTTTTGACCATTTCCTGAGGTCTTCAACACATACATAACATACCTTATGCGGTGCCCAAGGTTTATCCTGGTCTCCAAGTTTGGTTCCAAAGTATGCTAGATAAACCTTTTTCACAAAGTCTGTAATGTTTCTTTGGTGCTTTTTAATAACAAACTCACCACAAATATAACAAAAACTGTCAGCAGAGTTTTTACAGCCGCGATGAGACATTGCACTGAGCACATGTACAGGAAACGTAAAAGTGAGGTTATGTTGAAAATAAACAAAACATCAGCTGTTTAGCATGTGTTTCAGCAGTGCTGCCAACATCATCTTTGTTCATTAGACCTATTTTTTCATGTTATCTTAACTATGAAAAAGCTGTTAAATTCTAAAAATGTTTCTTTATTTCATGAATTTAACTATAAAATGTGAATAAATGGTGGGTGATACAACTTTTTAAGCATCATATTTGGATTCAGCAACCTAAACAACATAAGAATAAGGTATTTTCATTAAAAAAGTTTTTTCATCGTTGGCCTGTGTAATTAATCACTAATGTTGCCTTCCATAATGACCCCACTTTTCATCATCATATGGAATGATAGTTTCCAACCAATCCCACCAGAAATGCGCCGGTCACAGGTCAATATTCACATACTAGCCTCTTTAGAAATTCATTTTTACAACTTTTAAATATTTTCTTCATGTATTTTTAGTCATCAGACGACTACTACATAAAGAATGCTAAATTACTGACTGTCCCTCGTATCACGGAAAACAGCTCTAAGAATCTTACTATAAATAGTATTCAAGTCATGAGGAGGCATGGAGGAAAACTAGGGTGTATTTATTATTTTCTTGACAATAATGGGGGGGGGGGGTGTCATCTATCATTCTTATCTACACCCTGGAAGCCGAGGACGACAAGCTAGGCTATTCAATATAGTGGCGTATCAAGAATCTTGTCGGGCACATATCCGCCTATTTTGATACTATAAATAATGGGTCTCTTTTACCTCATGCAAGATACTTTCATGATCTCAACGCACAAGGAATGAGGGGGCCTACCTACAATTCAAAACATGGATTCGCAGATATTTCAGTTTTAGTAGATTTCCCGTAACGATTTAATGAGCTCTCTTGCTGAACTAACGACTGGATTTTTGAAAAATTTCATTAAATGTTCATCGATCCTACCCTGTAGATTCAATAATATCTTTGTTTTGATATTTTATAAAAATATCAAAAGAGATAAAGCAGATCGAAAAATTGTACAGAACCAACCTTACCGCACATTTAATGTCCTATACATTTTGTCTATCATGAATATCAACCGGGGATTTGCATTTTTCAGTTTCCAGCCTCCAGAAAACCCCCACTTTTAGTCATCGCAATTTTAAAAAAGTCCGTCACGCAGGGGCTGCGTAAACTAAGCAGATTTCCCACGTGAAGTTTTACAATAGAGAAATCTGCCTAATAACAACTGTAGTAGTAAGAAACCTCTAAACCTAAAACATTATTTAGGGCGTAATAACCCAGTAGTTTCTCGACCCAAAAAACAGTTAACCTAACCTCTCTAAACCTATTCATGAGGGACGAATAGTTGTGGAAACGGCTGTCAGAGCTCTCGGCGGAAAGTCCGAACATAGCCACTCCTGGCGACCACACGTAGAATACAAATGCAAATATCTCGGTTAATATTCAAAATACACAATAAATGTATAGATCAATATTTATAGTAAATTTAATTTGCAATAAGTTTTATTCTAAACAATGTTTCGATCCGACGCATAATAACGGAGATATTTTGAATTTTCCAAAATCCCCCCTCCCACTGGTCCGATTTCAGCCATTAACGAACTTGATTTTCCTTTTTACATAAAACGATTAAATTCCGAGTCTGGTAACGATCAAACAAAATATATATATATATATATATATATATATATATATATATATATATATATATATATATAATTTTGAACGGACCTCATTTTCGTCATCTCCTGGGTAGGATCGATGGACATTTAAAGAAATTTTTCGAAACTTGCATCATGAGTACGACCTCAATAGCTGATTTCCCTGAAGGGAAATCTGCTAATAAGCGAATATATCAATCATTAAACGCCTTATTTCAAGCTTAAACGCCAAATGTTGTTTTCAACAGATCATTACTTGATGAGATACAAGTATATGCAAATATGTTGTGAGATGAGGTCAATTAAGATATTATTTCATGCCTCGATAATGTTTATTTGATATATACCTTACTAGATATTTAACATTAACGGCCATATTCGTTAATGGCTGAAACCGGACCAGGAATAGAGGTGGAGTTTAGAGGGAGAAGCTGCTCTATACATTTTTCTTATCTAAAATATAAAGCGACTTATTCCTACTTTCTTTTCCACTCACTTATGGTCATCGGATTTTTATTAATGGAGATCAGTTGTGTGCCGTGCTTGTTCCTAGAAATCAGCTTAGTTTAGGCAGTCTTTGCAGAGGGACTTTTTGAATAGAGAGAATGGATTGATTGGAACCGCTCAACTTTAATTCTTCCAGTGCGGGTTAAGACGGTCTTGATCTCGCGTAGTAGACCTAGGGTGGCGGGTTCAATTCCCGCCCTGGGCAGTAGAAATTTATTTAGTGACGGACTCATTAAATAAACTCCTTAAGCCCACCCTGACTAGAAAAGGGTGGTAACCTCTTGATAACCCGTCCCGATAAGCCATAGTAGCATAAAGTGGACGTAAATAATAATCAAACAAAAAAGAAATCATTCAGTAAGTTTTAACAATTTCCGGACGGGGAGCGTCTGAAAAGTAAACAAACAAGTCTGCCAAGCTATCATGGGAAAGATATTAATTTTATTTAAAACTATTTACTATATCTAGTACTGAAATGTATAATGAATCAGAATAATTTCGATCTCGATCAATGAAATTTTAGTAGTCCAAGAACTTGAGACGGGGTGGGGGGGGGGGTATCTCGTATAATAAACGTCTCTTGAGAACAATATTTGTTATCAACCCACCCGGTATCACCAGCTACCGGGTCACCTACCCTTATCGAGTTCCATTTCACCCTTTCAACATTACCACCTCCCTTATAATGGAACGTAGTTCAGCAGAAGGGGAACTATCTCTTCTCACCCCCGGTAGGTCACACTACCTTAATACCAACCATTTTTGAAAGCTGGGTTTCAGATAAAAAAAAAATATTTGTTATTTAAGCTTTGAATAAAGTAGTTTTTTATATAACAGAGTAATGTTTATGTATCATGAATTTAGACAAGGAACTGATGTAAGTAATAATGGTTTAGAGAAGGAGTAGAACTAAAATTCCTTTAGTTAAAAAAAATAGAAAATGAAAATGTATCAAATAAAAAAAATATTGTGTAACTAAAGTTTCTGCTCTACACATTTTTCTCCAACTAGATTATTAGCCGAGCTATTTGAATTGTTTTCCCCTAGTTCCAGTAGACGTCGCCGACAACTCCTGTGACTTTTCTGTAAATTACTAACTAAGCTACTGGGCTTGTATTATTACAATTTAAATAATAATTATTGGAAGTTTTTGTCATTATTAAGCATAATTCTGTTCTTTCCCGCCAAAAGACGACACGAGTCGGGGGATGTGAAGCGAGGTTTCCTAGAGCCCGCTGAGTTTGTCTCACCACAACTTCCGCACACACATGTTATGTAAATTCCAGTGATTTATGCAAAAATCCGCCATGAAGGGGTTGCGTTAACTAAGCAGATTTTCTATGTGCATCACGTTTTTGTCTTTATCTCAAAACTTAAAAGTTCAATGAGAATAATAATTGGTATTTAAGCTTCAAATAAAGTGCTTCATAATATAACAGCTTATTGCTAATTTGACATGAGTAGGACTGGGGGTTTACTAAATGCCGAAAACTAAAAAAATGCAAATATCTCGGTTAATAATCAAGATAATGAAAAAACATACATAGCAACATTTATAGAAAATTACGTTTTCAATAAGATTGATTGACGCATAATAACGGAGATATTGTGAATTTACAAAATTCTCCCTCTCTAACCCCCCCCCCCCCCACTGTTCAGATTTCATCCGTTAACGAACTTGATCTCCATTTTTACATGAAACGCTTGAATATCGAGTTTGATAACGATAAGACAAACATTTGTTAAGTGCATATCTGTGCGTATTTCTCATTGCTCAAAAAAGATTTGTTCAGAATGTAAAAATTTCATATTTGAGGTAAAATCTAGTTCTGCAACTCCCCTTTTGATCTAAATCGACAAAGGGGAGAGCAAAAATCAGAAATTTCTTCTTACCTGTTGGATACAAATAAATCGTATTGGGCCTTTTAATTTTTTATATAACAAATATATATGATTCAATACATTGGAATGGAATATCGTATATCAATTTCAAATAAAATATTTTTAAATGAAACGCAACCAAAAAGTTATATTTATTTAATTTTATCGGAGTACAAGGAAGTCACGTGATCAGATTTTTTGTTTTGTGTTTGTGTTTGCGCCATATTTTATAGGAAAATTATCACACACCTGCTCTAAAAATTTAGATGAAAAGCTGATTGGAAGTACAGCATGTATTATTAATAAATATCAATTGCAAATAACTAAAGTGTTTTATGGAAATCGTTGAAATGAAAGGGGTAAACAAATGTAGCGCCTCCCTCTTTGACATGCGACAAATTTAATGGAGCTACATAGTTACAAATAGACACTATAAATATTCAATGTTGATGTTCTTATGGCCATAGGTACAGTAGGTTTTATTGTTTATGGCAATCGAATGATATAATAATTGACTAATAATTATTGCATATACGAACGAAGTGGCCTTTTAAATCTTATGTTTACAATGATAAATGACAACATACCTGTAAAGTTATATTTTCATAGTCACTCAAAAAAAAATAAAAATCCAAAGAAACATACTTAATTGGTTGTCATAACAAGAAGTTCCAATCGGCTCTGTTGATATAAACACTTTCCAAGGCAACATTGTTTTTGAAGTTTACAAACTAGGAACGTTGTTAGGAAGGTTATATTCATTTGTCAAATTCTTATTTTTCTTAATTTTTCTGGTTTTATGCTGGGATGCTCTCGAATGTTTCTAAAAGGTGATGGGAAAACAAAATACATACACGAAGTTAATAATTTCATTTTTAAATTAACCAATATAATGTATGTTCTGGGAATGTTTACATGAATCACTTAACTATCATTTCATATTTGGATTTGTTGTTTTAGATGTCTGGCGGTATAGTGACAGCTGTAAATAGTAGTGGTGAAAAATTTCATACTACCTTCAAATATCCTTTACGGAAAGTTAATGAAGCTGAGCTACAAGCATCTCCCATTCTACTACTGACAGTAAAATTAACTTATCTTTCATAACTACAGTGTGTATTTTATAATTATATCAAATCTTATTTAATATTTATTATTTAGGTAGAATATCCCCAAAATGATAAAATTTCCTCCACCTCTTCTAAATCTCTGGAACAGCATTCTCATTCAAATAATCTTCCCAAAAATGAAAATTTGCCATACTCATTCTTACAATTGGGCGAATCTGTCGTCAAAGATATTTCTTATGAAGGTGAGTATTATACTTTTTATTTGTTGTTTTATTCTTTTCCTATGTAATTGTAGTTAATTCCTTACTAATTGTTTCTCATAAGTTTTTTGTTTACTTCTTTTCAAAGAGTTCTTCAATTTAGAAAACTACTGTTATATAATCACTCCTAACACTTTGCCTATTCTAAAATCTTTTGAACATTTCAAGTTATGTGTTCCTATTTTTCAATGATCAAACATTCATTAATGGCTTTCCTCTTTTTAATTGCCAGATACACTGATACTATTTATAGACTTTATGTGTGATCGATATTTAAGTGATAATTTTTATATTCTAGGAACTATTGAGTTAAATAGCAACAAACCAAATTCAAATTATGGTCCACTTTTAGTAATAAGAAATGATAGTGAGCAAGATGTACCTCCTTATGCAAAGGGATCATATTCTGAACATACTCTACTGAATAATTTTTTCTTTTCACCTTTCCCGAAATCTGTTGTTTCTACAGTTATGCCAAAGGGTGAAAGGGAGAAACTAGTTTTGCCTAATGAGGTATGTATATTTTTATTATTTGGTTAATTGCATTGTAAGAGAACTATTTTGAGATTCCAAGAACCGTTATTAGTCATTGTAATGTTCATCATTAAAGCCAAATTTGGATCTGAAATGGTTTTCCAGTTTCTAATATGCTATTAAGTTATTTTCTTTCTATTGCATGTATAATTTATATATATATATATATATATATATATATATATATATAAAATTGTAACCTATGTCTGTACATTGAAATACGCACATAGCAAAAGTTGTTTATTTTGTCATTTAGAGAAACTTGTATGTTTGTTTGTTACCTTTTCACGCATAAACGGCTGAACCGAATTTTATGAAACTTTGTATATATATTACTACTAGCCCAACTGAGACTTTAGGCTATACTACTATTCTCTGAGACGAACAGGAGTGGGGGTTATAAGGGAGGCCTGAAATTAAAAATAGCGGTATTTCATTTCCTATTGGTTTTTTGGCAAATATAAACATAACAAATATTGTTTATTTTGTCATTTAGAGAAACTTTTGTTATATACACTATCATCGTATACCGAAGTATAAAGGCGTCATACGCTAAAAATTATAGCGGGAGTCAACAATTTTATTTGGCACAAAAGACTCAACCGAACTTAATAAAACCTCGGTATGCATATTAGTACTAACGCCTTTACTATAATAAGCTATACTAAAATTTCTAGGGACAGGCAGGAGTGGGGTTTGTAAGGGAGGCCTGAAATTAAAAATAGCGTTTTTTCGTTTTCTATTGGTTTTTCTGCAAATATGCGCATGAAACAAGTTGTTTATTTTGTTATTTAAAGTAACTTTTGTTATATTCATTTTTGTCGTATAACAAAGTATAAACGAGATATACTCTAAAAACTAGAGCAGGAGCCAAAAACTTTGTTGGGCACTAACGATTGAACCGAACTTCAAAAACTCGGAATGTGAATTATCATTAATTCTTCCATGATTATAAGATATATTAAAATTTTTAGGTCCAAACGGGAGTGGGGGTTATGAGGGAGGCCTGAAATGAAAAATTGTGATATTCTGATTCCAATTGGTTTTTCAACGATTTTCTATAAAAATACAATCATTAGTCAGTCACGATGATTTCCCGGGCATTGCCGGGTACATTAGCTAGATTGTATATACAAAATACGTACATTATAGATGATAGTTAATTATAATAAATGCTATCCATGATTATGATTTGAATTATTCACGGAGTGTCAAAGAGTAGAGAAGGAATGATTAGAGACTTATTATCACTTATTCTTCAAATCTAAAATTTTTTTTCCATAAGTCACCCAAGGGATCCTTACGGGGAAAAGTGTGCCTAGACGGGAAGAGCAGTTGTACACATAGAAGCATTGCCAAAAACAAAATAAAATCTTTCCGTCTCAAATGATTTCCCGAGCGAAGCCGGGTACCTTGGCTAGTATCTCTCTCTCTCTCTCTCTCTCTCTCTCTCTCTCTCTCTCTATATATATATATATATATATATATATATATATACCTCTGTCTGTAATTGATTTTTTTCACGAAATTTCACGATAACTTTTCGTTTCACATGTCATAGACACCATAACTGCATTTTGTTTCTTTGGTGTCTGTTTGTTACCTTTTCACGCATAAACGGCTGAACCGAATTTTATGAAACTTGGTATGTATATTACTACTAATCCAACTTAGACTTTAGGCTATGTTAATATTCTCTGAGACGAATAGGAGTGGGGGTTGTAAGGGAGGGCTGAAATTAAAAATAGCAATATTTCGTTTCCTAATACATTTTCGGCAATTATGCGCACAACAAAAGTTGTTTATTTTGTTATTTGGAGTAACTTTTGTCGTATTCCTAAGTATAAATGAGTTATACGTTAAAAACTACTGCGGAAGTCAACAATTTTATTTGGCACAAAAAACTCGACCGAACTAAACCAAACTCGGTACGTGTATTAGCACTAACACCTTCCTTATAATAAGCCATACTAACATTTCTAGGGACGGGCAGGAGTGGGGGTTATAAGGGAGGCCTGAAATTAAAAATAGTGATATTTCATTTCCTTTTGGGGTTTCGGCAAATATGCACATAACAAAAGTTGTTTATTTTGTTATTTAGAGAAATTTGCTCAACAATTCTTTTCAATATGAACTACCAGGTACCTCACCTGGAAAAATTAATTCAAATTATAATACTAGGTTGTTACAAAAGTCCTTGTGCATATCAAGATGTTTACATTGAGGTCTCTAATTTAATCCTTATTTCATCTCTGATGAATACAATTCTTATGTCAATGTTTACATTAACTAATCCTCTAATTATTTATGTACGCCAACTGTCCCTGCCATTCATTCAGTTTATTAAATTTCACTAGAAATGTCGGAAGAAAAATTTGTCATCCGCGGCCTTCTTAGGCATTATTGGAAAAAAGGTTTTAGTGCAAAGGCCTCAGCCGAGGAAATTTGTGCAGTGGAAGGGGAAAGTGTGGTGCATCGAAACAAGGCCGCATTTTGGTTCAGGCGGTTTAAGTCTGGGAATACAAGCCTTGAAGATGAACCTAGATCAGGTCGTCCTTCAGTCGTCGATGATCCAGTGCTACTTGAGTCTGTTGGTCGGAATCCACATGTCACAACTCGAGGATTAGCCGAAGAAATGGGAGTTTCAAATGCTACAATAAGCCGGCATTTCAAAAAGCTTGGTGTCCAAAACGTCCGTTGAAGGTTATCACCTCATGACTTATCTGCAAGCCCAAGCGTTATTTCAGCAAGACAACGCCCCTGCTCATCGCTCACGATTAGATAAAGAAAAATTTTCAGAAATGAACGGGATTAGCGTCTTGCCCCACCCTCCTTACAGCCCAGACGTCGCACCGTCTGACTATGGACTTTTCAGGTCAATGGCACATTTTTTGAAAGGTCGGCGCTTCGAAAACTTCGATGATGTCAAATCTGGTTAGATGAGTTCTTTGCCTCGAAAACTGCAGAGTGGTATCAACATCAAGTACAACTTTTGGCTGAAAGATGGGTTAAAGTAGTTGAAAATGATGGCCTGTATTTTGAAGAATAAATTTGATTTGTAAATTTTGTACTCACATTTGAATAAAATTAATTTTGTGAATAAGGACTTTTGTAACAACATAGTATATTATTATAATATTTTGCCCTTAATAATTTAAATCTATGCATAATGCACAGGAAACGGGAAATATGACAATATGGAGGACAGTGAAGTCTTACATAAAAAATTAATTTTATTATTAACAAATCCACAGAAATGATGGGTATTAACCTTAAACACTGGGAAGGGTAAATATCAAAATATTGTGCAAAGTTAAGCCTTGCCAAAAAAATACCATCACCATCCAGCCTCAAATGAATTCCCGGGCGAAGCCAGGTATCTGAGCTAGTATATATATATATATATGTTTGGTCAATGTTATTTTGAATTTTAACGGTTAGTCAATTAGTTCAAAATAATTGTCAAGTTTTCTATTCTAAAATGGTTTAGTGGGAAAAAACTATTGTTAGTTTTGGAATAATATATACATATATATATATATATATATATATATATATATATATATATATATATATATTCATTTAACTCACTCTTTATGTTATCATTCATGGCAACATTATAATTCATTTGAGTTGGTCTGAGGACCATAGCCTGGGTTTTACCAAAACTTAGCAATAATGAAATAGGGGGCCTCAACAGTGGAGCAGAAAGTTGGCAGTTACTCGTAAGTGGCTGAAGTCTGGTGAAGAATTTTAAAGAGTTGCTGGATGATGTGTTCTATTGCAGTTATACAAAAGTTGAACTCCTAGTCTTGTCATGTTTATTATAATGGAAAGTTCAATTGTGGATTCTATCCAGTGAGGAAACACCATGCACTCTGCTCAATTATTGCTTACTTTGATAGAACTACAGCCTGGGGGGGGGGGGCCGGCTACATATGCCACCAGTCATCCCTGGCAATAGCAGCTAAATACCTTATGATCCCTTATCCCAAGGATGGACCTTGCATTGGCAGCAACACTGTCCGCCCAATACAGTTTGGGTCGACCAACTTTCTTTTTTTCTTGAACCTGTTTCCTCAAAAGCTCTTTGGGAATCTGGTTATCTGTCATTTTTGTCCACCCCAGCACATTCTACAATTTTTATAAACCTGTATAGATCGTTTTCCTGGACACAACTCTTGAAGTTCGTCATTGGTCCTAAGCTTCCACTCTTGGTTTATGGACACTGGACCAACTATTGCCCGGAGGATAGGCCACTCGTGCGCCAGTGAAACTAGCTCATGATTCATGTATAGGCTTTATAAGCGACTACTAGAGTTGCAGTTTAGTTGCGCTGATGAGAGATTTTTTCTTTAAGGGGCTCTCGAGTCCAAAGTCAATATTCTTTTAGCAGCCAATATTCTTCTGTCTATCTCTGGCTACATATCATTTTTGAATTTATCAGCATACCAAGGTACGACACATTTATCTACCCATTCAAAAATGAAGTCTCCAACTTGATTTTCAGCATGCGCTCTTGCTGCTCCTTGTCCTCCTGCTGTCATGTATTTTGTTTTGTTCTGGTTTAAAACCGGATCGGTCCTTGGAGAACCTTCTTTAAGAGAAATAAAAGCATCCTTCATGACTACAAATGATATTGTCATATAAGTTTCAGATTAGGACAGTCTGTTGGCAATAGTGCCCCCTACTTGCACTATAGATCTTTGAAATGATATCCTGGGTTTAAGTTAAACAGAATACAGGCCAGGCAATCACCCTGTCTGTCATTTATGTGTCATTATGAAGCGCTCTGAAAGGTCCCTCTGAATCTTGATCAATCACTTCAGCAATTTCATCATCAGGTCGCTCTAGGTGAATTTTCTTTCCTGGACCTCATTATTTAGTGGTGTCAGTGTAGTTCCTCAATCTAATGAGACTTCCACCTCAGTTTGTGATAAGTTAATCATCCATTTCTTTACAGCCTCTTCCTATGGGCTTTAAAGGGGCTCAGCTCTTATTTACGAGCTTCTTTTGCTCTGTAGCCTCTTGGCTCAAAAAACTCACTGCTCCCTGTTGACATGCTCACAGCTTCCCTGCAGATAGCCCATCTTTGGTTAGTTTTCCCTGTCTGATTGATATCCCTTATTGTTGCATCCATCTGAGCTTCATATTTTCCTCTTGAATCAGTATCCTTGAGCTTTTTGCAAATTTCCCTCCAGGGAAATTAGGTATTGAGGTTGTACTCATGGCGCGATTTTTGATTTTCTTAAAATGTCTAACAATCCTACCTAGGGATGAAGAAATTAAGATCTGTTCAAAACTATTCTACATTTCAAGTTAAATTCTACATTTAAACATTTTATGTAAAACTAAAGGTCAAGTTTGTTAACGGTTGAAGTGAGACCAGTGGAAAGGGGGGGGCTCGAAAATTCGAAATACCTCTGTAATTTTTATAGAACTAATCTTATTGGACATTTACTTCTCTATAAATGTTGCCATCAACCGAGATATTTGCATTTTTTAATTGTCTGTCTTTGGTAAACAAACACTTTTTATGTCAAAATAACATAAATAAATGCTTGAATTCCAAATATTGTTTTCAATGTACCTTTATTATGTCAGATACATGAAAATGTAGTGTGATGATGTCATTAATTAAGATTTTCAATCTTGACTTATAAAATATGGTTATTTAAACCATACCATACCCAAGATTTTACCGTTTCATTCAAATCTAATGCTCATATTCATTAATGTTTAAAATTGGGGGGGGGGGTTCGAAAATTCAAAAAATTTTGTTATCTTCAAAAAATTAAGAATATATGGTGAGATGTAGGTCTGTGCCATACCAGTGCGTGGGAAATCTGCTTATTTTATGTAGCCCCTGCAGACTTTTTGAAATTCAACTTGTTTCCATGTCTTCCTCGATGGTTCCTTACAACAGAGATTATTGCTCTTATGCTGGCCAACTGTGAGCTAATAGTCAGAATCCATGTTTGGTTCTCTGTACACTCGACCATTCATTAAACTAGATTTATGCCTAGCTCTCATTAAAACATGATCAAACTGATTTGCTGTAATTCCATTGCTAGAGCACCAATTGCCAGGTGTTTCATACTGTGAGGATAGAGTGTACTTCCGACCACCAATTCCTTGGACATTTGAAGTTAATGAGTCTTTGACCTTTCTCATTTGTAACATCATGGCTGATATGCTTCTCTGTAGTTTGTCTAAATATTTGTTCCTTCACATGGGTTGAGTTGGGTGACAGATTATTGAGGTTTTTCATTGCAAGGCTCTCAAATAACACTTTTTTAATTAGTGACAACCAAATCAGTGTTTATGTAATGATTTTAATGAATTTATAAAATATAAGTAATTCTCTTTTCCTATAACATTTAACTTGAACTAAAGAGGGACATTTTAATTTTTAGATGTTACTATAAAATAGGGGACAGATCATATCAATTTTGCCAACATATTCATTTGTTTTTATTTTTACAGAATGAAGCTAGTCAAGATGCATCAAATGTTGTTAATGAAGGTCTAAACAATAGTGAAAAATATTCAGGTACAATTTTATTTTGTTATTTTCCATAATTATATATTTATTCATGTTCATTCTATATATGTGCTAAGTTCATATCTGTATGGAAATATATTTTTCAATGTTTTTATTAGGAGAAAATGTTCAATGAAAGCTTTTTTAAATTTATAAATTTTGCCAAACTTGTGAATAATAGCTAGTTTTGTGAAACCTCACCTGCAGTTGCTTTTGCATTTTTTTAGAAAATGATTTATTTTCAATTTTTGAGACCTCATAGCTTTCAAAGTTTACTTTCAAAAGGTCATTAGTAAATGTGTTTTGGCTTTGAGGGGGCATATTGGATTAGTTTCCTTCCCTCAATACGGCCCTTCCCACTTGACGGCCTTTAATAAATTGTGAAGCGTATTATATGCCAGAGTGTATTCTTCTTTTTAAACAGATCTAAAGAGAGAATTTTCAATGAGAAATTGCGATTGACTGTCATGATCTCTCTCCCCTTTGGTAGTTTTAACAATGACATAAGCAGAGCTCTTGTGTTCACTACCATAAATACTATGAATTCAAAGAAATTTTATAACGCTGATGTTTTGGAGAATTACTTATATAGTCATAGAAACTTAGAATATTATAAATATATTCCCCTTATAGGAAACAAATGAATTTTGTAACATTTCTTTTTATTTCAGAATTAGATGGATACTCTAGTGGTGAAGAAGCTGTTCATGTGATTTCTGATAAGCCTGTTATGTGTAGAGCTCTCGCTTCTCTTCCAGTTAACTTTTTATGCTTTGGCAAAGCATCTTCAGACTTGGACTTAAGTATGTATTGAATAATTAATATTTTGGGGCTCAGGTTTGCCATGTGAGTTAAGGTGTTGGTCTTAATCTCATTTGGTAAACATAAAGTTGTGAGTTCGATTCTCACCTGGGCAATAGGTGTTAATTTAGTAAAAAACTCCTCATATAAAATCCTTACTCCCATCCTGGTATGAAAAAGTTCGTCACGCAGGGGCTGCGTAAACTAAGCAGATTTCCCACGTGACGTTTTACAATAGAGAAATTTCACGAGAGCCGAACAGTTAATGAAATGGTCAAATTAGCTTTTGGCGGGAAAGACACTTCGTCCGTCAGCCACCCAAATTTAATAAAATGCAAATATCTCGGTTAATATTCAAGATAGAGAATAAATGTATATAACAATATTTATAGTAAATTTAATTTGTAATAAGATTGATTCTGTACAATTTTTCAATTCGACGAATAGTAACGGAGATATTTCGAATTTTCGAAAATCCTCCCCTCCAAAACCCCCCCTCTCTGTGGTCCGATTTCAGCCATTAAGGAACTTGATCTTTCTTTTTACATAAAACGACTAAATATCGAGTTTGGTAACGATCAAACAAAAATTGCGACCGCTAGAGCGGTAACAGACAAATATATATATATATATATATATATCTATATATATATAAAATTGTAACCTCTGTCTGTACATTGATTTTTTTCTCGAAATTTCACGATAACTTTTCGTTTCACATGTCATAGACACCATAACTGCATTTTGTTTCTTTGGTGTCTGTTTGTTTGTTTGTTTGTTTATTTGTTTGTTTGTTTATTTGTTTGTTTGTTTGTTTGTTACCTTTTCACGAATAAACGGCTGAACCGAATTGTATGAAACTTGGTATGTATATTACTACTAACCCAACTTAGACTTTAGGCTATATTAATATCCTCTGAGACGAACAGGAGTGGGAGTTATAAGGGAAGCCTGAAATTAAAAATAGCGATATTTCGTTTCCTATTGGTTTTTCGGCAAATATGAGCATAACAAAAGTTGTTTATTTTGTTATTTAGAGTAACTTTTGTTATATACACTTTTTTCGTATACCGAATTATAAACGAGATATACGCTAAAACCTATAGCGGAAGTGAACAATTTTATTTGGCGCAAAAAACTCAACCGAACTAAATGAAACTCCGTATGTAGGTTGGTATTAACTCATCCTTGATGATAATGTATAGGAACATTTTTAGGAACGAACAGGAGTAGGGGTTGAAATGAAGGCATGAAATGGAAAATCGCGATATTTTATTTTTCAATGTTTTTTCTGCAAACATGCACATAATAAAAGTTGTTTATTTTGTTATTTAGAGTAACTTTTGTTATATACACTTTTGTCGTATAAGGAAGTATAAATGACATATACGCTAAACATTTTAGTGAGGGCACTCAACTGAACATGACTCAGTATCATCTGACTTTTGCACCAACTGCTACTAAATTATAAACTATATTAACGATAATGCTCATAACAAAAACTGTTCCATTGTCATTTAGAGTAACTTAATATATATCTTGGTCGTATAAAAATATGTATGTTGTAGTCTGCAATTCAGTCTAATGTTTGAATATGTTATACCATTCGATGTTTTAATGTAATTTTACCTCACCATGATAAATTACGGCAATAAACAAGAACATTTCAATTGTATGATGCATTTTTAAAACAATTAACTGATTTCATGAGGAACAAAGTATATTACGCCCCCCCCCCTCTGTCTTTCACTGGAACATTAATTAATCGGAAGTAAGTAGTTTCTTCCTTTGATGTGTTTAAAAAATCAATTAATTCGCCAAAAACGAAAGTATTTAAACATACATAATTAGAATTGTAAATATAAAGTAATGTAAGCGGAATTGACAGTTAGAATTAGTCATGTTCTGTTGGTTAACCTGGAGCATCGGGGAGGGGTGGGGAGACCTTCCTGCAATCTAGAACCTCTCTCACTCCCTCTTTCTTTTCTCAGCTCTCAATCGTGCAACATATTGGCTACTTAGGCTGTATTTCATCAGTTGCATTGCAGTACTAATCCTTCAATTTTTGGATTATATTTACACATATGCTTAAAACATTAGCATTTTAGTACTTGGAGGAATTAGAGTGAAAACATTTTTTTTTTTATTGAGGTTAAAGTATAGACCTCCCAGCGTCAAAGGTTTGCGCCATATTTTTTTGGGAATACTGGAATGATAAATTTTTTTCATAATACTGTCAACGTTTATTTATTAATTTAATGTGAAAGGAGTTAATTTTGGAAATTAAACTAATACGTTGTAGTTATTTTTTATACTGGGCGTCATAAATTCTTGGGTTTTTATTTTCATAATCTTCGTCTTAATTTTTATTTTTGATTCCGCTTATTTAATAATATAAGCAGAAAGTAGGTATATTAGTAATAAGAAAATCAGTAGTAATTATATTAGTTTTAAGTATATTAGTAGTAAATAAATAAGTAGTAAGTAAATCAGTAGCAAGTATATTAGTAGTAAGTAAATCATCAGTTAGTATATTAGTAGTGAGTAGATCAGTAGTAAGTATATTAGTAGTAAGTAAATCAGTAGCAAGTATATTAGTAGTAAGTAAATCATCAATTAGTATATTATTAGTGAGTAAATCAGTAGCAAGTATATTAGTAGTAAGTAAATCATCAGTTAGTATATTATTAGTGAGTAAATCAGTAGTAAGTATATTAGTAGTAAGCAAATCAGCAATCACATTTAATTTGTTATTTCTTGGTAAACGAATTCATATTAAATAAAAAAAAATGCCCAGACCTAAGCGTAGTAATTTAAGTAAACAATCTACGCGAGCCAAAAGAATGAAAATATCGAGGCAGAATGAAACTGATAGTTCAAAGGAAGAGCGCCTTTCTGCACAGAGGGACAGGCAGTCCTGTTCTAGATCAGATGAAACTGCTTCCCAGAGAGAAGAACGCCTTAATTCCCAGAGAGCGAGGCAGTCTGGCTATAGGGCGATAGAATCCTTAGCAAAGCATGACGCTCGCCTCAGCTCTCAGAGAGTTAGGCAAGCGTGCATGAGGGCAGATGAGTCTGAACAAAACCATGAAGCTCGCCTCAGCTCTCAGAGAGTTAGGCAAGCCTGCTTAAGAGCCGAAGAATCTCTAGAGGAACGAGAAGCTCGCCTCAGCTCTCAGAGAGTTAGGCAAGCCTGCTTAATTGCAGATGAGTCTGAAGAAGAGCATGCAGCTCGCATCAGCTCTCAGAGGGTTAGGCAAGCGTGCATGAGGGCAGATGAGTCTGAACAAAACCATGAAACTCGCCTCAGCTCTCAGAGAGTTAGGCAAGCCTGCTTAAGAGTCGATGAATCTCTAGAGGAACGAGAAGCTCGCCTCAGCTCTCAGAGAGTTAGGCAAGCCTGCTTAAGAGCCGAAGAATCTCTAGAGGAACGAGAAGCTCGCCTCAGCTCTCAGAGAGTTAGGCAAGCCTGCTTAATTGCAGATGAGTCTGAAGAAGAGCATGCAGCTCGCATCAGCTCTCAGAGGGTTAGGCAAGCGTGCATGAGGGCAGATGAGTCTGAACAAAACCATGAAACTCGCCTCAGCTCTCAGAGAGTTAGGCAAGCCTGCTTAAGAGTCGATGAATCTCTAGAGGAACGAGAAGCTCGCCTCAGCTCTCAGAGGGTTAGGCAAGCCTGCTTAAGGTCTTTAGAAACTGAATCAGAACATGAGGAGCGGGTCAGAGCACAAAAACATCGACAAGCTTCCTTGCGTGCTGCCGAATCTGATGAACAGCGGGAAGCACGTTTGGAAGCAGATTGCTCTAGACATGCTGAGATCCGTTCTCTAGAAGACGCTCAAGGCCGAGAAAACCGGCATGAAGCCCGAAGGATAAAATATTTTCATAATTCTGAAATACATACAAAAAATTTAGAAAAGGAAAGACAAAGAATAAATAACATTAGAGACTCAGAAAACAGCAATGAGCGTTTGGATCGCCTAGAATCAGACAGAGAGAGGCACATTGTAATCAGGGAAACGGAGGATGAAAATGCGCGTAGATCGCGGCTTCTTGCTGATAGGATTAGACATGCAACAGCAAGTCGCCAGTGGGAACATAAAATTAATTCTGTATTTTCTTACGAACCTTCGATTGACTATATTAGCCAGTCAAACATTGGTTCTATGAACAAAATATGTTCCCACTGTAACGCTTTAAAATGGAAGAATGAACCAAAAGGGCTTTGCTGCTCTTTTGGGAAAGTAAAACTTTCTCCCATTTTAGCTCCTCCAGAACCACTTAATTCACTAATTATTGGCCAACACCCAGATTCAAAACATTTTCTGAACCATGCGAGACAATACAATAACTTATTTCAGATGACGTCTTTTGGTGCTTCAGAAATTTTTGAATCTAATTATATGCCAACTTTCAAAATACAAGGTCAAGTGTACCATTTAATAGGCTCATTACTGCCAGAAACTAATCATGAACCACAATTTTTACAAATTTATTTTATTTCAGATTATAAAGCTCAAGTAGATAAAAGATTGGAGTACGCAAATAATTTGAAAAGCTCTTTGGTGGATTCATTGCAGAGCATGTTGCATGAATGCAATCCTTATATTCACAGTTTCAAATCTGCTCTGCAATCAATTTCACCAGACAGAATGGACGATTACAAAATAGTAATAAATGCAGACAGACGTCCTTCGACAGAACATAGAGGGCGCTACAATGCGCCTCATGTTGACGAAGTGGCTGTCTTAATGATCGACGAAGCATGTGGTAAAAGGGATATAGTTCTGAGGACTCACCAAGGAGAGCTTAAAAGAATAGCCGAGACCCACAGGTCTTATGATGCTTTACAGTATCCTCTGATGTTCTGTAGAGGTGAAGATGGTTACAATTTATTGGTTTACCAAAATAACCCATCCACTGATGAGGAGAACTCAGAAAAGAAAGTCTCGGCTCTTCAATTTTACTGTTACAGACTAATGATTAGGCCAGGCCAATTTAATATCATTCATTATTTCAAAAATCTTACTAATCAATTTTTAGTTGACATGTATGCGAAAGTAGAAACGGAAAGACTCCAGTTCATAAGAAATAATCAGACAAAATTACGTGTGGAACAATACGTACATTTAAAAGATGCTTTGCAGCAAGGAGATGAAAACCCAGAGAATCTAGGTCGGTTGGTGATTCTACCGTCCAGCTTCACTGGGTCTCCTCGCTACATGCACGAACGTACTCAGGATGCCTTTTGCTATGTCAGAAAATATTCTCGGCCTGACCTATTCATTACAATTACAACAAACCCTAAATGGGACGAAATTAAAAATGAGCTATTTCCTGGACAAATTCCACAAGATCGGCATGATTTAATTTCAAGAGTTTTTCATCTTAAATTAAAACTGTTGATCGATTTATTGACCCAGGAACAAATATTTGGGAAGACTCGCTGCTACATGTATTCAGTCGAATGGCAGAAAAGAGGCCTACCTCATGCGCACATCCTACTCTGGCTTGAGGATAAAATAAGGCCTAATCAAATTGATCAATGCCTACGAGCGGAATTTCCTAACCCTGAAGAAGACCCTGAACTTCATGAGATTGTCAAGTCTCACATGATTCATGGGCCATGTGGTCTTCTAAACATGCAATCTCCTTGCATGAAGGAAGGAAAGTGCACTAAGAGGTATCCAAGGTCATTCATTCAGGAAACCCTCACAGGAGAAGATGGCTACCCTACTTACAGGCGACGGGGCCCAGATTCTGGAGGCTTTACAACCCAGCTTCAGATGAATAAGCAAACGGTTGTCGTCGATAATAGATGGGTAGTTCCATATTCCCCTGTGTTGTTGAGGACATTCAAGACACATATCAATGTTGAATTCTGTAGCAGCGTGAAAAGTATAAAATACATATGCAAATATGTGAATAAAGGAAGTGACCAGGCCTGCTTTGCTGTGCAAAATGAATGCGATGAAGTACTGAAATATCAATCAGGAAGATACATCAGTACTTCTGAGGCCATTTGGAGACTCTTATCGTTTCCTATCCATGAAAGATACCCCCCTGTAATTCATCTTGACGTGCATCTTGAGAACGGACAAAGAGTGTATTTTAAACCAGAAAATGTCCAAAACAGAGTAGCTTACCCACGCAGCACTTCTCTAATGGCGTTTTTTCAGCTTTGTCGTGGTGACGACTTTGCTAAAACTTTGCTTTACGAGGATGTGCCAAGTTATTACACCTACGATAAGCAGAGGGGTGTCTTTCAAAGAAGGAAACGAGGGTCACCAGTTGAGGGTTATCCTGGTATAAGAAAAGAACATGTAATAGGGCGTGTCTATACCATTCACCCCAATAATAGCGAATGCTATTACCTCAGAATGTTGCTCTATAAAGTAAAAGGACCAACTTCCTTCCAAACATTAAAAACTGTGAATGGTATAGTCCAGCCGAGTTATCAGGCAGCTTGCAAAGCACTAGGTTTGCTGGAGGACGATTCCCATTGGGAAGACACATTGAGAGAGGCTTGCATGTGTCAGAGTCCATCAAGCCTCAGGCAGCTCTTCTCTATCATGCTGGTGTTTTGCAACCTTTCTGATCCTCTTCAATTATGGGCTAAATTCAAAGAACAATTTTCCGAGGATATAATCAGAGACCTAGGTCGAAATTTCCCTGACATTAATATTGAATTTAATAGTGAAATTGAGAACAGGTCTCTGCTGTTAATCAATGACATAGTTTCTACTATTGGAGGATTGTCTTTAGATAATTATGGGCTTCCCAAACCCCACAATGCTCGGGGAAGTATGCTAAACCATGATTTTCTAAGAGAAACCTCCTACGATCTCAATGAGTTAAATAATTATGTTAACACATATGAACCTAAACTTATAGAAGAGCAAAGGACTGCGTACAATATCATCCTAAACAGTGTGAACTTAAATGAAGGCAGATTGTTTTTCCTGGACGCACCTGGTGGTACAGGAAAAACATTCTTAATCAATTTGATTTTGTCCAAAATCAGATTTAATGGTAAGATTGCTTTAGCCGTTGCTTCGTCTGGAATTGCTGCTACACTAATCCCAGGTGGTAGAACAGCACATTCTATGTTTAAGATTCCTTTCGAAATCGACCACATAGAAAGTCCTGTTTGTAATATATCAAGGAACAGCAACGTGGCTAAAGTTTTGAAAGAATGTGTACTTATAATATGGGACGAGTGTACCATGGCCAATAAAAAAGCAGTCGAAGCATTAGACAGAACGCTGAGGGACATTAGGAACAACAATAGTGTCATGGGAGGAATAACTGTGCTGTTCTCCGGAGACTTCCGCCAGACGCTGCCTGTTGTTCCTAGGGGAACCAGGGCTGATGAAGTCAATGCTTCGCTGAAAAGGTCTCTTCTTTGGGCTCATGTTCAGAAATTAACTTTGAAAACAAACATGAGGGCTCGCCTAGGAAATGATAAAAACAGTGAGGAATTTTCTAATTTATTACTAAATATAGGAGATGGTGCGTTAATCGAAGTAGACAATGAAATTACTCTTCCAGAGGATTTATACAAACCAATTGCTAATATGGAAGATCTAATTTCATCAGTCTATCCAGCTTCCAAAATAGAGGAGATGCCAATATCGTGGCTTTGTGAAAGGGCAATATTGACTCCTAAAAATGATTTAGCAGCATCAATCAATTCGGCGATCCTAGACCTTCTCCAGAGTGACGAGGTAGTATACTCCTCAGTGGATACTGTAGTCAATCAAGACGATTCAGTACACTATCCTACTGAGTTCTTGAATTCCGTCACTGCTCCTGGGCTGCCCGCTCACAAGCTTTCATTGAAAGTAGGAGCACCAATAATGCTTTTGAGAAATTTAAATGCTCCCAAACTCTGTAATGGTACAAGACTTAGAGTAGTTAGGCTTTATAAGAATTTGATTGAGGCAACCATCATGACTGGGTGTGGAAAAGGAGAAGTAGTTTTGATTCCTAGAATTCCAATCATTCCGTCCAACTACCCGTTCCAATTCAGACGCTTACAATTTCCAGTGTCTGTTTGTTTTGCTATGACAATAAACAAATCTCAAGGGCAGACACTGAAAATAGCAGGCGTCGATTTGAGGAACAGCTGCTTTTCCCATGGACAACTCTATGTAGCCTGTTCCAGGGTTAGTTACAGAGATAACCTTTTCATTTATGCACCAGACGGAAAAACTAAGAATATTGTATATAAAGAAGCTTTGCTATGAATATTTAGTTATGGAAACAAAACAGGACATAAAAAGCCATGCCACTCTGGTTTGATGGCAGGGTAAGTGATCAACTTGACACTTTCCCTGCCGTATTGTGGAGGCATTAAAGATAACTACTTCTTTATTTAACGTAACTACTTTGAGGAATATATTGAGTGTGTATCACTGGGTATCTTTGAGTAGATAACAGAGTGGAATAACGAGTTTCAAATTTGGACCCTATGGCATTGTATTCCAGTGCTTTACCACAGAACAACAACCACTTCGTTATGTCACTACCTTTTATTCAAAATTTTAAAATTCTAAAAATGACCTAAACCGACATATTCGGTATGTATTTTAATATTATGCTAGATCATTATTCTGTCATAAGCCATTCCCTGGGTAAAAACAGTCACCTCATTTACCGTACCCTATGTAAATCTCTACAATTATACACACTGAAAAGTTAATTACCGTAAGCCATACCAAAACATTATCATCAGTCACCAATGATATCCCGAGCGAAGCCGGGTACCTTAGCTAGTATATATATATATATATATATATATATATATATATACAGTTTTGAACGGACCTCATTTTCGTCATCTACTAGGTAGGATTGATGGACATTTGAAGAAAAATTTCGAAAATTCCGTCATCAGTACAACCTCAATAGCTGATTTCCCTTAAGGAAAATCTGCTAAAAGGTGGGTAACCTATAGATAACCCGTCCCAATTAGTTGCACAAAGTCGACATTTAATAAATAACAATAACAATAATTGGTTTGTTAATGTGAAGTGTACCATATTTATCTGTGATCTTCAACGCCCTATTCTCCCTGCCTGAATTTCACAAACCATTCACCTACTGTCCATTCACTTACTCCAGTGTTTCCATATACAGCACATATTTTGTTTGCGGTTGGAGCTACATTCTTGCCTTTATGGGAATAAAAAATCATCAAGTGTCGAAAAGGACCACTGTTTTTCATCATGGTACTGAAGGGAAAGATATAAGCCAGCATTGATATTGATAGAAAACACTGAAGAAAGCCCTTGCTTTCTCTAAAACAAGTTACGTAAAATTGTGATAAAAGGGACTAAGCATTTACAAAAGGCCATGATATATATATATATATATATATATATATATATATATATATATATATATATATATATATCAAAATGAAACAGTATTTGTACTTTAGCCCATTCTTTAGCGAGTTACTGATAATATTCCATTGACATTTATAAAATTAAATTACTTTTATACAATTCCAGTAATTTTTCAATTGAATTTTTTTTCCTTTTACAAAAGTTATTGGATTTCAAATGCTAACTAATTATCTATTTTGACCTTCTTTGGACCTTCCTGAATCTATTTTGAGTAATTTTCGAATGACATCTGAATGTTTGTACATACCTTCCATAACTCTAAAATGAGTAGCCTTAGAATGCTGAAATTTCTTTATTTAGGATTGTCGCAACATCTACGTTTATATTTATAAAACATATTCGTAACATTTAGTTTTATATTTATAAAACATATTTGTAACATGTAGTTAAATATTTATAAAACATATTCGAAACATCTAGTTTCGTATTTATAAAACAAAAAATATTTGTAACGTCTTGTTTCATATTTAGGATTGCCTAAATATGAATCAAGTTTTGAATGAAATTAACTAAGGGGAGGAGGATAGGAGAGCAAAGTGAAAAAATGCAAATTTTTCCTCACCTTTTTTATATATTGGATCTTTTATGTTTATCATGAAAAATTCTATAAATTATGTCCTTTGGTATTTGTGATGTGATACATTGGAACAGAGGTATCGTATACCACCTTAAAATTTGTTTGTTTAAATTAAGATGAGTACATGAAAGTCATGTAGTGTCCACATAAAATTATCCCCCCTGTGAATATCAAATTATTCTGTGGACTGACCCATGATATACAATAAATATCGTTTGGTATTTGTTATTACTGATTGTTGCTTGAATGTAAATTCCTTGGAATGTTTTAATTTTTAATATTTTTATTTTGATTAGGTAGAGGAGTATTTGCAAAAAGAGAAATTCCAAGAAAAGCTCAGTTCGGCCCAATGGAAGGTGTCTTATACCCGTTTGAGCCAAGTGTTACACATCATCACCTCCAACTAACTATTGAAATCAATGGCCATTTTGAGAGGTTGGATGTTTCCAATGAAAGTAAGATTTTGTTTTTAGTTTTAATATGAGAGAAAAATAAGATTACATGTTTATTTTTATTATGATTCATACCAAGAAGCATGTTCATCTACATGTTAGTAAATTCAATGAAGCAGAAAGATTCTTCTTCTTAAATGGAATATTATTTAATTCAGATAAATGCTCTTTCCCTAGAATTTTTTGAAACTTGGTATGTATATTACTACTAACTCAACTTAGACTATAAGCTTTACTAATATTCTCAGAGGCGAGCAGGAGTGGGGTGAGGGTTATAAGGGAGGCCCAAAATGAAAAATGGCAAAATTTTGTTTCCTATTGGTTTTTTGACAAAGATGCACAAAACAAAAGTTGTTTATTTTCTTATTTACTTCTGTTATAAACATTATTGTTTTATACTGAATTATAAATGAGATATGCACTAAAAACTATAGTCAACAATTTTATTGGGTACAAAAAACTGAACCAAACTAAACAATTTGATATGTGAATTAGTAGTAAGACCTCTATGATTATAAGCTGTACCAACTTTTCTAGGAACAAGCAAGAGATGGATTAGGGAAGCCTGAAATGAAAAATCGGGATATTTCATTTCCTTTTGGTTTTTCAGCAAATATGGGCATTACAAACGTTGTTTATTGTGTTATTTAAAGTAACTTTTGTTATATACACATTTGTCGTGTATGACAAATGATATTATGTTTTTAGGCTCATATTATAGTTCAGTATGATTCGGTTTATTGGAGTTATAAATCTATGTCCCCTCCTCTCCTCATTGGTTATTTATTTTAATTAGAAAGTGTGTGTATATATTTGATAACCCAAAAGTGGGAGCAGAAGTTGTATGGAGCCTAACGCAATTAATTGTGTTCACTTATTTCCTGTAAAATTTTGGCATTACAGGAATTACTTTGTACTTACACTTACTATTACATGTATAATGCTTAATTAATGTGTGTTCAGATTGCTTTTTGTGGGAAAGAAATTTAGATTTATATATATATATATATATATATATATATGCATGATATTTAATTATGATGAACGCTGTTCATGATTATGATTTATATTATTGATGACATTTGAATATTGAAGAGGGATTGATTAGTTACTCATTTTCTCCAAGACTGAAAAAATCTGTCGTTCCTATAGATACCTGAATATAGATAGGACATGTGCTTCCAAATATTGTATTCAGAGAAGCCTTGCAAAAATATTGTTATTCAGTCTCTAATGATTTCCTGAGCAAGGTTACCCAGCCTTTGTAACCCACCTTAGCTAGTCTAATATATATTCAAAGAAATGACATCCTTCCTTACTGAGTTTGTCTCATTTTGCACTTAGTGTATGTTTCATGAAAGGGTGCTTTGACTAAACGATTCTTGTTATTATATAGATACATCTAACTGGATGAGATATGTTCGGCAAGCAGATTCATTTGATGAACAAAATTTACTTTTACATCAAGGAGGTAAAAACCTTTATTTCACTGCAACTAGAAAAATTATGCCCGGAGAAGAATTGAAGGCTTGGTATAGTTTGTCATATGCCAAAACAAGAAATTTGCCACTGGGCAGTTGTGGTACATCCAATGCAAAAGAGAATCAGAGTAATACTGAACAGTGTTCTGAGAAAGACAATATTTTAGCTTCAACTAATAGTACAAAAGATGGCTTAGCCAGGTAAGTAATTTATTTATAATGTAATTAGGTAAAATATGAACCATTATATGTTATTTTGTAATTCATCAATTGATTTGATTAAACAGTTGTTATGGATTCAGGAAAAAGTCTATCACAGTAGATTTCGACACATAAACTTTATACATTTAGTGAGCAGCAAATCTCTCATTTTTGTTTTCAAATCCCAACAATATTCTTCATCGCAAAGATATTCTAAATAAAAACAAATTTTATTTCAGCACTACTGGAACTGAACTTTTTACTAAAATGTTATCTTGTATATATGGTATGTTTTCTACTAATTTGAATTCTGATGTTTGTAATAATACCATTATAAAAAAGAAACAACCTTGTTTATTAAAATAAATAATTATTTTAAAAAATCCATCCATTTACTAAAATTAATTAAATTAACCCACTGAGTTTCTCAATGTAGAAAACTTATTATTATTAGAGAGGATACTGATTCCATTTTGGAGACCTCTAGTAGTTATTAAGGCAGTACACATTTTGACATTATCCTCTTAGATTTTTGCCTCTACTTCAAAACTAGTCAGTCAGTGTTTTTATAGACTTTGCACAAAACTAAAGCCTGATATTCAGGCCTGGAGGTTGAATATCTTGAATAGGAATCAAATGAAAAGGGTACATGTTATCTTGCTGCAGTGTCCTGTGAACGGTAGTATCAGTGATGCCAAACAAAAGACCTTGGAGCACTTAATGTATGGTTATCTTCGAAAACCTGCAGGACATCATCTTCTCTTATCCGATAAATCACTCTTAGATCTCCAATACCTACAGCATTAGGCCTAAACCCCGTTTCATGAATTTAGCGGGATATTACTGAAAATGTAAGACTATCAGAAAGACACCTTGGAGGAAAATTTAGGGTGTGCTGACTTCTAGCTTCTAGAGCATTTGCATTTGCGAGACTAGACATGTACAACATGTCGTTGTATTCTAAGTTTGTGAAGGGCATTTTTGGAAATTATACTGCAAATTCTGTATGAAGTAACCCTTTTCATTTTACTTCTATTCAAGATATTCTGCCTCAAGGCATGAATATCAGGCTTCAGTTTTGTGCAAATTCTGTAAAAAGTAAGAACACTCACTGACTAGATTTGAATTTGAGGTAAGAATCTAAGAGGATAATGAGAAAATTTGTACTGCCATAATACCTACTAGAGGTCTCCAAGTAGTATCCTATCTAATAATAATAAAGTGTCTGCATTGAGAAACTCAGTGGGTTAATTATAGAAAACATACTCATCACATTCAGTCAGTGGTATTCTTTTCCTTTTTTACCCTCTAAAGGAATTAATTAGTGAACTCAATATCATTTTGTTAATCACTTATTTTGCAGACTATCTTCTTCTTTGCTTGATTTACCTATATAGTACTTACTGCCTAGTACATTTCACCTGATAGTGAAAAGTACTGCCTGTAATTGAAATAATTATGTTATGAAACAACATTTTTGTATATAGCATATAGTGTGAAATTAATTTTTATTAATGGATTGAACTTCTTTCAGTAAATGGAAATGTACACATTGTCAGAGGATATTCAGAAGTGCAACACTTTTCAATTTACATGTCTTAACGCATGCAGCTGATAATATAGAAATAAGCGAAAACTGTGATAAGATGCAACCTATCTCCTCAAAGGTAATGACTTTGTTTTAATATTTATTTTGCGTTTAAAATAGGAATATGGGAACTCTTACTACTACTGAAACATTGCCCAGGTAGACTATGTGCCATTGACTGGAACGGGTGGGGTAATAGTTCCCAACTGAGTGTTTCCAATTGTGTTTTTACTTGTGCCACAACATGTGGATGAGCATTATCATGTAGGAGAATAATTTTTTCGTGTCTGGAGTAGTAATGGGAATATTTTTCCTTGAGTACCCGACTCAATCTAATTAATTGTTATCATAGTGGATCTATTCATTGTTTGTGACAAGTGATTATATGTTGCAAAAAGCTTTTAGTTTTATGCCTGGCTAGCAGCATTTCACTCCTGCTTAATCGGTGTTCAACGCCTCGGCTTTAGTTTATATGGAATTCAATTCCCTTGTTTTTGAGTCATTCCCAACGATTTTAAACAAAGTGAAATTACTTGTTGAGTTGCTTGTATAGTAAGTGAAAGTTCTTTTTACATTTGGGATGAATGTTCCTCCAATAATACTGCCATTACCATGTCTTTGTGCACTTTTGGCATTCACATGCCAATATCAAACAGAATGTGGGGTGGCGTCATCAGTGTGGTATTGCAGCAGGTGGCAAAACTTCTTTGTTTATGCAGCACCTGCATTTAATTTTTATCATTGGGATTTGCATTGTCAATAATATTAGCTTTCTTGTTATGTTTGTTAGTCATAAGAATAGATTTATTATTACAGTGGTTAGATTGTTGCTTTGTAAAAATAAACTCCGATATTACTACTTTGCTATAATCTAGATATTGTAGAAAAAAAAATAATAATTTGTTTTTCAGGAGCAAGATTGCAGTAGATTTAAGACTAAAAGACATTATGCATGTAGTGAATGTTCGAAGACATTTTCAAGTAATGCTACCCTCGCCTCTCATTTAAGGACCCATGCAAGTAAGTATGGTTTATTACATCATTTTTAGTTCGCCTAACAGCTTAGTAAAATATGTTTATTTTGTCTTGAAGGTGTTAAGATGTTTGATTGTCCTATCTGTAAACAAATATTTTACAAAGTACGTCACCTTAAAGAACATATTGGCACTCATTCTGTTGGTGGTATTTTCTTCTGTCCCCACTGTTCAAAGGTAAATAATTATAAGATTCATTGTTATTGTTTTATTCATGGTTGAATTTATTAATGCTTATGTATTTGCAGAAATTTCAAGAATATAAACATATAAGGAACCACATTAGAAGATTTCATTCAGGGAAAAAATTTGTTTGCGTTCATTGCCCTAAAAGGTTTTCCACCTTAGATAAATTAAAAATGCATCATTTAAGGTTTGTTAATTATGTTTTCTTTTTAGTTTATTACTTTTTAATGTATTCTGGCTATTGTTTATATACCTTTTTATAATAAACAAATATGCAGGAAGTTAGTTAGCCGCTGGTCTTAAATGACATAGAGGATAATTGGGTATCGGCTATAGAAGTACTCATTCAAATAGAAGATGAGTATATTTTTATGCTTACAGTTTCAGACGCATTCTTCAGAGCAAGAACCAGGACGTTCATTTTAAAATGTAACCATTCTACAGTGAGGTTGTATCCCCTTACTCGCTCTGAAACAGTTTTGCTCTGAAGAAGGATAACAAACTTCTGAAACGGTCACATAATAAACAAATGTTTTCTTCTTGCAAAACTTTTTGAGATTTTAGGTAACTAAAAATATTTTTATTTTTCTAGGGAAAATAAAGTATTTAAACAACGAGTCACTTCATTAAGCCTTTCATGTGTACCATAATTCACTTTAGATTAACTTTCCTCGCAAAAACAGTAATACATGCAAAACTATTGATAATTGCAGAATTCATAGTTATGAATAGGTTAGACCTCTTTTTATAGGATCACATATGTGGGTTTATAGGAAAGCTAAATTGAATACCTCTTTTTCTATGTATTTAATATGCAATTACTTTAGAAGAAGACAGTAAATTAAAGGCCTATTTCTGGGAACTTTTTGAAATATTTCCCAATAATTATTCAGAATACTCACTACTTATTTTTGTTTTCTTATTTGCTCCATCTAGTATTTTTTATTGTAGTCATTCCGAAGTCCGTGAATTTTCCTGTGCTAATTGTGGAAAACAGTTTAAAAGAAAAGATAAGCTGAGTGTCCATATGAAAAAGAAGCACAGATTATGCTCAGAGATGCAAACCACAGTTAATTCTACATTAAATAAAGACAAGAAAAATGTGGTAAGATACTTCCTTATATTTATGTGTTGAGTTATAATATAAACACCACCTTCAACTTAGGTTTACCTAACCAATATTACTTGGTTTATTTATTTTTGTTATTTTAGAAAAAGTATACTGTTTTATATATATATATATATATATATATATATATACATATATATATTTACACATATAATTATTTATTTCGTCGATGAAGTAACCCTTCAGAGAGAAAGTTTATTTCCTACACGTCCCGTATAACATTGTACATTACATGTATTTGTAGATTAATTACAAATTTTAAACAATATATAACATTTTTGTTGTTTTAAAAGATATAAATACAAATAATTAATTTTAACTCCAATTTATAAATTAGAATATTATTGAACAAAACATTAAATGATGAAAAGAAAAATGGAATTTTTAATACTAGTATATTATCAATTTACCCATAATAGCTATTCCAATAACTTATTTTCTGGTATAACATTTCTGCAAATTTCCTCAGTGCTTTACTGCACTTATAGAATAAAATTTTATCCTCAACAGGCCATCGGTTTGTTATTATCATTACTGTTTCATTTAAAAGGTACCCTTTGTTTGAAAGCAGTGTACCGTCATATAAGAAATGGGTGTAAGTCTGTTCAGTAGTAAAATCACATGGGCACAATGGGTTATTAGTCAGTTTAAATCTGTTTAGGTACACTTTAATTGAGCCATGTCCAGTTAATAATTGTATTGTGTAAAAGCCAATAGGTGTATCTTTAATGTTCAGATATTCTGAAATATCGGGAATAAAAGTCTTTAAATGTTGTCCTTTATTTGTCATTGTCCAATCCTTTTTTTATGCAGTCTGTGTGTAGTAAATGTTTAATGCGTGTCTTCAGTACTTTTGAGTAACATTCTGTAATTTCGAAAGATTTAGAAGCTGACTTTGCTGCCTTATCAGCAACTTCACTTCCCAAAATTCCAGAATGTCCACAAATCCATAAAATAAAAAATCTGAGAGATGAGCTTCTATGGCATTTAAGAAGCCAGTTTCAAAGGTTTTTGTGAGAAAGAGCTCCACTTATACTGCAATTGTTTAAACTATTCTTGTCCAAAATAATTATTTAAATAACTTTGAATTAATTGTACTTTTTAAATACAATTTGGTAACATTTTGGGAAATTCTGATATTGAAAATAAAGTGGGAGATTTTGACGTTATTAAAATTACTGGGAAAATCATAGATAATAAGTTGGAGTGTTAAGATGATTAGTAAATTTCTGTCCATAAATTTATGTTAGTTATTAATCATTTTATTTCCAGGTAAACTCAAGGAATTATTCTGAATATGTGTACAAGTGTCACATTTGTGTAATTGGTTTTAAAAGGAGAGGAATGCTTGTTAATCACTTAGCTCAAAGGCATCCAGGCATAACCTTGGCATCTGTTCCAGAACTAAATTTACCAATTTTGAAAGCAAATAGAGACTATTACTGCCAGTACTGTGATAAGGTTGCACCCTATTTAGCATTATTAAACAATTATTTCAGTATCTTCATTAAAATATAAATCATGTTTATATTATTTTTAGATTTATAAAAGCAGCTCTAAACGAAAAGCCCATATTCTTAAAAATCATCCCGGTGAAAAACTGCCTCTTAATGGTAGACAAGCAGTAAGTGTATCTGTGTTAATTATTTTGATTTTTTTTTTATTGCAAATAAGTTTGTTTTTTTTTATATGAGTGTTTTTCTTATAAATAAATTACTTACAAAAAGATATAGGCCATGTAGACCGTGTGGTGTGCTCTGATTGAACCTGTTTTTCTGAACTCTGAGCAAGTAGACAACAAGTATTGGGTTCATTTATTGTTACATGAAAACATGTATGCTTATGAGAAATTACCTATCATATGCAACCTCTTATAATTTTTGGGGAAAATATCTGAGACAATTACTCGATTCTCTTGTTAAACGACCGTAAAATTACTCATATTATTTTTTTTTAAATCTCGTGTCTTCTAATATTTTCAGAGATTTTTTAGCCTAGTATTTAACCTTTATGAATATATATATATATATATATATATATATATATATATATATATAAAATTGTAACCTCTGTCTGTACATTGATTTTTTTCGCGAAATTTCACGATAACTTTTCGTTTCACATGTCATAGACACAATAACTGCATTTTGTTTCTTTGGTGTCTGTTTGTTTGTTTGTTTGTTTGTTTGTTTGTTACCTTTTCACGCATAAACGGCTGAACCGAATTTTATGAAACTTGGTATGTATATTACTACTAGCCCAACGTAGACTTTAGGCTATATTAATATTCTCTAAGACAAATAGGAGTGGGGGTTATAAGGGAGGCCTGAAATTAAAAATAGCAATATTTCGTTTCATATTGCTTTTTCAGCAAATATGAACATAACAAAAGTTGTTTATTTTGTAATTTAGAGTAACTTTTGTTATATGCACATTTGCCGTATACGGAAGTATAAATGAGTTATACGCTAAAAACTATAGCGGGAGTCCACAATTTTATTTGGCACAAAAGACTCAACCGAACTAAACCAAACTCGGTATGTGAATTAGTACTAACGCCTTCCTTATAATAAGCCATACTAACATTTCTAGGGACGGGCAGGAGTGGGGGTTATATGAAAGGCCTGAAATTAAAAATAGCGATATTTCGTTTCCTATTGCTTATTCAGCAAATTTGCCCAAAATAAAAGTTGTTTATTTCGTTATTTACAGTAACTTTTGTTATATACACTTTTGCCATATACGGAAGTATAAATGAGTTATACGCTAAAAACTATAGCTGGAGTCCACAATTTTATTTGGCACAAAAGACTCAACCGAACTAAACCAAACTCGGTATGTGAATTAGTACTAACGCCTTCCTTATAATAAGCCATACTTACATTTCTAGGGATGGCAGGAGTGGGGGTTATATGAGAGGCCTGAAATTAAAAATAGCGATATTTCGTTTCCTATTGCTTATTCAGCAAATTTGCCTATAACAAAAGTTGTTTATTTCGTTATTTACAGTAACTTTTGTTATATACACTTTTGCCATATACGGAAGTATAAATGAGTTATACGCTAAAAACTATAGCGGGAGACCACAATTTTATTTGGCACAAAAGACTCAACCGAACTAAACCAAACTCGGTATGTGAATTAGCACTAACGCCTTCCTTATAATAAGCCATACTAACATTTCTAGGAACGGGCAGGAGTGGGGGTTATAAGGAAGGCCTGAAATTAATAATAGTCGTATTTCGTTTCCTATTGCATTTTCGGCAAATATGCACATAACAAAAGTTATTTATTTTGTTATTTAGAGAAACTTTTTTATATACACTATTGTCGTATACCGAAGTATAAAGGCGTTATACGCTAAAAATTATAGCGGGAGTCAACAGTTTGGAGGACAGTGAAGACTTACATAAAAAATTAATTTTATTATTAACAAATGCCAACAACGTATTAACCCTACACACTAGGACGGGTAAATGTGAAAATATTGTGCAAAGTAAAGCCTTGCCAAAAAAATACCATCACCATTCAGCCTCAAATCAATTCCCGGGCGAAGCCGGGTATCTGAGTTAGTATATATATATATATATATATATATATATATATATATATATAATATATATTACTATTATTGGTTGCCTTGTGCAACTTTCTTTTTATGTTGATTTATACTATATTCATTGAATTCTTTATTTTAGTCTTCTAAGGACAATTCTGAGAATAATGAAACATATTCTCAAACTGTGGGCAGTGTGACAACTAATCCTCAAGTAAGTTTTTCCTTAAAAACCTAAATCTTATATTTATCTTGTACATGAAATGTAATACAAATGGTGTGTTAACACATATTTTTGTTAAATTTTAAGTCGTCCTTATACAATCAGTGACTTAGTCTTGGTTTTATCATTAGATATTTTGTATCCCTAACTACTTTCTCAAAGTAACTTGCACATTGTATTCAATGCCTGACAAAACCATAATGGGCTTAGTCTATCTTCCTGATAAATTCCTCTTTTTACTTTAATTGATTCATTTGTTACTTTATTCCTCCCTTTTACTATGGTCAGAGACGCTTGCCAAGAATTCATATTTCAAGGAAGTTCAGTTACATTCAGACCAATTTTGATGAATGAATAGTTCCTTGCAACTTCCGACAATAACTAACTATAATTATCTTGGTGCAATTTATCTGAACTGCAAATATGCCATACTATAATTCATTAGTTGTTTTTTTTTGTTTTTTTTTAAATAGTTTATTATTAATTTTCAGCATACTTTATTTTGCAGGTTATTTGTGTAATTGTAATCTATATCTTTGAATATTTGTTTATCCTTTAAATTTTTTTACGCATTCATTTCTATTTATTATTATTGTCCTATTTCACCTACTGATTACATTAATCAAAATTATTTTGAGGGAGAAGGGAGAATGCCTTGTTTAGAGGTCTATATGCTTGCTAATTATGCAAGTAAAGCACATTTTTGAAGCATTTTTTGAAGATAGTTTCAATATTATCTGGGCTGTTCTTATATAGATGAATATAGAAGTACTTTGATGACTGAAGCACCAAATTGAATTGATCACGCAAATGGAAAATTCAAGGCTTTTTTAATTGATTATCTTATCAAGACTTCTCAGTGCCTACTCAGTAATGTGAGGCTACTTAGGTAATCACTTAGTAAACTCTCCTACTTACTTAGAGGTAAAGAGGCCTCCGGAATGTTTGTTTATTGCCCTTGGTCTCTCGAACCCCTGATGGAAATTTATTAAACTCAAAGTATTCATACCTCCCCTTACATGTGTGGAGGAAAGGAAACCAAATTGTGGCAGAATGTGGTTTGATAATATACATGACATGTTTGAAGGAGCCAGGAGAGATCATATTTTACTCGTATAAACAATTTATATAATTTTGTCTGTTGACAATAACTGTAACCTAATTTTCTGATTAAACATAGTTTATTGAAATTCAAAAATGAATTATCCTTAATGATGTCTGTACTGTTGAGATTAAAATTTCTTGATCATTTGTTGATAACGCTATACTCTATTATTATTTTTAGCTGTATTACTTAGAATCGGCTGCATTGTAGAAAAATATAACTGATTGTTATTTATCTCTTTCATAGGGCTGTGAATGGTGTCACAAACAGTATGCTTCAAAAGGTAAACTCCTTCAACACCAACGAAAGAAACATCCTAATCAAATTCCTAAATCATTCCTTGTAAGTTTTAAATTATTGTTTTATTATAATAACCCTAAAATTCTTTTATATTCCATGCATTAGTAAAATGTTATTTATTAATGTTCACTTAGTGCTACTAAAGCTAACTGGGGTGGGCTATCTATTGGTTACCACCTTTTCTGGCTAGGGTGGGACTAAGGAATTTATGTAATGAATTTGTGACAATAAATTCAGAATGGCCTGCTGGAATTCATGACTCCTGGTTTACCAAGTGCGTTACCTTGACATAAATGGACAACCTGAGCTTAAATTTAAAGTTTTGTTACATAGGGTTTTAACTATAGGAGAAAGAGAATCCAATAGTCTGAGTCATCATCTGTGCCTCAGTCCAAGAAATGGAAAATCTGCTTAGTTAAGCAACAGTTATATATGGTGGGGAGTTTTTAGTTTTCAGCTTTTTATAAACCACCAACCACTCCTACTAGTTTCACTTTATTAATAAGCTGATCTATCACCAAATGTCTTATTCCAAGCTTGAACCTATGTACTGTTTTCATTAGACTTTTACTATATGAGAAACATGAACCAATGTTCAAGTTTTAAATTCATCAATTATTTTACAATGATCTAACAAAAAAAAAATATTTGGCTCCTATAAAATTCTTTATGATACCATATATGTCTCTTGCTCTTCTTGATGTCTCTTCAGGAGTTAAATCATTTAGGTGGAACTCTCCTACTTCAGAGCTGTTCAATCACTTTAGTGGATGGAACTAAAATTGGACAGAACCACCTAAATGGTTCGGGCTCTGAAGAAATGCCAAGAAGAGCAGGAAACATGTTGGGCATAGTAAACAAATTTTATAGAAAGCTATTAGTTTTTATTTTGTTACACCCCTTCCAAATAATTGATAAATTTTAATTATCAGGATCATTGCACACTTTGGATTATCATTCTAGTTATGCTGTGTTCTTTAGGTCTCAATTTTAGCAGATTTCCCTTGTGAATACATATACATATATACAGTTTTGAACGGACTTAACTTTCATCATCTCCTGGATAGTATTGATGGATATTTAAAGGTATTTTTCAAAATCGCTTGATGAGTACAACCACAAGAGCTAATTCCCTTAAGGGAAATCTGCTTAATAAAATGGGTGCACACCCATCAGCTTCCCCATTATTTTGCAACAAAAAATCATTAAATGATATTTTAAAATATTACACAATCAGAATTTTTCACCCATGTATTATAACACTTAAGTCATTAATAAAATATTTCCTTTATCATTTATCCTGCCCACTCCCCCAATTTAGTGCAGTTAATGTTAGTAATTTACAGATATAACAAGGTACAAATGCAAACTATCCCACCCTGGTTAGAAAAGGGTGGTAACCTTAGATAACCCGTCCCAATTAGCCTTAGTTGCAAAAAGTGGACGTTAATAAATAATAATAATAAACAAATGAAAACTAATTTTTTAAAATTGTATATCATAAAGATTTTAAAACAGTGGTGTGGCACAATAGAGAGTTTATTTTTGGACAAAGAGAACATTAATTCACGAACACAAAAGCAGAACTTTAATTGTTTATTAGCCCTTTATAAAATTAAGAGGTGTATTTTTATGTTCATTAGATATTTTATTTTGCATTTAGTAATGCATTTTTGTTTTTTCAGCATCCAAAACGCTCTAGTATAGCAAACACAGATACAGAAGAAACAGATTCTGTAAAAGAGGTAGTTGAAAAAGTGACGGATGCTGAAATGTTCTTACCTGATCCTCTTGAATTATCAGGTATTTGTATATTCATTAATTGTTTAAAAGACAGATGTTTCTTTTTGTACTAGAATTATAATTTCCCATAAGAAGAAACTTCATTTAAATTCAAACTTCTTTGAAGCAGTTTGGTTAATAATGTTTTTGTATTGATTTATAATAAAGTTTTATTATTCCTCAATTCAATAGGTAAATATTTTACTCTTATTCATTTTCAGAGTACGAACTTTCAGTTGGAGATGGGAAATTTTTTTCTGATGGAGAGTTTATAATTGATGCTAACACCTTAAAACGAGCCATAAAGGTATGGTGATTTATATAATAGAGTATATTTTTTCTTTATGTATGTTTGTGATATTTCATTAAATTTGTATAAAATTTAATTTAATTCAGTATGAATTTATTGAATAAAAGGGCCATCTTTCCACAATAAAGATTTATTCCAGTGACAAAGCATTTTCAATACAGCTCATCATCATTAGTACCCTAATATCGTTGATGTTAATTCTGCAAGCAGACTACAACAGAACCCTCCAAGTTAACATCCAGGATGTTAGGGCACTGACGATGATGGCCTGAATGCGAAGGGCTTTCTCACTGTAATGAATCTTCATTGTAGAAGCTTGGCCCTTTTAGTCAATCAACCTACAGTTTTATCACTTCTATTTGTCAGAAACCAACATTGAGATTTAATTTCTGTTTTAGTAGGTAACTAACAAACCACACCACATTACTAATAAGTATGAATAAATTTGAAATTTTGCATTTCTACTCCCTCTATCACCATCACTGAATATTAATATAGAGCATCGGACTGACTTAAACTCATCACATCATAACTGAATTGCGCTCAGGTCTCTGATCTTTTTTATATATCAGAACTCATATGAACTAAAAACCTAAAATACTGTTTGAGAACTGATAAGAATGGATTTGAGAATGATAGATTGATCATGCTAAACTGACTGAATATAGACTACACAATGACTTGAAAAAGTCTGGCAAAAATTAGCTCCTCGGAACAACTTTTTCTTTCAATGAGGAATAAGTAAATTATTAGTAATAGCTTGCAGCTTATATATGGGAAACTACTTATTTAATGCACTATAATAAAATGGAGACTCACAAATAATTAATTTAGATTAATTTTTGGCTTAGTAAGCCTTGTTCAAATAGGAAAGTCTGAATGAAGTTAAACCAGCATTGATGTTGACACCACAAAACGTCCTGTTATAGTCATGAATAAGCAATGCAAGCCTCCATTCCGATAATAGTCTCCCTAGAAGCAATTTCTGTTTGAAATGGTCTATGGGGTGGTTAATTAGGCTTAATTTGAATGGTTATTGGAATTTCAAGAAAACTATGAAAAGTCATTTCCTAGCAAGGGATATAATTTATAATTCGTTCAGAGTAGATACTTAGATTCATAAAAATATTTAGAGACTCCTTAAAGGAGTATAAAATATGAGATTTTTATTAGAAAACTAAGAGTTAAAGAGGAAGACAAAATAGGTAAAACTAGTGTAAAATATAGCAATTATGAATATAGTGTAAATTTACACTAAATTTAGGAATATAGTAATTATTATTTTTGCTTTCATTTAGTGGCAAATTTAGACTTGTATATTCCATTCAAATGTATGTTAACAGCCTTATTATTATGAACAATGTAAAACTTTTTATTTATTTCTAGGGAGAAGTATTGTCAACTGATTGCTCTCCAGAAACATTAGCAGAGCTTGGTCAAATAATAGAAACGAGGCCAGATGGTTATTTCAAGGTGTTCCAGGGTCCTTCAGGAATAACTTTGGCTCATCCAGTTGAAGTTTGGGATCCTCTCTCCCTTTGCCTCAGCCCACCATCAGAGCCCTCGCACATTTTATCTTCAAACTAAGCAATTTCTGTTTCATGTAAAGAATATTATATTAATAGAGATAGGTTATAAATTGAATCCTCAATTCCTTAAACTATTCAGAACAGCAAGTAGCTTTTTCTGACAAGAGACAGAAGAGCTTGCACTTTAATTCATTTATATTTTAGAGAAAAAAGAAGACTAGGAAGTATGCCTTGGACAAGGTAATGAATACAGCGTATTTATGTCCGTACAGCATTTTGTGGCTCATTTAAGCTGTCTTTGTTAAACTAACTACCTGGTTGGTTACTACCTTTTGATTAGTAATAGGATTAATAATCAAATTGTCTAGCAATCGATTGTAATTTAATTAAAGAAAGGGGTATATAAAATTCTACATATGATCTCAGGCATAATTGGATTTAAATGAAAAATTAGTGTTATAATTTTCCTAATCTTTTATCATATATAATAATTAGTCAAAGGTCATGAAATAAAATATAAAAACACTGATCACTTTTTTTGCATTACTTTTAGAGCCTTAAGCTGTTAGATCCAAGTATTACAATCACTGTTTTTATTTTTTATTAAACTCTTATTATTATTAGATTTATTAAGAGTACTGTTTATCCAAAGTTATTTGTTTAATTTGTTTGTATACTTAACAACGATAATGAGAATAGGTTGAATAAAAATACTTATCCACTAATAAATGAGTTTAATTACTATCAGCAGTAGATGTTTCTCTCTGCTTTGAGAATCTGTTCAGGAGTATACTTGAACCTCACTTAGAACCTTCCATCAATAGTCTTGTAACCACATCACCCAAAGCACATGCAGCTGTTTTCTAGTGGTTAGAATCATTTAGAACTGGAATATGAAGAAACTAATTTATTTATGGAGAAGTATTATTGAAATTATTAATTACAAATAATTTTTAAATTAATTACACATGTCATAAAACAGTCCTTTATTCATATTAAATCTGTTCAGAATATTTCTATGGAGTTATTTTTAAAATTTTTTCTATTTATTTTCTTCTAATATAGGCACGATTAGACGATTTATCAGTATTTTAAAAACATTTTTGTAAGCCTCAAACTTTGCTGTTTTGTGATATCTACAATGAAGTTAAGGATTCTTTCATCTGTTATGTCACTTATTAGTGACACTCTCCTATGCTTTTCAGTATAATTACCAACATTATATACTATTATCTCTAGCAATAAAAAAGTGTTTCAGGGAAACTTCCACTATCATGGGTTCTTAGCCTAGGATATTTTTATATTTTTACCACCGATATTTTTTTACTATGCCCTGAAATAAGTGGTTAATTAACATAAACAATTCAATTAGACATGAATGCTATTAACCTCACTATTGACTGAGTCTTATCAAAGAATTGTGAACTACAACTATATTCTTTGATGTTTTTTTGTGATTTGTCTTTCACATTCATTATAGTTCTTTGATTTTTTTTTTTTTATTTTCTCATTAGAATTTCAATGTTTTTTTTTAACAATGGGGAACCAAGAGTCTGTGTTATTAGAGATTAAAAAAATAGGTAATTGCTTAAAATGTTAAGATTTTCTTGAGGTAATATGAAAACCTTTGTTTTATGTAATACTTCTGAAGTCAAATGCTTATCATGTTTCAGATAAAATAAAATGTATTATTACATTAAATGATTCAAGAAATTGTATTGTACTTATAGCAAATGAATTAATAATTTTGTTATTTAGGTTTTTGATTTATCTTCATATTTTCTTACTATATCATACATTTCTTCTACTACCATTCGCATACATATGTTCCAGTTTTTTACTAGTGGATTTTATTTTAAAAAATAAAACAAAATATAATTAAAGGTTCTGTTTGAGTCATATTCATGTTCTTATTTCCTAACTAACACTTAAGGTTATTTTGGTCTTGTTAATGCATTGTTGTAGTTTTAAAATACTAAATCCAATTTTTTTTTATGTGACTAGTTCTTTTGCCATTATTGGTCTTGATCACACCCTTAACTCATGGTGCCGCTAATACTATAATTAGTGGTAAGACCAATTCCCTGTTATTTATAAATATGAGTAAAAGAGAAAGTTTGATCATGAGGAAATACGATTGTTATTCTACATCCTGCTCTTTTGTTTACGGTAATAAGAATCTTATTTTTTAACAGGACTTGAAATTTAAGCTTGACATGAGATTTTATAGGGCACTGTTTTGCAATAAGATTGGTTCTATACAATTTTCTATCCGATCCATAATAACAGAGATATTTCAATGTAAAGAGATAGACTGACATTATGTGAATTGATTCCTCTAGAAAATCATTTTAAACCTTCACCATTGTTTCATAAGTTTAATAACCAATAATCAGAACCTCAATATTTTTTTTTTTAATAGATGTGATGATGCTAATTCCTTGCTCAACAATTATTAAGGCTTGGAAACGTAACAGAATATGGTTCTAAGACCTCTTGTAATGGAATGAACCAATTAGCCTTAGTTGCAAAAAGTGGACATTAATAATAATAAAAAAAAAGTAATGGAACCAAACTCCCTTAAGTTAATTGACATTTATGACAAACAGAACATATTTTGAGTCTTTTCTAACCTCCACTCAAAGGATAAATAAGGTAAAATGTTAAATGAATAATATCAGTAGAAATAGAGAGTTTATTAGAATAAGAATAAATAAATAAATAATGATATACAATTACAACAATAAAATAAAGAACAGAGTAAAAGATAATACAGTTTTCCTTTGATTTTTGATATTACATTTATAATTTATTACCCAATTTTGCAGTGTTTTCAATTTTTGTTAGTATTAAATGCTTATTTTCTTCCCATTTGAAATCGTAAGGCCAACCAGATTGCACAATAACAAAAAGACAATAGTGTGAATTGTAGAAAAAGTATTCTACAGGGAGTTGAATGTATATAACATCTTGAGACAGTGAAGATTGACATTTATTTTAATTTATGCCCAGAAATTATTAAAATAGTCATACTTTATTTTAATTTAAATGCTAGTATTCAAAATTAAAAAGTAGTTTCATAATGTAGTAAGAAAAAAGTGTATATGTACAACAGATTTGGACCAAAATGTCTATGTACCCTTTATTTAATTTTTATTTTTTTTCATTTGAAAGTCACAAATGTCATCTCATTCCAATGTATTAGATCAAAAAGAGTTGTAGAACACAATTTATATACATTTGTACGATAAACAAAAACGGTCCTATAAAAATACTTCTGAATCTCTACTCTAATAGGAATGGTAGAAAATGAAGAGGGGAAATACAAAACTATATGTAACAGCAGCCCTAAATATGAAATTGCAACATTAATATGCCAGTTTTTTTTTGTTTTTTTTTGAGTTATGTGAGATACGTACGTACAGATGTCATGCTGAAACTAGTTTAGATCAAGGGAAGGGTCAAAATTCTGTTGAAATCAATAATTCTTTCTTTTCTTCAAATAATTGAGTATAAAGTGTGTTCCTTGGTTACCTAGAAGTTATTTTGGAATATATTGATTGGATAAGAAGAAGTCCAATCAAGTTAACCAAAAATTAAATTTACTAGCTCTGAAAGGTATTTCAATATTTAATTGATCTAGAGCAAAAGTCGGTTTAGCATTGAATGAATGATACACCGCCCTCAGATAAATTATTGTAATCATTGATACAGACAAAATTTGAATTCAATCATCATAAACAGTGTCTCGGCTTGAAGTGGAACCAAAAAAGATTGTGGCTAGAAATATTGCTAACATCCTTGTGAATTATTAGAATCAAATTGGAAACTGAATATTTTTTACTCTTCTTCTTAACACACAGCCTTCAAATATAATAAAAATATTAATAAACATGTATTTCTGATCATACTTTCAAAACAAACAATCAAATATAAAGAGCAGATTATAACATGAGTACATTTTTGAACTACTTCCAATTTGTCAATTGATAAAATTCAACTGCAGGCAACAAAATGGTTTCAAACTCTTAGTTACAATATCAGAAAATAATTTTAATTCAACAGAGTTGTTTGTAAATTTTGAATGAGAAATGCATCGCTAACCATTTTGAAAGAATTTGTGAAGGTTTGAGGTTTGTACGTAACTTAGTGGATAATTGGAAAAAAGAATCATGTAAGTTATATTCTATAAAGAGTCTAAAAGATGTTTACAATCTCCTAATTTTAAATTTTTTTCTGTGTGAAAAGTGAAAATGCCTATTCATCTGCTATAGGCATATAACAACCAATTGGATTACACAAAAATGAAATCCATTATGAGTCCTAATATTACTATTGCTATGTGACATTATTTGTTTACAATAATATAGATTAAATAAATTATCAGTAATTAATAAAGTTTAAGAAATTGAGTTGACATTAATATCACACTTTAAACTTATTTGCTTAATGATTTTTTTTTTCCTATTGGGTTGTTTCCTATGTTGTGACTTCTAATTGTTTTGAGTGTCCCAAAATGTAAGACAACAAGTTTATTAAATTTTAAAAAAATGTACAAGAGTTTCACAAAGCATTTCTCTTTCACAAGTATTTATTAACTTAGCCTACATCATACACGAAAAACTCATAACTCATAGGAATAATAAATTCACATCATACAATGATAATAATATAATACAGTCTAAAACATGAAAGGAAATTGATGAGCTGTAAACCTTGATTGTTTGGTCATAAAAATTGAACAGGAAGGTGCTATATTAAAATTTTCTTTTTGAAACGTATTACCCATTCTGTTTGACATGAACATGTTTTAAAACTCCATTCATTTTCTAAACTCCAAGATATTCGTTTCTTCAGTGTTCAGGTAAACCTTTTTCTTTTTGAATTCAGAAAAAAAAGAAGTTTTAAAGATCATTAAAATAAATACTAACTACTAATACTTGGACAACTGAGCAAATAGCTAGTTATAAATGGGTCATTAAACAGTCTTATTTATATTAACTCTCAAGATTCAATGAATAATATTTACATATCTATAGTAATAGATTAAGAAATATAAACATATTTCCACTTATTCTTATAACTACTAATCAATAACACCAATGATGGGCAAGTCCAGCTGAATTTTCGATTTGGTTTTCAATTGACAGGGTTCTACCATGGTCACACATAAGAAGGAATTTATGAGAGAGATGCTCCTGGGAAGATACAGAAGATGACAAAAGTTGGTTTTTGAATGGAATTGTTTGTTTATCTGCCCTGTTGTATATCAGTCTCTTAATCATTAAGAAGTCATATATTTGTTAGAAAGTTTATCAGAAAGAAAATCTTTCTTACAACAATTGTTCAAATCAGCTATCGTATCTGTTTCAAACCAATACCCGAGCTGCTCTTTTAATAAGAAAAATATGTGTACTTATGAGGAATTATTGGAAACTAAGATTTACTGGAGCAGCTGCTTGAAAAATATGTGGAAGGATGGTGTTGTGAAGGATTGTACAATCTTGGTTGGAATGGTGCTCAGCTGGATGGGTCACTGAAAGGGCAGTTAATAACATAGCTAACAACCAGAACTTACCAACAGTTGACTATTCTTGGGCGTTCTCGGGAAACATACGCCTTTACCTCAAATTCTATAGAAGAAATTTTAAGAATTGCCGATTTGTATCTTATGATAACATGGCTCAACATCAGGTAAATATATGTCAACAACTGCTTGTCACTTCAATCGAAATTGTTTTTCAAAAGGGTAGTCACTTTTGATGAGAAATGGATCTCGTAAAACCTTGACACACACAAGCAGTGACCAGCACAAGGCCAGTTACAAAATTCAGTTCTGTCAAGGGGACATCTAGTTATGTAGAATACATTGAAATTCTTTTCACTTCTGTTAGGGTGTGAATATTATAAAGAAAGATTGCTATATTTATATGTCTTAGGAATTCTAAGATATAGGTTTGGTGTAAAACATATGTTTTGTAGATTCAGAAGATAGGCTTTTGTTTTTGGGCTGTCATGAGTTGAATAATAAAGAGACACATACTGATTAAAGATTCTAAACCTTTTTTTGTGCTTAAGAACATGGTGTCACATGTCATATAAGTCTACAAACTTTGTGGACTACCACAGCAATGACACCGCTGGAGATACGCCGCACCTAACCACTGTAAGAAGAGGCTTGTATATAATAATCACAAATAGGCAATATAATTTCCATCCATGTATGCGTTTAAATACGCATAAGAAATATGTTACTGTAACACTGATTATCCCACCATCTAATAGGTATAAGGAATAACCAAGTACATAGTCTCAATCACTACTGAAGAGCTTTCCATGCAATCTGAAGGATATTTGTAGAACAAACCAATGTTTCACAATGCACTTAATTTAACAAGCTTCCAAGATCAATTATTCTAGCTCAAACCATGCAAACATGATAAACTAAGTGGAAACTATGATAAACTCCAAAGGAGTGGAAATTTCTCTAAATCAACCTGTTAGCAACTCGTCAGCTCTTTGACGTTAGATAAATTCTGAATCCAGATGGCATTATTAGTGCCAGCATCCAGATTGTGTTCCTAGGCCCAAATTTACTCATCATTTACTGTTCTTTCTCTTCACCTCTTCACTACTACAAGAGCTGTTGAGAGAAAATTCTGTTATATGTTGAGAGAAAAATAACAGACAAAAGATTCTTGAAATGGAGTTAGAATGAATGAGTATTCATTACATAAAAGTTGGTGGAGGAAGAAGACAGCTGCACATGGAGGCCAATGTCACCATTAAGCCCACATACGAACAAAGAATAGCAGACTGAGGTTGGGTCCTGTTGAAAGAAGTGTATATAACAGGGAGTATAAAATCATGGATGAGACTAGGAGGTAAAGACAGCTCAATGACCTGGGAAAGGACTTTCAAATGATAGAATAGAAGATTCTACATCCTAAGCACACTAAATGGTCTAGGATGGTGACGGAGGCCTATGGCTTAGAGGAGTGTTACACATGGTGTATTCTTCTATTTCACACTCTTTTACCAATCATGAAATAAAATATAACTGTATGAACAGATAAATTAGTAACCAGTAAAAATCAGAAGTTTTCCAAAAAATGTTAAAATAACTTTATTCACCATCTTTCGCCTAACATTTTGAGTTAACTTATATTGTAATATTTTTTTTTTTTTTTTTAAGATCCACCTCCCCATAAATAAAGAAGTAATATAAATGTATTTATTTGTTTATAAGCAATTTTAAATTTGAATTTGTGATACCACATTTAAAAGTTAAAAAAGGAATTGGGGTAGTATGAAGAATAGCACCTATTATGGGCATCCTTAGTGCAAGTAAAAAGTATTAATATGAGTTTTTAATGGTAGATAAAATTTTGTCTTGACTCTCATTGGCTTTATACTGGAAGATCTAATTTACTGGTTGCCAAGTTGTCTGTATAACAAAGCATTTTTCTATGCTAATACTCACAATTTGGATGCTTTTTAACACATTCTGGAGTGATCTTTACAGTATTTAAATTTATAATGAATAAAACAAGTACTCATTTTTAATAACTAAAATAATTTTTAATATTAACATGAAATTCAAACATATTAAATAAACTGGTTACAAACAACCATTGGTTATTACAAATGCAACACATCCCAAGTAACTGCTCATACGATATTCAATTATCCTGTTGTCCAAACAAAAGGCTCTAATCTTTCTTCAGAAGGTAGAAGATTACTTAATTTTTCCATTGATTCAAGTGTTTTATTCAGGACCAAGTGGCATTTGGCTATCTGAGCTGTTAGTTCACTAACCTTAGAAAGGGTCTCAGCATGCTTTGAATACATTTTCTGACGCTCCAGGTAAGCAGAGAGAATCTGAGCAACTTCTGAATCAATCTAAAAACAACAGACGCATATTAAAAGCATTTGAATAAATTTAACAAGGAAACCCATCATTTTAATGAACTGATGAATTGTAATTTTTATTACAAACTCCTTTTATTTTATTTTTTATTTCTTTTTTTTAAGGCAATTTAACCAGTATAGATCATTATTACAGTTGAAGGGATCAATCGACTTTTCTTGATATAAAAAAACATTTGACAATCACTAATGGCAGGAATAGAATTTTTACTGACAAAAGAGTGCCATCCAAAATGATACCCTTCATACTATTTACGAAAAAAAGAAAAAGTGACGAGTAGAAGGAATTAGAAGAACTTGGCTAACAAAACACAAAGTCATCTAAATTTATTTCTCAAACATGGTAATTAAAAATAAAGATTAAAAATTAGATAAAAATATCCTCCGAGTTATTACTTTAAGGGCCCATACTTTAATTTTGGTCTCGCCAGTCAGTCCTGTGCATTTACTCCCTAGAGGTGGGACTCGTAACGCTGTGTGTACCTACACTGCATCCCCTGGACCAGAGATCCCGGTTTGTAGGAAAGAAACAGACACCCATGTGATAGCTGGGTAAGTGGCTGTGTCTGTGACACATCGGCTAAACACTAACTAGGGCAGAATGTAATGGGAAACCACAGTTCGAAATTCTTTTCCTTGTCAGCACCATGAGAATTCTAAAGAATCTAACTATAAGGCATAGTCTTTAGATCATGATGATTAAAGAATTTAGTTTAGGAACCTTTTCTTAATGACATGTGAGACAAACGTTTTGGAAGAAGATCAAAATTTTAATTTGGATTTTGAAAAGAATATTTATTTTTTTTAAAACTTTATGAAGTGATTTTAAAAAGTCCGTCACTGTCGAGGACGACATATTTTGTTTTTGTGTCCCCTCTTTAATTTTAAGTTTAGAGTAAATAATGCTCTTCTATATTATAAACCTAGCATTAAGTAATGTAAATAGATGTAATACGTGTAGCTGCCACATGATGGCAGCACTTGACAGAGCTGCCCAAGCGGGAGAGAGAGAGAGCGTGAGGGAGAGAGAGAGAGATAGAGCCAGGCGCCAGGATAATCCCCAAACTATCTTATCGCCTGGTTTTCTCAAGCTCGTCCCAGGCTGCAGGGATTAACCAAACAGCAAGCAGTTCTGCCTAGACCTTCACCAAGGCTACATCTACTGAGACAGTTCTCATCGGCCCAGCTGCTATCTCACCTCTCTTCGGCTCAGCTGCCGCTCCTCTCGTACAGCTACAGCCATCGCTGCCAGGCATCCCGACCAGGACAATGCCTCAAACGGACACCACGTGTTCCCCGGCCATCATTTTCTCGCGCTCTCTCTCTCTCTCTGTCTTCAGATAAGATATTATTATTATTATTATTATTATGTTAAGAGCTCATTAGTTGGCCAATTAGTTTGTAATATAATATTAAGTTTTTATCATCATTAATTTCAAAGGGTTTAATTTTTTGTTATGTTATTTTGTCTAACTCACATGAGAAGAGGATTATTATTTTAATCATTAAATTATTAATGCCCTACATTTTATTCATTTTTTTTTATGATCTAACCCTCCTTCTCTGCTGCGACCAGCTATTTTATTTCTAGACGTGCCTGGTACTCAACCTCTCTATTGCGAGAGACAGGCCGGCCGTGCAGCATTGGTCCTCCGGGCCGGATTGCAGCAGTTAAGGACTACAACATTATTATTAATTTTTTTTTGAGCCTTTATTTATGTATTATTTTTATGTTTGTGTATTCCACAATATATTCCACAGGTTCGCCTCACATGACGCCCACTGGGTTTAAGCATTAATTTATTTGATATTTTATTTCATTTTTCTCGTTTTAACATATCTTATAACATGGATAAACTGGATTCAGAAACTGTGGCCCAAATTAACGTCCTGAAGTCAAAACTTCGTGATACCACAGCAGAAATAAAAGGGATACTGGACCAAGGCCGACTAATAGCCAAAGATGCCACTCAACTTTTCTTATTTATTGGTATGGTCCGCGAGCTGAAGCCATGCTTTGACTGCTTCAAAGATACATGGCAGAGGCTGATGGAAGCCCACTCGGCAGCAAACATCCCTGCCTCATTTCCAAGCGAGAATGAGGAGAAATTGCACACAGCGGCGAAGCGGTATTATTACGAGGCCTGTGCAATTTATGAGTCGCACATGAACCCAACTCCTGTTTCTGCTCCCTTAACCCATAATTCAGAGGCTAACGCGAGTGCGTTAGCGGGTAGATCTCTAAATGAGTCCCGATCTGTCCGAGCGCGCCTCCCACAGATCAACCTCCCTGATTTCTCAGGAAACCAGGGCGAATGGCCACTCTTCTGGGACACATTTGTCTCCCTGATACATGACGAGCCTAGCTTGTCCAACATTGAAAAATTTCATTTTTTAGTTTCATGTTTTGAGAGGCCCCGCTCTTTCTCTGATCCGAAGTGTTTTCCTCTGATGGACTCCAATTACGAACAGGCTTGGAAAATCTTGAAGGAGAATTACGATGACAAGAGACGCCTCGCCCCGGAAACTATTTGAAGACTATTTTTAAATTATGTTCCGTTCAGGAGCAGGCCAACTGCCAACAACCTTAAGCATTTTATTACAGTCGTTCTGGAGAGCGTCTCCGCTTTTAAGCAGCTAGGAATCAAGGACGCGGATGACTTTATCTTATCCTATCTGGTACTTAGATGCCTGGATCCAGCAACGCGGAAGGATTTTGAAAGGGAAGTAGCTCACCTTGAGTTTCCTCCATTCGAGCGGTTGGTGACCTTCATAAAGGCGGAGTGGAAAACTTTGGACTTGACGACCGACGATTACAAGAATCCTCCGGTCCCGCAGTCTTCTCTAAACCATTCCAAGGATTCCACGATCGCTAATCGTAGGTTCAGACAAGGTTACATGAACAAGAAGCTCGATACTTCGCTTTTCGTCGATGAAGAAGACAGGATTTCTGGCAATCGCTCATCTTCAAAGAAACAGACGACTAAAGGCTCATGGTTCCTTCGGCTCAGCTGTCCGGTTTGCAAGGCTCAGCACAACCTTTACCAGTGCTCTACGTTCCGCAGTTCTTCCCCAGGGGAAAGAAGAAACGTTGTTGAAGTCATGGTCTGGCTGCCTAAACTGTTTATCACAAAAACATAAAATTAATGCCTGCCCATCGGAGAGGAGATGTCAGAATTGTGGAGAGAAACATCAGTCCTGGCTCCATATCCCCACTACTGGCAACGCTTCACCTACGGAAGGATCCAAAAGTCAGGTAGCTGCATTAGGTGGCATGTCACGCTCCGGAGAGGTCATTTTGGGTACTGCCGTGGCTAGGATAATGGACGCACAAGGGCGTTTCCAAACCGTAAGAGTAGTCACTGATGCCGGAAGCCAACATTCCTTCATTACTAAGAGATGCGCCTCCCGGCTTGGCCTCAAAATTCAAGCTTCTGCCCCGATTGTCGCCGGAATAGGACGAGTGCAATTGCCCAAGGCACATGGGACACTCTCATGTACTCTCCGGCCGCGCTGTAGCACCGAAGAGTTTTGCACTGAAGCCATTGTAGTGTCTGACATTACTGGACTCCTCCCACATTCAAGGCTTCCTTTCGAGATGCATCAACACCTAGGCGCTTTCGAATTGGCAGATCCAACATATTGGAAACCACAAGAGGTAGATTTGCTCCTAGGTGCTGAAATTTATTTCGATTTGATCACGGGGGCACCCATAAGCATCAACGAACATCTCCCCAAGCTCGTCCCATCGAAATTTGGACACATCGTTGTGGGAAGATGTAGCACTCTGCCCTACAAGGGTGATCATCAGGTATCACTATTTGTAAAAACCCAGCCAGAAATTTCCGATGTGATGCAAAGGTTTTGGGAACTCGAGGAAATTCCCAAGAAGAGGATTCTTTCTGAGGAGGAAGCTGCATGTGAGGAGCATTTTCTGTCCACTCACTATCGCCTTCCTAGTGGACGTTATGTAGTGGCTTTGCCATTCAAATCCAGCATCAGCCAGTTGGAAAATCCACGGGCACAAGCTTTCAGCCGCTTCTTCAACCTTGAACAAAAGCTTTCTCGTCGTCCTGGTTTCAAAGACAAATATGTCGAATTCATGGATGAATACTTGGAGTTGGGCCATATGCAAGAGGCGCAGACGGCCACAAAGTATTTGATTCCGCATCACGCTGTCTCAAGGGTCGAAAATGACAAGACGAAAATACGGGTGGTCTTTGATGCTTCTTGCCAGGGTCCGAATGGCTCCCTCAATGATCATCTCATGGTGGGTCCTAAGTTGCAAAGGGACATATCGGACATCGTGATTGGGTTCCGAGTTTACCCTGTAGTGCTCGTTGCCGACATCGTCAAGATGTATAGGCAGATTTTGGTTCGACCCGAAGACAGGCCCTACCAACATATTCTGTGGCGATCAGATCCCCAGGAAGAGCTGGCTACCATGGAGCTCAACACCGTCACATACGGGGAGAATTCATCAGCGTTTTTAGCAATCAGGACGTTGCATCAGTTAGTCGAAGACGAGGGACATCGTTACCCTCTCGCTGCTAAGGTGGTAAAGCGCTGTAGCTATATGGACGACTTCGTAACTGGCGCCAATTCTATTGAAGAAGCTGTGCAGCTCCAGGATGAGTTAGTGAGCTTTCTACGGTTAGGAGGTTTCGAGCTAGGGAAATGGAAGAGCAACAGTTCAAGACTTCTTCCGGGGACTTCAGAAGAATCCGTACTTTCGCTATCTGGAAACGACGACGGAGGGTGCAAGATCCTCGGTCTAAAATGGTTCGCCACTTCAGACGTCTTTACCTCCGACGTGGACAAGCCAACAACTCCACTTACGAAGAGGGGCATTCTCTCCGCCATAGCCCGCATTTATGACCCTCTTGGGTTTTTAGCGCCAGTGGTATTCAAGGCTAAGACACTGCTGCAGGATGTCTGGCACGCTAAATGCGATTGGGATGAGCAGATTCCCTCGCATCTTGGGTCCACCTGGTCGTCTTTTGCCGCCGAATTACCCAGTCTCGCTAACGTGAAGATTCCACGACACATTCGCCTACCTGCCTCCTCAGCATCAATCGATTTGATCGGTTTCTCGGACGCCTCCCAGAGAGGATATGCTGCAGTACTCTTCATGAGAGTCTCTGTAGAAGATGCGTCGCAAACGTATCTGCTTAAAGCGAAAAGTAAACTCGCTCCCATGAAACTGACGTCCATCCCAAGGTTGGAGTTATGTGGGGCTCTTCTTCTTGCCCAGCTGCTAGCGTCCACCGAATTAAAGAAATTTGCTGCATGGTACAAGTCAGAGCCAGTTCAACAATGTGTCCATGATTTCTCTGCCCAGAGAGAAACTCGATGGCATTTTAACCCTCCTCATTCACCGCATTTCGGAGGAATCTGGGAGGCCGAAATAAAGAGTGCGAAGAATCTGCTAAGTAAGAACCTTGCAAACACCCCGCTTACTTATGAGGAGTTAGCTATGCTCTTTTGTAGGATAGAAACAGTTATGAATTCACGACCTCTATGTCCCTTGGACGAGGAACCGGCAACTATGGAGTGTTTGACACCTGGTCACTTCTTAGTTGGGCGCGCATTAACGGCCCTGTCAGAAACTTCTCTAGCCGGCTTGAATGAGGGCAGGCTCAGACGCTGGCAGCTCGTACAACAGAGGGTCCAGCATTTCTGGTCACAATGGAAAACTAGGTACCTGCACGATCTGCATCAGTGGCAAAAATGGACAACTCCGCGTCCCAACCTGGAGGTCGGCGACCTGGTGATCTTAAAGGACTCAATTACGCCTCCCACTAGGTGGCCATTGGCTCGGGTGATTGCCACGCATCCAGGATCGGATGGCATTGTACGGGTCGTCACCATCCGGACTCCTACCGGAACTTACAAAAGGCCAGTGGTAAAGGTCGTCCCACTGCTTTTGCCCAACGATTAATAGATTAAATAAAGTTTTTCTTTGCATAAAAACTTTGGTGGGCGGCATGTCGAGGACGACATATTTTGTTTTTGTTTCACCTCTTTAATTTTAAGTTTAGAGTAAATAATGCTCTTCTATATTATAAACCTAGCATTAAGTAATGCAACATTAATAGATTTAGTACGGGTAGCTGCCACACGAGGGCAGCACCGGACAGAGGCTACCCGAGCGGGAGAGAGAGAGAGAGCGTGAGGGAGAGAGAGAGAGATAGAGCCAGACGCCAGGATAATCCCCAAACTATCTTATCGCCTGGTTTTCTCAAGCTCGTCCCAGGCTGCAGGGATTAACCAAACAGCTAGCAGTTCTGCCTAGACCTTCACCAAGGCTACATCTACTGAGACAGTTCTCATCGGCCCAGCTGCTATCTCACCTCTCTTCGGCTCAGCTGCCGCTCCTCTCGTACAGCTACAGCCATCGCTGCCAGACATCCCGACCAGGACAACGCCTCAAACGGACACCACGTGTTCCCCGGCCATCATTTTCTCGCGCTCTCTCTCTCTCTCTGTCTTCAGATAAGATATTATTATTATTATTATGTTAAGAGCTCATTAGTTGGCCAATTAGTTTGTAATATAATATTAAGTTTTTATCATCATTAATTTCAAAGGGTTTAATTTTTTGTTATGTTATTTTGTCTAACTCACATGAGAAGAGGATTATTATTTTAATCATTAAATTATTAATGCCCTACATTTTATTCATTTTTTTTTATGATCTAACCCTCCTTCTCTGCTGCGACCAGCTATTTTATTTCTAGACGTGCCTGGTACTCAACCTCTCTATTGCGAGAGACAGGCCGGCCGTCAATAGTCACGCAGGGGCTGCATAAACTAAGCAGATTTCCCACGTGAAGTTTTACAATAGAGAAATCTGCCTAATAACAACTGTAGTAGTAAGAAACCTCTAAACCTAAAAAACATTATTTAGGGCGTAATAACCCAGTAGTTTCTAGCCCCAAAAAACAGTTAACCTAACCTCTAAACCTATTCACGAGGGACGATAGTTATGGAAACGGCCGCCAGAGCTCTCGGCGGAAACTCCGAACATAGCCTACTGGTAGCCACACGCAGAATACAAATGCAAATATCTCGGTTAATATTCAAGATACAGAATAAATGTATATAACAATATTAATAGTAAATTTAATTTGCAATAAGATTGGTTATGTACAATTTTTCGATCCGACGTATAGTAACGGAGATATTTCGAATTTTCGAAAATCCTCCCCTCTAAACCCCCCCTCCCACTGGTCCGATTTCAGCTGTTAACGAACTTGATCTTTCTTTTTACATAAAACGCTTAAATATGAAGTTTGGTAAGGATCAAAAAAGAATTGCGACCGCTAGAGCGGTAACAGACAAATATATAGATAGATAGATAGATATATATATAGATATATATATATACAGTTTTGAACGGACATCATTTTCGTCATCTACTAGGTAGGATCGATGGACATTTGAAGAAAAATGTCGAAAATTCCGCCATGAGTACAACCTCAATAGCTGATTTCCCTTAAGGGAAATCTGCTAAAACTACTCAAGAAAAAAATTTGGTAATTTGTATTTTTGTTGTTCATTGAGCCCACAATCTATGTGCCAAATTTTATTGAAATCTGAAATGGTGGGGTAAAGTTTTTATTTAAAGTGAGTTGATTTGACACGAAATGACCCATTACTGAATATGACTGGATGATTTTGTCTATCAAATCTTTAAATTTACAAAGAAAACCATTTCTATTTCTGCGATGGGTAACACAGCTAGTAGTCTAAAAAAGAAAGTGAAGGCACGAGTGCAAACTTAGTAAAAAATATAAATACCTCTTTTATCCTCACAGCAAGTCTGTCTTGTTCATTGGCTACAGAGAGGGCAGATTCTGTCATATGCCTCTGACACCGGATGCAGAGCCTATGGAGAGAACGAGGATCAAGCCTTTCAAGAACTTCAGGGTCTCTAGCCGCAGGTACTTTTAGTGTTCCTCTCATAATGGGAAGAAATAATGGAATTTTCTGTAAATTTAAGTAGAAATTCAATTTTAATTATCTCATGAATGTTTAAAGTTCTGTATTTCACATTAATTAGACAAGGTCAATAAAGTTCTTCCCACTTTGTTTCAGCAAGGTATTTTACCACTTATTATTATTAATGGTGTGTTTAGGTTTTTGGGATACTGTATCTAGATATAGGGTTGGGGAAAAATTAATTTCGGTATTTTTCATGTTTTTCAAAGCGCATTTATATATATAAAATTTAGATATTAATCAATGATATATGCGCCGTTTTGATCGATGACCTTTTGCCATTTTTTCGGTAAAACCATTACCTTCACTATAGAAGTTTTGTGATTTCTGGGCAAAAAACTGAACCAAGTGATTTTCACAAGCCTCTTTTGATTCCAGCTTTACACCATTAAGAGAGTTCTGAAGAGAACGAAACAAGTGGTAGTCAGACAGTGCAAGGTCCGGGCTGTATGTTGGATGCATCAAAACTTCCCAGCCAAACTCTCGTAATTTTTGCCGAGTCACCAAACATGTGTGTGGTCTAGCATTGTCGTGATGGAATACAACGCCTTTCCTATTGATCAATTCTGCCCGTTTTTCTTGAATCTCCTGCTTCAGTTGTTGTCAGTAGAGAGTTGAATCAATGGTTTGGCCAGGTTTGAGCAGCTCATGATGAACAATGCCTTTCCAATCCCACCAAACACTCAGCATCACCTTCCTTAGTGTCAATCCAGGCTTTGCCACTGTTTGTGAAGTTTCTCCGGGTTTTGACCACAATCTTTTTCACACATTATTGTCGTACGTGATCCACTTGTCATCACCTGTAATCATTCTTTTTAATAATGGCTTGATTTCATTTTGTTTCACCAGCGATTCACAAATGGAAACTCTGTCCATTAAATTTTTTACAGTTAATTTGTGTGGAACCCATATATCGAGCTTCTTTTGGTATCCATTCTTATGTAAATGGGTCAAAACTGTTTTATGGCCGATGTTTAGCTCCATAGCGATGTCACGAGATGAAATGTGTTGGTCTACCTCAATTTTTTGAAGAATTTCATCGACTTGTTCAACAATTGGCCTGCCAGAGCGAGGTTCATCATTAAGGCCAAAATTTCCGGAACGAAATCGAGCAATCCAGTTCTGACACTGACGTTCACTTAATCAGACATCACCATAAGCACCACACAATTTTCGATGAGCCTGAGCTGCATTTATCCCTTTTCGAAAGTAAAAAAGCAATACATGACGAAAATGGCCTTCTGGAATCTCCATTTTCAAAGCGCAATAACGTTTGACTGAGTAAATGAATGAAACTTTAGAGATATTTGGAATATTCTATGGACTATGACCTTTCAAACGTGGTATAGTATGGCTTCACTGAATAAGGATTAAAAAAGATAAGCGACTTTGATACGAGACTATTGGGATAAACCGAAATTACTTTTTCCCCAACCCTATATATAGATAACATAAGCCTTGTACTACCCCTTCTTCTAATATAAAAAATAGTACCTATTGTTAATAATACACAGGTTTACTTGGGCTGACCTTGATACAAAAGTGCAAAAAAAGAGAAACAAGGAAGAATTGTACTCATGATTCTCAAAAAATTTCTTCAAATGTCCATCGATCCTACCCAGGGGATGACGAAAATGAGATCCGTTCAAAATTTTATATATATATAAATATATATATATATATATATATATATATATATATATATATATATATATAAATATTTTCTCACACATTAAAAGGTCAATGAAAACAATACTTGTTATTTAAGCTTCGTATAAAGGATTGCATGATATAACAACTTATGACAAGAGTTGGAATGGAGACTACTGAAAACTAAAAAAAATTAAATATCTTTGGAAATATTCAAGATAAAGGAAAAATGTATAAAAAACATCTATAGGAATTAATATTTGCAATAAGATTGGTTATGTAAAATGTTTTGATCTAAAATTTAATAAAGGAGATACTTAAAATTTTTGAAAATCTTTCCTTTCTCAGTCTGATTTTAGCCATCTTTAGATTCACATAAAATGATTAAATATCAAGTTTGGTAGAATCAAACAAATAAGAAAAATAATGACATCTTTTGATCTGATTCATTGGAACAGAGGTATCATATATCACTTTCAAATAAAATAAATTTAAATTAAACGCATCCAAAAATTTTATTTATTTAATTTAATAGAAAACCATGTTGCTAGCATACACACACACCATACTGAAATATTTTATGTTGTTGAGGATTTTGGTTAAGGAAGGCTGTCGTTTTGGTATAAACATGATGATTATGATAGTAAATACAAAACATACATAAATTATAAAAGGGGGGGGATAGTAAATTTCAAATAGGGTAGTGCTAGGAACACCCAATTTTGTCATTGAAATAAAATTTCCTTTGGGTGGAAGAAGGAATGAAAAAATGCAAATGTAACCTGAGATATAATCATGTAATCTCCATTACATAATTGCATTAACTATTAACATAACCAAAAAAAAAAAAACACAAGTTTCTCTAAGACTCCTCTATTTTCTCATTATTTTGAACCTTGCACTTACTTCATCAATTCACTAAAAATATAGTACCACCATCAACATTCTACCTTACCACAAATTTGCTTTAAATATGTTCCCCTTCTCTGTTACCAGTAAACACCATCGCACTAACTTATCCATCATTCTAAATGAACCTTCACCATCGCACTAACTTATCCATCATTCTAAATGAACCTTCACCATCTTCATCATACTCCCGTTGCCTATACCTGTTGTACTATATCTGTAGTCAACGGACTCTTAGGAGCCAACTGAGTATCCAAGAATTTTCATGTTGAGAGATCATAATTTTTCAATATTCATTGTTGTCTTATATTAAACAACCTTTGTTATAATCATCATTAAACCTTGACAAGGATAGTCATTTTCCGAATAAAGTTATTATCATCTTCATCACCTAGCTAGTGAATGGGCAAACCTCCTGTTTAACTATCATCGGAACTACTACCACCATCACTTGTATCATTATCTTAGAACAACGCTCTCCATTATTCTTATAAAGCTTTGAGTATTAAAAGCTAATATCATGGTCAATCTCTCGTAATCTTTTTTTATTTTTTGGGTCAACCTTGTTTTTGTCCATTTATATCATTATTATTGTTATCACCAGCACCATCATATTTTAATTTCATCATAAACATCATCCCGATTTCCATTCTAGATCATTATTATTATTCAACCACATTTGTCATCTTCAGCATTATCCCTCAGATTCTCTACCATGTCCATCAGTTTCTTTTAGTTTATGTACATCGTCATTATATTCATCACCTTCAAAATCATTTCTATAATCATCACTGCTAACATAGTTCTCGTCTTTATTTGTTCTCCTTTTTATCATCTTCATCATCATTGAAAATTTGAGCTGTTCAATTGTAAACATCAAACTCATCTTGTTCAGCTTACATTTCAGCTTCAAGGCTTCTAATTTCAAGTACAGCGAAGAATAGACGGTGTCAAATCTGTAGCATGACCAGCATGTGAGAAAATCTACTTAGCTAGCAGTCCCTGGATGGTAGACATTTTATCCTTCAGTATACCCTTTCTGTCACTCATATGATTTTTATATCAAGAGATTATTTCAATATACATTTCTTTGATAGCCTTAATTTCAAGTATTATACTTGCACAGAGGTTTTAATGAAGGGTTGAAATGCAAAATATCTTCATTATTATACATTGGATCAATGTGTGATGCATCCAATCTTGTTTATGATGTAATATACTTCAATAAATTTACTTACCTATTCTTATTATTTCATTTTTAGTCTGCAGTGAAATTACATTCTTACTCATGTAATTTTTATGAAACTACTATTTCGCTACATATCTTTTGTACAGCTAAAACTTCATTTATAGTCCCCTTGGGCTCTTAGTAAGGTAGTGAATAGAATGTGAAATGGCATTATCAGTGGCTCATTACTGCACATGGGAAATCTGCTTAGTTTACGTAGCCTCCCCATGACTGACTTCTGTTTAGTAAACTGCTTTAATAGAAAGAGCTTTCTTTTACTTTTTCAAATGTTATTGGTTTACTGGTGTTGCTGCTATAGTGATGTAATTTGTTAAAAAAAGAAAGAAGAAAAAAAATCTTGGGCTTCACCCTTGCCCATGACTGTGATAACAGTGTAAAACAACCTAATGTGGGCTGTGTGCGTGTATTTTATTATGCATGAGCATGTATTATACATTTATTTATAAATTTGAATCCGTGTATAGACCTAATTTTCTTCATCTACTAGGCAGGTTCAATGAACATTCAAAATTAAGTCATGAGTACAACATTAACAGCTGATTTCCTAATTGGAAATCTGCTATGACATATGTATTTCATCTGTACAATAGAATCAATATCTATTTTTTTGGAAATTACTGAATGAAGTATTAACAGTAATACCAGTAACAAACTGTCTCCACATTACTCCAGCATAATTTAAGACCTGTTATCACAGTACAGTTGTATTTATCGTCAACTGTCGCTACTGGAGTAACCTCCTCACACAAAATGGGGAAGACCTGGAAATCCTTGATCATAAAAGAAAATATTAACAATAATAATAAATGTTGACCACTTTTTGAAATGTAATTAATTTTTAACGTCCACTTTTTGCTACTAAAGCTAATTGGGGGCGGGTTATCTACAGGTTACCACCCTTTCCAGCCAGGGTGGGACTAAGGATTTTATGTAATGAGTTTGTCACTAAATAAATTCTTATTGCCCAGGTTAGAATGGAACTTGCTACTCTAGGTTTCCTATGTGGGTTTTGAAACATAAGGAAATAGTACAAAAATTGAATGATCACCTGAAGTTTAAGAATATCTGGGTCTTTGTCAGAACTATTTTCTTTTGTGGCCGGTTTTACTACTACGACATTGTGTTGAGCTCTCACCAAGGAACTCTTTCGCAATACATTTTTCCTACTAGGTGAGGTACTAGATCCTTGAGATCTTCCTCTTAATAAGTGTCCTTGCTTGACAGGATGTTTTGGAGAGTCTGAAAAAAAAGGAACTTAATTTAAAATAGAAAAATATAATCCTTTTTTTATTTCAGATGTTTATTTATTTCAGGAATGATGTTATTAAAACAAGAGCTCATCACTGATCAATACCGTTGATGATGATCATCAATCAATAATGTTTCTAACATGTGCTTTATTTAGCATATTTAGCTTCACAATTTAATTTTTTTTTTTTAAAAATTATAAAATACAATTTATTGCTTTACAAACTCTATAAACTCAATGGTTGAATTCAATTAACTTGATAACACCGAATATATCAAATTAAACAAAGATAGCTAATAAAAAAGTAAACTATTCTATGCAATGCCCAAATAAAGGAAGAACGGATTTAACTGGTAAATATAAATTAAACAATTTATATTTTCCCTATGAGTGGAATATAACTCTGTGGAAGAGGTTATTTACGGAATGTACCAGTGTGAGAGAGACTTGGAATACTCCGCTATAGCTAATATAAGGTGAATGAGAGAAACATTTAACCTGTACAATCTAGTAACGGCGTAGTGCAGAGTGTAATATAGGAGTTCTAGAAATGAACTTCTTAAATAAAAAAAAACTTTCTAAACAATGTTAATAGTGAGTATTTTTTAGTTAAATGCGGTTGTTAAACTGTCCTACTAATAATGTTTAACAATGTATTGTTATACTATTTAGTGTTATCGTCTAGCGTTCTGGGGCAGGGGTAGCTTACTGCTTATATTGTCCATAATAATTTTGTACAAGCTTTGTCAGTGCACCTTAAGATTCAAATAAGCCCAAAATAATTTTTGACATACTTTCCAAAACTAGACAGTATACATATTGTCAATTCTGAACTGAACTATTCTCTGAAAGAATTAAAGTGTTTGAAAATGATAAAACACTTGTGAAGGGTATTGATAATGACCTTTTAACTTTTGTATTTGAGAGTGACGGAACTCATAAGTTAATGTTGATAATCAATTAATTTAATAGAAAGAACACTTTAAAAAGACTTTAAGAGAACTGAGTGTATATAATTTCTAGTGGAGTAAGTGACAGCAAAGTTGTGATCTCTATTAGTTCCTCTGTAGAGAGTAACAAAGTCAAATCAATAAAATTGAAGCCAATTTAAAATAATAAATACTTACCACCAATAGGTCTATTTACAGTATATGAAATATAGGGTAGTTCTGAATCAGAGCAAACGCTTAATCCTGGAGAACAGCTACCGGGTCTTGACACTTCCACATCTTGTTCTTGTCTATTTTGTTCTGGTACTGATTTTCCTCTCTTTAACTGGCCTATTCGGGAGCTCTTCCCCTTCTGTGGGGGAGTTTCAGTGCTTTGTTCAGAACCCATTTAATCTAATAGTTCAATTCAGCAATATTACATCATTTTTAGTTGTCTCCCTGGAGGGATAGGAAAACAAGCAGGCTCCATTTGTATATTTTTTAATACATGTACGAATATAAATGAAATTACTCTACAATTTAACAACGAAACATTTCAAAAGTCAAATAAAAATCTAAACAACGAAAGGTTATACAGTGGTTTATACTGAATATTCCAAAGAGAAATAAGATCAGTGCTGTATCGATTGTCCTTTACTACAAAAACAAATAGGAGGAACGCCAATCAAAAACAAATTTAGGAAGGGAGGCTCAAAACCAGATAAGCCCTTAGAAAGGAGTAAGCTCATTCCCTCAGTTTTTATTTTACTGTCTAGGCTATCTAATACAAATCCTGTGGGTTAAATGAATAGAAACTAAAATCATACAGCTTGCTAGAAATGGTGTTAACAATCATAAGAGATCTTTGATTATTATTATTATTCATTATTATTTACGTTCATTTTATGCTACTATGGCTAATCGGAGCGCGTTATCTACAGGTTATCACCCTTTTCTGGCCAGGGTGGGCCTAAGGTGTTTATTTAATGAGTCCGCCACTAAATAAATCTCTACTGCCCAGGGCGGGAATCGAACCCGCCACTCTAGGTCTACCCCGCGAGATTAAGACCAACGCCTTAACTCGCAAGGCCAACCTGAGCCCCAAATCTTATAAATCCCTTGGGTAAGGTATATAACAATTAAAGAGTTAATCTCAATAATACGATTTTTCCCCATTTCACATCTACTAATACTAACACTGAAATAATTCACTGGAAGTAAATTGAAAATGCTAACTTCTTAGAAATATTCAACGTAAGTAATAAGTCTAGTGAATTAGTAACTATTTTTACCTCAAACTTCCGGTACTACATCATACTTTTCAGGTATTATATGAAAATGCCTCAGCTGAGGTGGGTGAATCCCACTTCTTTCACCAATGCTAACATAAAACAATGGTTATATTTAAATAGGAAACAAAACTTATCACAACTCATCAACGACAGGTAACACTGCTATTCAAAATATAAATTCACTAATATTTGTCGAAAAGAGAATAGCAGATCATTTTCAGTACGTTATGAAAATGAAGGAAATATTTACTACTTAAGCTAGTCCAATCATTACATTTCAAAGAGAAACATTTTTATATCATTGACGGGCAATAGCTGTTAATAATTTGTACGTATATAAATTTGTCAACTCCCTGCTTTCTAATTCACAAGCGAAACAAGAGATAGACTAATAGCAGATATCTGCCTCCCCAGGTACTAGACGGATCGTCTGTAGCTTGTTCACATTAGCTATTTATTACAAAGAAAGAGTTTTTATTATGCATGCATTTTTTGTTATTTACAGTACATAAGTTTTTACATTTTTCTTAAACTTTAGAGTAAACAGGTTTGTCTTAAAATATTTACAATAGTATTTTTCAACGACCTTACTGTCCGAGTGAGTGACGGAAGACCTTCACGTCCAGCGATGCTCGCTCCAAGTTGAGGTCCCCCATTGTTGTAAAGTTCAGTGTTCTCGCAGTTTGAAGTTCAGCCAGTGAATATTCTCTGATGCTCCCACTGTGGAGATGTCCGTTCAGTCTGATTCTCGAGGGTGAGATCCTCCTTTGCTGGCTTACCACGTTTATGGCGTACGTTGCTATGAATGTGACAGTCTCCTCCGTTTGAATGTGGGGCTCCTGCAGCGTCTTCGGTGGAAGGGTTGGCTCACGCAGTTGAGGCGCAACTTCAGTCGGCGCTCTTGTAGTCGAGGGACTCACTACCTCCTTTGGCGGAAGTTACTGCAGAGTGGTCTCTGCTGTAGCCCTGGATGGAGTCGTACCAGTTTTGGCAGGCTTTTCAAAAAGCGCCGAGGGCGCTGCAACTGTCGTCGGTAGAGCTGCCGCAGTCAATGGATTCACTTCAGTAGGTGGTGCAGGCGCTGCAACTGAGACAGGTGGGGCCATCACAGTCGGTGATGGCGGTACTGCCGGTGTTGTTGGGGTCATTAAATGCGGCTTGGCATAGTCGGTGGCACTTCAGTAGGCGGTGGAGGTGCCACAACTGTCACTGTTAGAGGGTTAACAGTTGGTGGTGGCTTTAGTAATCGACAGAGGACGTAATCTGTTGTGATTATTCATCGTAGCCGAGAAAGCTATGTGTGGTCCTCTGGACTGGGTAGTCCGTTGTCATTGTAGTAGCCAGATGTGCTCCACCGCGCCGTCTTAGTCGTAGGTACCTTAGTGTAATCGTGTTGTGTGTAGCCAGCACCACTGTCTAGGTCGCTTGAAGTTTTCATGGTAGTAGCGGTTAATAAGGGTTACTGGTCCTGACAGCAAGATGGAGAAGGCCTTCACAGTCGTGCGTCTTATCCTTCCCAGTAGCCCCGTCGCAGCTGTAATTCGTAGAGGTGAGATTCCTGATTGCTACTGGAGCTTCTGCCATGCCCAAGAATTCATTCTCATATTGTTCGGCTCGTTCAATAACTTACAGCGGCCCCACGTTGGTCGCAAATACGTCACCGGGCTGTGGAGGGTTTGAGGCGTTGGTCAAAAACAGGTCGGGCAGTCCCTAGGGCAGTGCGCTCGATAGTAAACACGTAAGAAGTGGAACATATAGTGAAGTTGATTGATCTGCCTAAGTATTTCTGTACAACGTGACTCTAAATCATGAGCAATATGATACATGATGACATTGTATACTTTGTAAAAATATTAAACAAAGAAACCTGTAAGCTGTCAATGTATTTAAGTGAGAGTATTAAAGGTAACGTTAGACTTGGCCAACTACAGTGCTAGTTCTCTTCATTAAATCTTTTGCATTTTAGAATATAATGAATAAAGGAAGTTTATGATATGAATATATTTTCAAATTATATATTCAATTTATCCCCTAATAAAAACATTACAGTGTTTAGTAAAAATTATGGAAGCTCATTTGAGGGCACTATATTTCCCACTGAGTACATATATATAGTTTTGAAATAATTTAATATATAGCCTTAAAAACATTGTACTTAATGAAAGTTCAAAATGTAACCTCATAACGAACATAGCTTACGATATAGGATCAAGTATTCAAGCTGGGATAAATATCATCTTTCAGAATTATTAACTGCAGATTAAATATCATATTTTCTAACACTTTTCTCAAATAATGCCAAAGAAAAAACATTGACGTGACACCACATACAACGAAAAACCCATTATGTTTTAATCACTAATGCTAAGAAATATTTGAATACCTACAACCAACGATGTTTTTCAAACATCCGTGAATAATTTTTGCCAATGGTGATATTGCGAAGGATAGGAACCCATTTTAAATACATGGGGGATGTATGATAAGATGAGATTTAAGGAAGGTAAGGCGGTCCCAATTCCCAAAATGTTAGATATCTGGATTAAGGAACTGTTTATCGCAGCACAAGATGATTTTCGATCCAGGTATCAGGTAATTTGCATACAAATGTCCACAGAGGGGAGCGGAAATATAAATTTTGACGAGATTGGCATACATGTGGATCGATATGACTACGTTGTAGGTAAAGTTGGCTTCAGTAGACTTTCCTATAGGGAAGTCAACTATTGAGAATGTAAATAAAAGAACGAGAAATAATGAGAATCAAAATAAATAGTCCCACGCGTGCGATCACCCTACATGCACTAACACAAACACACTCACGCCCGCGAGCACGTTTCAACAATCGCGACATGAGTACACCTTCAACAGCCAACTCTTCTTGTGGAAAATCTGCTAAAACTCGTGTTGTCTCTGATTATTGCAACCACTATATTAATTATTTAAAGCACGTGAACTGTTCAGTATACAAAATAATTGAGATGCTCTTTGAATTTCAATAATATACTCTTTTTCACTGGAAAATACTTATATAATAGAGAGATATGTACATATCAAAAGGTCTTTTCTGTAGAAACATTGGAAATAAGTCTTGATAAATAATCAATACAATTTTCCTGATCGTAGAGTTCTCTTGAACAGACTAGAAACAGTTGAAGACTCAGTTTCATTAGTGGTTGTTAACTGAAAGAAAAAATAAGAATTATAAATATATGAATGAAATAACGAATACTGCTTCACTGGCATATAAACACTGCCAATTTAAGTGTTAATTAGTCAATTAAGTTCATTGTCTTCTCCATTGTAATTAACCCAGTAGTGCTCAGAAATGGATTTAATTAATGTTTTTGTTAAATTTCATTCATATTGAATGAAATACTTTGTTTTAAATGTAAAATAGTCAATAACATGATTTTCAGCCTTTCTGTTTTTGATTTTTTGACTGTGACATATATGTCACCCTAAGCACTTGACTAGCCACAAAAAAAAAAAGGTTAATGAATGGTTAATAAAAATCCAAATCAGGAAAAAATGTACACCATAAAAAACTTTAAAAAGCATGTATTTTACAAACAAAAAAAATAAAAAAAGGTTTTACAAACAAATTAAGTAAAAAAAATTCCGGGAAAGTACATATGTATGAATTAGCGTGTGTGATAGGGGGCAAAACAATCGAGGCAGAGGCCCCCATCACACTTCTGGCAATAATATCTGGAAACCGACTGACAATTTTCTCCTCTGCATCTTCGTCTCAGACCGTCTGGGATTTTTCTCACAAGATGGTGAATTCTATCATACCTAGACTCATCTAATGAACGTGTGGATGAACTCCCTGGAGTTTTGGCAGGTGTTAGGTATTTTTTCAAATAGGTAAGTACCACACTTCTTCTGAATTCCAACTGTGTAATATTTTTTACACCATTGCGATACTGAATCCATGCGTTTTGTAATGCTACATTCAGCAACCATGAAATGAGAGGCCAGTACCATTTGCGGTTTCTTACTTGAATTCTATATAAGTTTAGGTTTTGGTCCATACGATCTGTACCTCCCATCCCTTTATTATATTCTAAAAATGCATATGGCCAGGGAACCTGAAAAAGTTTTTTCTCTGCAAATGAGTACCTCCCAACCTTTGTTACTGGTTGAACTCCATATGTGTTGGAATATACGGAGACAATAGAGTTATCTCTCCACTTGCAAATAAGTAGCCCGTCAGTTCTGTTTATTATACTTTCAATATGACCCCTCTCTTGGCCTTTCATGGATTTAGCTGATGGCAAGGGACAAGATTGGGGAATTCTATTATCTCTTATGGTACCAGTCGCTCCATATCCCTTTTTGCGTAGGTATGAAAGTAATGGAAATGAGGTGAATAAATTGTCTATGTAGAAATGGAAAGGACATTTTTTTGTTTCCGGAGATAAATTGTCAATCATTTTAAGCAAAGGAGCTGCTGTTTTTCCAACTGTTAACTCATATTTGTTTGCCAGGGCCGTTGTTTTCCCCTGGTATACATCAAATCAGGCTCAATAATCTCAGCCAAGGCCCTAAAAAAAAAATATTTTAAGCAAGTTGGCTAGTGCTTAGTGTAACATATATGTCACACTAAAATTTAGAAAGATTTTGAGCGTAAATAAAACTCAAAAGATTAAATATATAATTAAGGTTCAATAGTCTAATTTGTATAGAAACTAATTACAACTAAAACAAATTTTAAATAAATTCATACAAGTTCAAGTACTTACTCTTTGTTGATAAACTCCATGTCCTAAAATCACCAAGATGAAGGAGGAAAAAAAAACACTTGGTAAAGCGAAAACAGATGTTGATAGCTCAGAGGTAGGTTTTAGACTGATAAAGGAGTGTTTGGAGGTCCTAATGATCATACAGGATCAAGCCTGCACACCTTTGTTTACTCTGCAGCTAATTCCAAAGAGGCCCCTCCCGCCGTAACATATATGTCATGCCGTAACATATAGTCTATAGTCACATTAACCACTACTGGGTTAATTAATCTCAAAAATGGTAAAATGGATTGACGGTCAAGATTTGTCATATCTGAAATCGGTCCTCCGTTTTTAGATTTCTTTTAAGGAAAATCAGCTATTGAGGTTGTACTCATTTTCAAAAAATGTCTTCATATGACTATCGATCCTATCCAGGAAATAACGAAAATCTCTTTGTCTCTCTCTTAAACCTTTAAGCGGAGAGAGAGAGAGAGAGAGAGAGAGAGAGAGAGAGAGAGAGAGAGAGAGAGAGAGAGAGAGAGAGAGAGAGAGAGAGAGAGAGAGAGAGAGAGAGAGAGAGAGAGAGAGAGAGAGAGAGAGAGAGAGGGGGGGGGAGAGAGAGAGAGAGAGAGAGAGAGAGAGAGAGAGAGAGAGAGAGAGAGAGAGAGAGAGAGAGAGAGAGAGAGATGTCGAGTTTTTGTGGAATTAGTTTATTAAATTTGTTAATTCTATTTTTATAGGCCTTTGCACGATTTTACAAACATTATAATAGATATAATCTCTTAGTTATAAAAGTTTTACATTATAACACTAGAATTACTGTGTCTGATGGAGTACTGTATTCTATAAGACTCTGATTGAAGAGTTTTTTCTTCGTTTTATTGCTATATGAAGCAGATTGTTTAGAGGAAGTATTTCGGCAGCTGAAGGTAGCAGAACTTTTTAAACTTGCACCTGTAATATAAAAGTGGGGAGAATCATTTTATTGTATTGTAATTTATGAATGTTGTATGGAGCAAGTGATTAACAGGATATAATCCTCAATAGTTAGTCAGATGAATAATAATTAATTGAGCAGTACAATAAAATGTATTTTCATTTAATTATTTTGTACTGATACAATACAATAATTAAGGCAAAGACAATTATGTCTTATAATAATAATAATAATAATAAACCAAGTGAAATATGAGAAAGTTGGTTAAGGATTCGGAATTAAAAGGAATTTTGGCTAAAGTGCATTTTAGTCCCCCTCCTAGCCGCCATCTTTTTACTTCACTGTCCGACATCTTGTTTCTTGCTACCGTCCGACATATTGTTTTTGCTAGTGTTTACTATTAATATCGTTCCCGTTTTACTTATGGCTCAAAGTGAGTGCACGACTAAGTATTTTACACAATTGGAAGTGCAGGGAAAGCGTGCCGTTATTGAATGGGGTATAAAAGTGGGATTCTTATCGCCTACATACGAAAGTCTATCCTCCGCAGTCTAAGGATCCAACAAATTAGGCGAGTTAAAAAAATTTAAGTTAAAATTACCCCCCTCCCCCCTCGTTTTAACCGCCGATGGCGTATTTAGGAAATTTTAAAGTGTTAAAAAAGATAAAGTAAGAAAAACAAAACCCACACCCTCGGTGTTAGAAAAACAAAATGGCCGCCGCCGTCATCATCGTGCGCCATCAAGGGGGGGACTAAAATGCACTTTCACCGGAATTTTAGTTTCATATTACGAGTTGTGTTTCAATCTGAAGTATTGTCTGTTGTTATTATTAAAAAGATTGTTGAGCAAATTGTTTTTGCTAAACTATACCTGTCATATTCTTATACACACATATTCTAGCATTAGTTTTCGTCTAAAATGACTCCCCTCCAATGGAATATCAGGTAAATCAGGTACCAAAATTCTTATATTGCATTGAGTCAAGCTTTACAATTCTATCCGCGAATTGATTACTTGAAATCAATAGTCTTTAGTTCAATGTCTTTAGGTGGGCATTTCATGCTCAAAATTTGGAATAATTCTTAAAACTTATATTAATAAGCATTAACGCCTTTATATGAAAATTGCATATAAATGTCATTATCTTTAATAATTTCTTCCATTCATTGATACTTGTTGTTTCCTGATTTTTTTTCTTTTATAGAAATAATGTTGGATAAAAAATTAAAATGCACACATTTCTGAATTTTCTACTGGTTCTGTTTTTTTAATAAAATGATTTTAGACAAAAGCGTTGGGGTGGGAAGGAGATGAGTACGATTTCGCAGGAGCTGAGTTCCAATTACTAGTTCAGCATGAATTTATCTAAATATAAAATAAAAATAGGATATAAAAAGAACACATTTTTAGATTATTATGAAATTAAACTAAACCTGTCGACAATTGGTTATTGAGGGTCAACAACGACGCTTGTAGGGTTTAATTACGAAATACTTTTCTAGCCACGATAGTATAAATTATATGACACTGATTTCACTGTAATATTATAGTAAAACGGACTAGTAATGAGTAAATGTTTATAGATTGCATTTAATAATTCAAAAGAATTAATATAACTCACTCGATGAGTTGTAGAAATCTCTATGTTCCCGGCTCTTCCTATTTCTGAAAAAATAAATAAATAAAAAAATGAATAGTAATGAATTTGTAATGAATCAAGGATTACATTGCATGTTCCATTAGCAATTCAGCTTAGATCCTATGTATTGGGTTATTACAGCTTAAAGCTCATTTGGAAGACCAATTATGGAAAATTAAAAGTACGTTATCTAGAACTTCAAGTAAAATTACTGCTGTTGATATGTCATGATGTGAACAGGCAATTTTGTATATAATTTAATAATATTTTCAATTTATCCTTATCAGACCAATAAAAGTATTTAAGGAACTAAAAAATATCTCCAGGTCTCACCAAGGCTTTTTATTCTTTAAAAGCAAACGTTTCTATTTCAAATCCACAGGAGGAGTTTGCTTTAAAACAATAAAGACTTTCAGTGAGACCTGAAGATCTTTTTTATTGGATTAATTATACATTAACATTTTCGATGCGAAGGTGATTTTTTTTTTTTTTTTAAATACTTCGCTGCAGAGTCCACAACATTTTTAAATATTTCATATTAACCTTTCCCAATTAGCATTACAGCATAACGACATCCGAACTATTCCATCTACAGTTCCTTGGAACAGTTAAAAACAATCGAAACAATTATGTAAACAATTACTATTAATTAATAATGGTGACCTAGTCACAAAATAACTATTATTTTTTTAATATCTTAAGTGATATTTACCTCCTTTTTTTAACTGTTGTTTTCGCTTTGCGATATGATCTCGGAATATAGTTACCGTCTTGATCATTACTCGATTTCAAATATCTCTGGAAAAAAAAACAAAAAAAACAACTTCAATGTAAATAATTCTTTGTTACCTTCTTTCCAATTGGCCAATGAAGGTGTCAATTTTCTAATATAGCACAATATATACTACCTAATTTATAAACTTCAGAAGAGCACTGCAATCATCCTTTGAAATAATAATTCTAGATGCATGCAATAATCTAGTACAGATAAGTAAGAAAATTGTATCTAGAAATTAGATTTATGAATAAGAAAATGCGCTTTGATACTACAAAAATATTGCCAATCCGTAAAAGCTATAATAACACAAATGGACAGTAAAGCAGAGTGGATAAAATATGTAATAAATTAAAATTGGCAAGATATACGTATATATTTTTGAAGAAATTTGCGCATTTTCCAATCACTGACGCATGCAACTGCAATTATTTCAGGATCGGACGATATTAGTACACTCAATGGTTCACAACACAGGTGGAAAGCAACACATATTAAATCAGGGCTCATTGTGCATTAATATGTTGACCCGCATGAATAGTATTCCAAGCCTTATGACTATCCATAATCGACATAACAGCTGAGTAATCCCCCCCCCCCAGGAACTGATACCTACTATTTCACAGGTAATGTTGGAAGTGAAGAACTGTATACTTGGAAAGAAAAAAACGTCCAATTCTTCACATTTTTTTTTATTTCAGCGCTGCGCTTTCGAAGAATAATAAATACAATAGAACCCAATGATTATAAGTAATAAGGATACACCACAATACAGATAATTACTTCAGAAACAATAATAATAATTTAAAAAATACTCCAAAACAATGTAAGATAATGAAAAAGATTGATTGCATGTACCAAATTAAACTAAAACCAGAATTAAAGCCAAGATGCCACCCAGGATTAAAGCCAAGATGCCATCCAGGATGAAAGCTACAGAAAACCGCTTGTATTCCCCAGAGGACGGATAAAAGGCCAAGGATTCCATGAGTTTTGAGGATTCTTGAAATTAGAGATGAGCGAGTCGTTCAGGGGCGTGGAAGATGATTTCCAATCCACAGTCCAAACTAATCATCCTAACTTTAAGCAGACATACATCTCAGATTCTAAGTTCATTAGCTTTACTTTAGTGGTGGATTAGAAGTTTTGAAATGAAATTTCATCCTATCAAGTTGATATAAACTAGAATATCTCTTGACAAATTTATATCTTTAAAAAATCCAAAGTAAGTAAGTTGAATATTGGAAAATGCCTTAATAATTCCAATATATCTTAATTATTGTGATAAAAAATTGATTTTACAAACTTACACTTGGTATTTGCTCTGGTGTTGACTGATTCCCAAGACTATAATTCTGAAAATGAAAAATAAATCAATATTATGTATAAATAAGCATACAGAAAAAAAAAGAATTGCTTCTTGAATACCCAACACCTTTTAATTCAATTACTATATTCGCAACACACTTTGTTTAGTTTCAACGCTATGTGTATGAATCATTGAAAGTTATAGAACGACCTTGCCACCATTAACAGTTTGATCAACTTCCGTGGTTGCCGGCAAATCTTCTCGCTTTCAAGATATTCCATCTATTGGCTGAAAACTAATCCGTGTGTCATTTCTCCGTGTGGGAAATATACTTACTTTATGCAGTCCCTACTTGAGGGGGATTATATCAGTGGGGGTTTAGAGAGTGGGTGAAATGTAAAGTCTCAATATCTCTGTTATAATGCGTTGAATCGAATAGTATCATATTATAAATCTTATCGATCGATTTGTATAAAAAAATTTGTATCTTTTATGTTTTGCTGAGTTCCATAACAACATATTGATTTGTTATTTTTGTTGTCAGTTAGAAGACTAAATGTTTAGTAATAAAAAAGAAGGACATGGACAAATTAATAAGCCAAGAATTGTAAATAAAATAATTATACCTACCAACAATAACTAAAAAGAAACTATTATAATAATATAGTAAGTAGATAATACTGACGTATGATGATTTATTTTAATACTAACACTTTTTTTTAACTTATCAGCAAACTATCCATACAAAGACTATTGTTTTTAAAATTGAATTTCTTAAAAGTGTTGCAGGTAGACTAAACTTTCAGTCCAGAATAAGTTGTTAGCAATTGCAAACATGTGTTCAACGTTAGTCTCAGGTCGGCTCAATATAAATTAGACTGAAAGAAGTCAATTTTCTTAGGGTATATGGGCGTTATCGAAATGGTTGTGTTAGGGCGTTCGGTTAGCTTTTGCGGTAATAATAATAATAGAGCTATTTCGGCATCAAAATGTCGGGGCGGGGAAGCTTTTTAGTCCCTAGTTTCGGCACCAAAATGTAAAGGCGGGAAGCTTTTTAAAGGCAAGAATAAGAGAGCATTAGACTGAAATATTTACTATTTTTATCGAAAGATGAGGGGAAATAACACAAATCACTATTTGGGTTCTCCAAAGAATCAAGTATATTGAATTGATTAAGCAACATATAATACACTTTATAGATATAGAGGTTGAACAAGAAACAAAATGAACTTAACTTTATAAAATAATTTAGCGGCAATATATATACATAGAATGATCGATCGGTCCTATATTGTGAGTACTCATTTGATAATTTGCGTAGATAATGCTAGCATTATGAGAAATAGGTACCTGCGGGAACATATACTTTTCTTGAAGTGGAGTCTCCTTCAGAAGTTATTTTCTGTGTTCCCTATAAGAGTCTGTCTTCTAGCTGGTCGCGGTGATCCATATGATGGTAGCTTTGCGGGAGATGAAAGATTGACAATAATCTGTAACGGGTGAATCCCAACTGAGCGGTTATCTATGAAGCGGTTATCTGTAGCGGAGGGAGAGGGGCAAAGCCCCACTGGCCGTAGAAATGACCCCAGAGAGCGTCTAAACCCAACTGAACTGTATCTTTGTAACTAGCCGATGCCTTTTTGAGCTGCAACGTAGTTTCCGCTGTAAGCCAAAGCCTTGGTGATCTGCATGTGTGTGGTGGGTTTGTGAACTCAGCGAGCGCGGGAAATTCAAATCAAATGACGACTGAACAGGTTGAGTATTTCCACCTATTTTCATCGACTTCAACTTGTACATTTTCCTCACTCCAATATATTTTTTTTAAATTTAAATAAACTTTCAATTTCCTAATTTATTAATTAGAGCTAGTATGTTTCCTATTTTCTATTTCATCTCCGATTCAAGAACCTTCCTCGGAAAGTAAAATAAAGTGCTATAGTGATAGCATATTGTTAATATGACATGAGTAGGGGTTTACTGAAAGCCGAAAATTAAAAAAATGCAAATATCTTGGTTAATAATCAAGATAGCGAAAAAAAAATGTAAATAACAGCATTTATAGAACATTACATTTATGATAAAATTGGATCTATACCATTTTTCGATTCGACTCATAACGGAGATATTAAGAATTTTCGAAAATTTCCCCCCTCTAAACCCCCCCTCCCCTTGGTCCGATTATAAGATTATATAAAGATTATATATCAAGTTTGGTAACGATAAGACAAAAAAAAAGTCCGTCACGCAGGGGCTGCGTAAACTAAGCAGATTTCCCACGTGAAATTTTACAATAGAGAAATTTCACGAGAGCCGAGCCATTCAAGGGAACGGCCGAACTAGCTTTTGGCGGGAAAGTAATTCTCGTCCGTTATTGGAGTAATTTGAAATGAATCAAATAATTTCTATCTCAATCACTCAGATTTTTGTAGTCCAAGAAAAAGAGGGGGGGGGGGGTTCAACAGAACGTATTTGTTTGTACCTCGTAAAATAAAGCTTTGTTGAAAACAATATTTTGTATTTAGCCTAATAATGAGGTGGTTCATGAGATATCAGCTTCTTATTAATATGTCCCTAGTAGGAGTGGGGGTTTACTGAAAGCGGAACTCATTACAAAAAATACAAATATCTCGGTTAATACTCATTACACGGAAAATATGTATAGAACAATATTTATAGTAAATGTAATTTGCAATAAGATTGATTCTATACAATTTTTCGATCCGACGTATAGTAACGGAGATATTTCGAATTTTCGAAAATCCTCCCCTCTAAACCCCCCCTCCCACTGGTCCGATTTCAGCCGTTAACGAACTTGATCTTTCTGTTTACATAAAACGACTAAATTTCGAGTTTCGTAACGATCAAACAAAAATTGCGACCGCTAGAGCGGTAACAGACAAATATATATATATATATATATATATATATATATATATATATATATATATACACACACAATTTTGAACGGACCACATTTTCGTCATCTCCTAGATAGGATCGATGGACATTTGAAGAAAAATTTCGAAAATCTCGACATGAGTACGATTTCAATAGCTGATTTTCCTTATCTGAAATCTGCTAAAACTGATGATTGACAAAACAGTGATTAGACCTCGTAGAACATGACATGAGAAAACAGCAGGGCGCTGATGGTTTTGAAACGAATAACCTTGGGGGAAAATGTTTATAGGAGTTAAACGGAAAAAACAGATGGCGTATCAAGAGCAATGCCAAACTGGCAACTACGATGGAATTTTATGACAAATCATACATCATCTGAGCTATTAAAAAGGGCAGTCTGCGGTGGTCGGGATATTTTGAAATAGTGGAATCCGTCAGTCAAGCGGATTGTCTGGTTGTTATTGGAGAACCCTGCTGGGAGCTGCTGAGGATGGTAAAAACGGTGGTGGTAGAAGCCATTTAAGAGAGAAGTGTCATGTAACAAAGTAATGCATTGTAGTCATTTTTTTATTCAACTGTAATTTAGTTTAATATTTAGTAGTTTTGCGGATAAAACTGTTCACAAGTTTTCATTGCATTCCAATGCACCTTGAGACCTAAAAGCATCATTGAAAAATACTTTATGCTGTAATATTTGCTGCAGACTACACATTTATGTATTCAAAATATATTTTTTGAGAAGCCTGGACTTCTTTGGCAGTTGTTTTTGTTATAGCCGGATTTGATTCCACTTAATTTGGAAAATTTCAACTTTTTATTTTGACGTTTAGCCTGTTAAAATAAAACGTTCTTCTATAGTTAAAATCAGTTCACCTTAAACCTTCTGAATTCTTTTATGAAAAGCTCGGGTGCAAAGTGCGTTATTATTAGTGAAGGTCAGTTCTAGGATTTTAGGCATCTTACTAAATCATGAAGTTTTACGTACACGGTGAAAAATGTGTATTGCCACCTAAAACTTAAGAGCAGAGGGAAAAAGGAATATATATTAAATATTAAATTCAAAATAGTTTACAGTTTTATACTGGCAGAGACAGATACCTTTGAAATAACCTGAACGAAACTTTTGAAATAAAATGAATAAATTCAAAAATTATAAAACTGATAATAACTTTTAAACAATCTGAGTTTAATTATTTTTAAAAATACGAGTTAGGCTTATCTAATTCCAAATGTCAAATATTCAAGGAAATAAATTATTGTCGCCTTTCTATTCATTAAGAGGTCAAATAAGGCTTCTAGGACATCAGTAGTTTATTTTTATAAATAACTATCTAAGGTACCCGGTTTCGCCCGGGAAGTCATATGAGGCTGAGCGATGATGGTATTTCTTTTTGGGCTTTACTTTGTACAATATATTTACATTTTCGAGTCTCAATGCTTAGGATTTACACCCGAGTCCGGAATGCTGGCGATATGTTAATAATAAAAGTATTTGTTAAGTACTTAATTCTACAAAATACACAATATTTTTATATTACCCGTTACTTGTGCATGTGTATTTTAATATATACATATATATAACATAATCATAGATTATCATATTATCATTGTCAAAAATACGGAGTTTCGTTGATTTCGATTTTGTCTTTCGAGTCCCATAAATTGTTGACCCCTTCTATTGTTTTTAGCGTATAAATAATTTATACTTCGTTATACGACAAAAGTGTATAATACAAAAGTTACTATAAATAAGAAAATAAACAACTTTTTGTTATGTGCATATTTGCCAAAAAAACAGTAGGAAACGAAATATCGCTATTTTTAATTTTAGGCCTCCCTTATAAGCCCCACTCCTGTTAGTCTCAGAGACTATTAATGTAGCCAAAAACCTATTAGATACTATTAATGTAGCCAAAAACCTAACCTGGGTTAGGAGGAATATACATACCAAGTTTCATAAAATTTGGTTCAGACGTTTACGATTCTATAAAGGACATACAAACAATCATTCATTTATATATATATATATATATATATATATATATATATATATATATATATATATATGTATAAAATATAAGAATTGCAACCGTTGCGTTATTGATAATTAATAAATCACCGTCCTAATTGTAGTCACAACAATGATATGGCCAACGTAAAATCAGGGCCACATAATTTTTAGCCTTTTACAAACCACCAGATCTACTCAAGCGATTATTAAACGAAGCTTTTATATAACTTCATATCAGATGTCCTGCTAAAATTGCAATCTTTCAGTACAAGAAGTGTTGACTTCGTATAATTCGTGCGTGGCGGGCGTTTTACTTTCTGACTTAAGAACCCACATCTCTATGCCATAATCAAGAGTCAGACTAAGTGAATTTATGACATTTCTCGATAGCCTTTTAAACTATAATGTGTTTTTTGAGGGTTAAAGATATAATCAACAACTTTTACTGAAGTAGAAAAGCAACTTTTGGAAATTAAAAGCACACTGCTCAACAGTACCTCCTTCACTATTTTGGTATATGAACTTATTTTTCCGTTTAACCGTAAGCCGTGTTCCCGAGCTGATACAGTAAATATTTCCATTACTAGATCCAATACTGGTATTCTCCTAGCCTATATAATCTAAAATCACTTTTTACTATATCTGAGTATAGCCTCTCTTGAATTATCCGAATATTCCGGATGGAACCACTAATACTCATAATAAGCCATCGTGTTGCAATACCTGCTCCCTCAATCCGAATTCTTGTCAAGCTACAAGAAAGCAGGCTCTTGGGGAAGCTGTTCCCCAATTCGTCAGTGGGTTTCTTTCAGTAATATTGTTCTATAAGTTATCAACATTTGGTGATTTCGAGCATCCACAAGTGAAAATATATTCTACCTACACTGTCATAAGCCTGACACCATAAAAAAGTGGTACAAAACAATATTTATTTGCATTGGCTTCTAAAGCGTCTGTCTTATAATCTGTAGTAGATGTCCTTCTGTCAATAATTTCTTATGATAATATTCTAACTTTTACATATAGTATACTTCATTAAAAAGATATTTTATTTACAATTTTTTTTATCTCTGTACTAACCTGTAAAATATTTATTTACTTCAGTTAAAAGAATACTCTAACCAAGATAATTTCTTACAAAGTAATTTATATTTTTCTGTTTATTTTGTTTGATTCACTGTTATCTCGAAGTACCTGTGTATTTCTTTTAGGCTCAGAATAGGAGAATGTTTTCTAATACCAATTTTAAACTATTCAAGAAAAGTAATATTATTTTTGTTTATTATTTTTTTTAAGTAGTGAGCAATCGACCGGAACAGATGCTATATTCCCACAACATCAACATTTTTTTTATTATCTTATTGAAAGTTAGTTATTGACAATTAGCTCTACGAATATAAGGGTAATAGCTTTTTATTATTCCAAAGAGAAATGTTGATGTAGATCAGAATAATACTAATAATAATAATAACCTACAACAAATAAAATCAAGTATTAAGGAAAGTGCCAAACTTTTCTAAATATTTTATGTTATTATTTGTTTCCAATCTAGAAATTCGAATATCGTATCACGTAAGGCGAAGTGGCATACCATTAAACTTATTAGAGGACATGGTTATACATTTGTAAGTTGTTAATACTATTTTTAAAAATAGTGTAAGTGTTATTAATTAATGTTAGGTGCGAATCCAAAGTAACTCTTATTTCCAATGCAACAATGAAATGTACAATTTTGAGAAGTTCAGAATCGCATTTATTGTTTACAAAACAACCAATTATTTCTTATTTGCAACTGATCCGTCTTCGTCATTCTTTTGTGGATCATCGGAATTTGATAAAAGCATCTGCAAAGGTTTAATATAAAATATTAAAACCTATTAATGTAAAACATATTACACTATTAAATGTGTAAGAAGGGAATTTTATAATTTCGTGGAAATGTTTATAATTAAGGTCGCATTTCGTGCTACGGATTTTATTTATATATTTCGGTGGCCGAGTAGGTTAACATTCTCAGACGTGTAATAATGAATAACAGTTAATGTAGGTAGATGAAAGAAATGGCTACGCTTCCACTGTTACTGTTAATTAAAATGATACATTTGTGCCCTCCCCCCTTCCACTGTTTAATGTATCTGGAATGCCACAAACGTCTTTGAATATTTGTCCCCATTCCGATCAAGGGACTGTCAGATAGAAGGTGAAGTATGTTATCTTATAATTTAATAATGTCTAATACAATATATCGATTTTGTTGTAAATATGCACCAATAATAATTGATTCAAAACGTTAAATCATAACGAAAATTATAAATACAGTAAAGACAAATCAAAAACAAAATAAAATATGAAAAAAAAACATTAAAGGACATTTTAGATGCACGGATCATGGAAAGATCGATGAAACAAGGTAAGAAAACTAATTCATTCAAAAAATGATACCAATAAATACAGGCAGTCTACACAAATCTAATACACTTAGAGACTTCTACACAACACAAAAACTGTTGATAAGAGATCACAAACCGTTACCTTCAAGGAATAAAAAATAAACGCTCACATAGGTCACATTTCCCACGCTCGCAATGGCTCTCTGGTGATCTCACTATTGACCCAGTACCACCTAGATTCTACGGACAACCGAAAATACATAAGAAAGACATACCTATGAGGCCCATCGTGTCGACCATTGGCTCTCCTACTTACAATATTGCGAAGTACATCGCAGAGAAGCTGAAGCCTCACGTCGGGAACACTGAGCACCACATCACAAACTCCAAACAATTTGTCAACATTATTCAGGACATTAAAATTGAAGTGAAGACATCCTCGTAAGCTTCGATGTCAAGTCCCTTTTTACTAAGGTACCTGTGGACGAAACACTGAATCTAATGAAGAACCTCCTCACAGAAGAAGAATTCAGCCTTGCAAAGTTATGTCTGCAGTCAACCTACTTCCTATTCAACGGCGAATACTACTCACAGCTCGAAGGCGCTGCTATGGGATCCCCGCTAAGTCCACTCGCAGCCAACTTATACATGGAAGACTTCGAACGGAGGGCTCTCGACTCTGCACCTCACACACCGGTCTGCTGGTATCGATACATGGACGACACGTTTGTCATCTGGAGACACGGCCGTGATTCTCTATTGAAGTTTCTGAACCACCTGAATAGTATAAATACGAACATCCAGTTCACTATGGAACTCGAAGTAGAAGGAAGATTACCCTTTCTGGACGTGCTTGTTGAGAGGAAGGATCATCACCTCGGCCACTCTGTCTACAGGAAACCAACGCACACTGACAGATATCTGCATGCGAACTCCCATCACCACCCAGCACAAAAAGAAGGCATCCTTAATACTCTTCTCAACAGAGCCGAGCTACTTTCTGAATCCTCCAAACTGCCCAAGGAAAGAAGACACCTTAGGATGGCATTCCTAAAGAATGGGTACGAACCCCAAATATTTGAGAAGGTCCTGAAGAAAAGAAACAAACATCGCTCCAAACAAGAACAAGAAGAAACAAAAGGACAAGCGACGTTACCGTATGTTAAAGGCACTACGGAAAAGATAGCAAGAATTTTGAAGAGACACAAAATTCGAACAACCTATGGCACGGATAGGAAAATTGCAGACATCCTTCCGAAGCCAAAGGATAAGTTGAGACTCAGGACTTCAGGAATCTACAGTATTCAATGCTCCTGTGGTAAGTCATACATCGGGGAAACAGGAAGAACCATAGAAACTCAAGGAACCTCAAGGAACATGTGGCAGATATTAAGCATGGACGCACTGAGAAGTCGGCATTGGCAGAGCATTTCACAAACACTAACCACCACATCCAATTCGAAGACGCCAGGATCCTAGCCAGAGAAAACAATTACTACAAACGCACGATAAGAGAGGCCATGAAAATTGCCAAAAATCCCAACAACATCAACAGAGAAGACGGATACAGACTAAGTAAAAACTATACCAGCATTGCACGACAAGAGGATCCCGACACCCACCAACAGTGAGCAACCACGAAGCCCAAGCACCACCAGAGACCCAGCGCCGGGAGACAGAATCAACCAATGGGAAGGCAGGCTCCAACCGAGACCCGGACCACGGCAGGCATAAAATCAACTGGATTACAAGATGCTCTCATTCTCTACTCAGCCCTGAAGAAGCCATCACACGATGTGCGAAAGCTCGGCAACGATGAAAATTAAGACACGGTCCAACCCGGAAGAAGTTTTTGTACATCTATAACATTTTTCAATCCAACTCATAATAAGGTACATCTTTGAATTTTCGAATGCCACCCTTTTTGGAATAGGGGGTTATTCCGGGTCCCAATTCAGCCACTAAAGAATGACATTTATGTGTTAAATATCGAGTGTAGTGTAGACCAAAAAAAAATTTCATATCAATAACTTAAAATTTGAAACGTTGAATTCATCATCACAAAATGTACTTGCATGTACCTCTCATAGTTAAGATCCGTTTAAAAATAATACTTGGTATCAAAGACATTTTCATGATAATTGGCTTATATTTAATATGAGTAGGAGTAGGAGCTTACTGAAGACTGAAAACTATGAAATATCAAAATCTCGGGTTATATTCAAGAAGGAGAAAAGTCCGCCACGCAGGGGCTGCGTAAACTAAGCAGATTTCCCTCGTGAAGTTTAGAAATAGATAAATATACATGCTGCTAACACAACAACACCGTGAATAAATACAAACGGAAATAAATGTTTCATCCAATTTCAATAACCTGCCGACAGGAAGCGTTAGGTTAGAAATGTAAATAAACGGGTCGGCCTGCCTCACACCGCAAAGAAAAACAATGACTGAAATATATCAGAATATAACACATTAATTTTATTGAGAACTATTTACTATATCTACTAGTGTAATTTATATTGAGTCAGAATAATTGTTATCTCAATCAATAAAATTTTAGTAGTCCAAAACTACTAAAAGATGGGGGGAGGAGTCACCAGGCATGTATCTCGTATAATAAAGGTCTCTTGAATACAATTTTAGCAGATTTCCCTTAAGGGAAATCAGCTATTGAGGTTGTACTCATGACGGAATTTTCGAAATTTTTCAAATGCCCATCGATCCTACCTGTAGATGACGAAAATGAAGTCCGTACACAACTGTAAATATATATATATATATATATACCCGTATATATATATTTGTCTGTTACCGCTCTAGCGGTCGCAATTTTTGTTTGATCGGTACAAAACTCGATATTTAGTCGTTTTATGTAAAAAGAAAGATCAAGTTTGTTAACGTCTGAAATCGGACCAGTGGGAGGGGAGGTTTAGAGGGGAAGATTTTCGAAAATTGGAAATATCTCCGTTACTATACGTCAAATCGAAACATTGTACATAATTAATCTTATTGCAAATTAAATTTACTATAAATATTGTTCTATACATTTATTCTCTATCTTGAATGTTAACCGAGATATTTGCATTTTTATGAATTCTGTGGTCGGGTATAGTTCGGATTTCCGCCAGTACTCGGCTCAGGTGGAATCTTCTTCTAACCTTACCTGTCGTTTCTAACCTTACCTTACCTTCGTTACTTTTTGAGATTTATGCAAATACGTTCTGTTCATCCGCCCCCCTCTTCTTTAGTTCTTGGACTACTAAAATTTGAGTTATTAAAATATATATTATTCTTACAATTGAGAAGCCGTTTCAGTTGGGAATTTATTTTAATTAACTGAAAGATTTCTGATTACCGTTTGTATTTAATCACGGTGGTATTGTGTTACCACTATGCAGATTTCTCTATTGTAAAACTTCACATGGGAAATCTGCTTAGTTTACGCAGCCCCTGCGTGACGGACTTTTTGGTATTTAAACTTCCAATAATGTGATTTATTATGTAGCAGAGTTTTGTTTACGTAACATGAGTAGAAGTGGCGGTTTGCTGAAAACTGAAAAATACACATATCTCGGTTAATATTCAAGATAGAGAATAAACGTATATAACGATATTTATAGTATATTTAATTTGCAATAAGATTGGTTATATACAATTTTTTGATTCGATGCATAATAACGGAGATATTTCGAATTTTCGAAAATCCCCCCTCTAAACCCCCCCTCCCTCTGGTCTGATTTCAGCCATTAACGAACTTGATCTGTCTTTTTACATAAAACGGTTAAATATCGAGTTTCGTAACGACCAAACAAAAATTGCGACCGCTAGAGCGTTAACAGACAAATATATATATATATATATATATATATATATATATATATATATATATATATATAAAATTGTAACCTCTGTCTGTACATTGATTTTTTTCGCGAAATGTCACGATAACTTTTCGTTTCACATGTCATAGACACCATAACTGCATTTTGTTTCTTTGGTGTCTGTTTGTTTGTTTATTTGTTTGTTTGTTACCTTTTCACGCATAAACGGCTGAACCGAATTTTATGAAACGTGGTATGTATATTACTACTAACCCAACTTAGACTTTAGGCTATATTAATATCCTCTGAGACGAACAGGAGAGGGGGTTATAAGGGAAGCCAGAAATTAAAAATAGCGATAGTTCGTTTCCTATTGGTTTTTTGGCAAATATGAATATAACAAAAGTTGTTTATTTTGTTATTTAGAGTAACTTTTGTTATTTACACTTTTTTCGTATACCGAATTATAAACGAGATATGCGCTAAAAACTATAGCGGAAGTGAACAATTTTATTTGGGACAAATGACCCAACCGAAATAAATAAAACTCGGTATATGTATTAGCACTAACGCTTTCATTACAACAAGGCATGCCAACATTTCTAGGGACGGGCAGGAGTGGGGGTTATAAGGGAAGCCAGTAATTAAAAATAGCGATATTTCGTTTCCTATTGGGGTTTCAACAAAAATAAACATAACAAAAGTTGTTTATTTTGTTCTTTAGAGTAACTTTGGTTATTTAAACTTTTTTCGTATACCGAATTATAAACGAGATATACGCTAAAACCTATAGCGGAAGTAAACAATTTTATTTGACACAAAAGACTCAACCGAACTAAATAAAACTCGGTATGTGTGTTAGCACAAACGCCTTTATTATAATATGCCATACTAACATTTCTAGGGACCTGTTGGAGTGGGGGTTGTAAGGGAGGCCTGAATTTAAAATAGCGGTATTTCGTTTTCTATTCGTTTTTCGGCATACATAAACATAACAAAAGTTGTTTATTTTGTTATTTAGAGTAACTTTTGTGATATTCATTTTTGTCTTTTAACAAAGTATAAACGAGATATACACTATACACTAAAGCGGGAGTCCACTATTTTATTAGGCGCTAACGATTGAACCTAACTTAACAAAAAGTCCGTCACGCAGGGGCTGCGTAAACTAAGCAGATTTCCCACGTGAAGCTTTACAATAGAGAAATCCGCCTAATAACAGCTATAGTAGGAAGGGATCTCTAAACCTATTCACGAGGGACGCATAGTTCTGGAAACGGCCACCAGAGCTCTCGGCGGAGAGCCCGGAACATGGCGGGGTTCCGTCGACCATACACACAATACAAATGCAAATATCTCGGTTACTTTTCAAGATACAGAATAAATGTATAGAACAATATTTATAGTACATTTAATTTACAATAAGATTGATTCTATACAATTTTTCGATCCGACGCATAATAACGGAGATATTTTGAATTTTCAAAAATCCCCCCCTCTAAACCCCCTCCCTCCCACTGGTCCGATTTCAGCCATTAACGAACTTGATCTTTCTTTTTACGTAAAACGCTTAAATATGAAGTTTGGTAACGATCAAACAAAAATTGCGACCGCTAGAGCGTTAACAGACAAATATATATATATATATATATATATATATATATATATATATATATATATATATATATATATATATAGATATATATATATAATTTTGAACGGACCTCATTTTCGTCATCTCCTGGGTAGGATCGATGGAAATTTGAGGAAATTTTTCAAAACTCGCGACATGAGTACGACCTCAATAGCTGATTTCCCTTAAGGGAAATCTGCTAAAACGCGGTATATCGATTAGCATTAATTCTTCCATGATTATAAGCTATATTAAAATGTTTAGGTTAGAACGGGAGTGGGGGCTATAAGGGAGACCTGAAATAAGAATTCGCGATATTGTGATTCTTATTGGTTTTTCAGCGATATTTTATAAAAATACCATCATTAGTCAGTCGACTACGATTTCCCGGGCATCGTCGGGTATATTAGCTAGATTGTATACAGAAAATACGTACATTATAGATGATATTTAATAATAATAAATGCTATCCATGATTATGATTTGAATTATTCACGGTGTGTCAAACAGTGGAGAGGGAATGATTAGAGACTTATTTTCATTTATTCTTCAAATCAAAAATTTTATTTTCCATAAGTCGCCCAACGGACCCTTACGGGAAGAAATGAGCCCAGACGGGAAGAGCAGTTGTACAAGTTGAAGCATTTGCCAAAAACAAAATAGAATATTTCCGTCTCAAATGATTTCCCGAGCGAAGCCGGGTACCTTGGCTAGTATATATATATATATATATATATATATATATATATATATATATATACGGACCTCATTTTCGTCATCTTCTGGGTAGGATCAATGGACATTTGAAGAAATTTTTCGAAAATCGCGTCATGAGTACGACCTCAATAGCTGATTTCCCTTAAGGGAAATCTGCTAAAAGTGTGTAGAAAAACATTTATAGGGAATTAGAATCCATCATGGTTCCTTATATAGGATTATTCAATTCGACTTATAACAACAAAGATATTTTGAATTGTCGATTTTCTCCCAACGTCAATAGCCCTCAAGAGAAAATTCATAGCTGGGGATTAACGACCCAACTATGAATTTTAAAGTGGTTTTAAAATGAATTTTAAAGTGGTTTTCTATTATAGTGGTTTTAACCACCAGCAGACTATTCTGAACGAAAAAAAAACGCGCAGGCTGGAGTAATAAAGTAGTTTGTGCAAACGGCACTATTGTTTTATAAATTCATCATGACATTACTCAAATATTCTGAAGAAATATACATCTTAATGGGGGGAAAAAGAATTTATTATGGATATGATTTTACGTAAATATTTTAATTATTATTTTCTTTTTTTCTGTGTTATACGTTTTATTTAGTGATATTTAAAAAAGAAAAGAAATGAGTATCAAACTTCCATAAAACTAAAATATTGGTAAAAAGTCAATTACATGATGTGTAGGGATAAAATATATACACACACGCACTCTTTAGGACTGTATCGACCGAAACCTTCTTCTAATTGACGAACTTGCATCTCTTGAAACTTTTAAACTCCTTCTGCCAAGTGCAAACAACTGCAAATAAAAAAAATATAAAACGCAAGGTTCTTAAAACACGGGTCCTGATTGCTACAAACAGACGAGTTTTTCCTCAAAATGAGGAGTTTGCTGTGTGTAGGACGTTGTACGCTTTTATGCATAAAGGTTTCACCGACAACCCCCAAAAAAATACTGACGTACGCTTTTATGCATTAAGATTTCACCAACCACCCCCAAAAAAATTCTACCTGTAGCTTTTATTAATCCTTTGAAAAAATGTAATATTGTCGGCATTGAATAAATAAAACATAATATAAATAAATCTGTCTTTATTTTGTACATGTAAGCATTCCATGAATATGTTCAACTTTATACATGGCAGATACATTGTAATCACGCGTTGACTCCAGTATTGATTGACGGGTCCCATTAAAGCTGTGTGGGGGGGGGGGGGGTTATTGGCCACATTACCAGCGTATGTCTTCTTATGTCATTGCTTTCCAATTAAGGAGTCTACAACAGTTGGTATCTATTGCATTAGGCACTAACATGAGAAACTGAGAAGATGCCGATTTTAAGAAGGTTCAAGGAGAATTAATACATTTTTTTTTTTTTATTTTAAATATGGATTCATTATGACCTTAAGGGAAATCAGCTATTTAGGTAGTACTCATGACGTGATTTTCAAAATTTCCATCGATCCTACCTACATGACGAAAATGAGGTCAGTTCAAAAACTATATATATATATATATATATATATATATATATGTCTGTTACCGCTCTGGCTGTAGCAATTATTGTTTAATCGTTACCAAACTCGATATTTAGTCGTTTTATGTAAAAAGAAAGATCAAGTTTGTTAATGGTTGAAATCGGACATTTGGGACGGGGGTTTAGAAGAGGGGATATTTGAAAATTCGAAATATCTCCGTTATTATACGTCGGATAAAACAATTGTATAGAACCAATCTTATTGTATATTAAATTTACTTTAAATGTTGTTAAATACATTTATTCCCTATCTTGAATATTAACCGAGATATTTGCATTTTTAAGTTTTCAGCCTCTAGCAAACCCCCACTTCTAAACATGTTATATAAACAATACTCGGCTATGTAATAAATCATATCATTCGAATCTTAAATACTAAATATTGTATTCAAGAGACATTTATTATACGAGATATATGCAAATATGTTCTGGTAACCCTCACCCCCCCCCTTCTTAAGTTTTTGGAATACTTAAATTTGATGAGGTCAAAAATTATTCTGATTCATTATAAATTACAGTACTAGATATAGTAAATATTTTTCAATCAAATTAATACGTTATATTTAGGTATATTAAAGTAATTGCGTTTCTTTCCGTTAACAAGTTGGCAGAACTGTTTGTTTACATTTGAGATGCTTTCCGACGGAAGGTTTCTTATTAGCGTTTGTATTTATTCACTTAATATTCACGGTGGTGTTGCGTTACCGGTATTTACATTTATCACATGCATATTTATACATTTCCGACGATTCCCGTCCTGAGGCTTCTTATTATTATTTGTATTTATTCACTTAATATTTACTGTGCTTACCAGTATGTAGATTAATCTATTGTTAATCTTCATGCGGGAAATCTGCTTAGTTTACGCAGCCCCTGCGGGACGTACTTTTTCTCAATACATGACGGAAATCGTTAGGCTAGTTCACTTATTATTCGGAGTAAAACATGCTCCATCGTCGACAAGTTACCAAAACCTTTGCATCAATGACCTCCAGAATACATTGAACATGTATTCTTATTTTCAAGACGATCCGAATATTGCGATCGCTATCGAATTATAGACAGACGGAGTGAAAATTAATTATTACTGCTAACAAAAGAACTCGCGTACACTCATCAACTAGATTTTAGTGTGTGCTTCTACAGCCTTTTTGATCACTGAATCTTTTTTATGTAAGAACAAAGCCACATCGCACCACTCGAATCGTCCATCGATTACCAACCTATACCTTTTTTTATTACCAACAATTTTAATTTTTTTAAAAAAAGGTTAAACGGTTAGTGAACATAAAAAACACAGTAATTGAAAACCCTGTGGAAAATAAAAATGCAGAACTATTCAGTGGTTGGATAAACTTTGCAGAATTGTGTTGAAAAGGAAAGAACTTTTATAATGTAGACCTGAGAATTTTACCTGAGGTTCCATTTGCGTTTTGTAATTCTCAATGATGCTATGAGTTTGTTCGACCTCTTTAGAATAGCGCTCTTTTTCCTGTTCATATTTCTCTTTCAGTCTAGTTAATTCAGCATCAGTCTTTTCAAAACGTTCAGAGAGCAGCTAAAATTGAATAGCACGCACGGTTAGTTTTTGAATATTTATTTAAACCAGATAGAACTTTTCATGGAGGTTTGTAGTAAACAATAATTCGTTAATTAGGAAATCCAGTATAACCGAATGCTAGAGAATAATTAAATAAGAAATTTTAATGCAATGTAAGTATATTAATGATATACAATATTAATGATTTCTGTCTCCATTATGAAATGCATTGTCCTTTAAATGACGAACTAACTATAGGAATTGTGAACTAGCGGACTCCGTGGACTCATTTCATATGTTCCTCAGAATTAACAAGTATATTCTCCCTGTGTAGCCACAATATAAAAGAAAGTCCTGGCTTTTATGTTTATTTAGTCCAGATAGTGAAAAAAAAGTGTATAACAACATTTATAGAACATTACATTGGGAATAAGATTTCTCCTATACAATTTTTAGATCTGACTCATAAAAATGGAAATATATTAGTATTATTCGTACCCCTCCCTCCTCTCCCACTAGTTTCATTTCACCCATTAATGAATGAAAGCAGTTGTCAAAGAAATTGTTAATGGGACCTGTTATAATCAAATAGAAGTTAAAGAAAATAATATTTCCACTGAAACCCATTTAGAAAAAAATTGTATATTTAAATATAATCCAAATGTTTGCTTGGAGGAGAAGCATCCCATATGCTTCGGACAATATTCAAAGGTCACATTAACGTTCATAAAAAGGACTCTTCCTGTTTATATTGTCTATATACACAGTTTTAGAAGTTCCAGTATTTTCTGTCATACATTGTCGCATTTTAATGGACCCTAAACTGACGGAGATGCTTCTAACGGGATTCATTACCTTTTATTCTGACACACTTTTAACTATTCAAAAAAATAACGATGTCTTATCTATAGACACGATCACAGTGAAGTCTCGCTGAGTGTCGGAGTGACATCTCTGATATACAGTGGTATCAAAGCGGTGCTACTTAAAATTTGCTTCATAGGTTCAACCCTGTTATGAGTTGGATATCTATTAATCAGAACTATCTAAAACAGAATTAAGGACTAAAACCCAACGAATTAAATGTATTACATTTTCAATGCAATTGTGTGCCTGTAAAGAAGTAATCCGTGAGTAAGTCATTATTTACTATGTGTTTAATATCCTAGAGAATGTTGAGTTATTCTCTTTCTGAGTACTTGTTCGGATTCCATTATGTCATAACACCTACAAACTTAAAGTGGTTTGTGTATACAAATGTAAAATATTTTGTAACAGTTATAAAACCTTCAAAAAATAAAATATACATACCACCAGTATGTATATACGCATTATATATACATATATATATATATATATATATATATATATATATATATATATATACTAGATAACCCGGCAAACGTTGTTTTGCCTTATAAATTATTTCTAGTTTCTAGATAAATTCTAAAAAGTAACATACTTATTATAAGTGTGTAAGTATGTGGTATATGCGTGAGATAGACATAGAGCACTATCAACGATAAGGGAATATAAAAATAACAAACGCCAAACAATATTTAAGTTATTATAGTTTATCTCTTAAAACTCGGCATTTGCAATGACAATCAACAAATCCCAAGGCCAAATGATGTCTATTTGTGGCTTAAATTTGAGTACACCATGTTTTCCACTCGGGCAATTGTACGTAGCATGCTCTGGAGTGGGTAAACCATCCAGTTTGTTTGTGCTGGCTAAAGATGGGCTAACAAAAAATATTGTTCACGCTATAGCATTAAAAGATTGATGTTGTTTGTTAGTGTTACTGTCGTAATTAATATGTGATATGTATGTTTTAGATTTGCCATAAGCTAAGGGAAAATTTAATCGAAGTACAGTTAAAAACACTATAATTGATCAGTTATCGAGCGGGATAATAATGATTAAATTACTAAAATGGCTATAAAAAAATAGGGGTTGGTGATAAAAAAGTAAAAATTTAGGGTTGTATGTATTTTTTAATGCCACATTATAAAAAAATAAAAACAAAAAATGTCGTCCAAAAATTAAAAAAAAAATGTTAAGGGTGAACAACCCTTATCAATTAGGGGTATGAAAAATAAATAGTAGCCGATTCTCAGACCTACTGAATACGCATATAAAATTTGGTAAAAATCGGTAAAGGCGTTTAGTAGGAGTACGCTAACTAACATTGTGACATGGAAATTTTATATATTATATATATATATATATATATATATATATATATATATATGTATATCACAGATAAGGAATGAAACATATCCAAGAAGAAAATAAAGCTTGCTAAACATTCGTCTAATTAAAATCTAGTTATAAAAAAAAAAATAAAACTTAGGTTTAGCATTTAGACCATACACGACCCAATATTATAATATGGCTTAGAAGAAATGATTCTTATTTTTTACCTTGTTTTGTCCTAAAGTTGGTATAAATACATGACAAATCTCAGCTGAGTGCCGGATATGTGAAAGAATAATTTAGGTTTAATCAGTCATAGTGAACCCATCATGGGGGAAGGTTGTCTATGCGGTGAGAAACAGTTCTGTATTTAAAGAGTTTTGTAGTAAAACTTCTTCATTATAATTACTCAAATCAATACTTGCCACACAAATTGACATAATGAGAATTCTCGGAGAATTCTTCATGTGCTCCAGGAAATAAGTCAGAAAATTAAAGGCGAATATCATGTTATTAGCGGAATGCTAATAACGAAATAAAATGTCTTCTTTTTGTTTCGTTTTTTTGTTTGTTTTTTTTTTTTTTTTTTTTTTTTTTTACATGAATCCACATAGTTTTTAAATACTCATTCACTGGCATGCGTAAGCGCACACACAGACACACACACACACAAACCCACGAAAGTTACAAATGTATTAAAGTAGTTTAGCTACTTAAAACCTTTTGAAACCTGAAACTGTAATCTCATGCAATCATCCACTTTTCACTAGAAATAGAAATCCATTAATATATACGTGCTAAAATGCATATAGGTTAATGAAAAAATAATCTTTACTTCGTATTTGTCCATTATGGTCTTCACCTCCTTTTTCTTTGAGTATAAATGTTCTTCGAGAAACTGTAAATTGATCTTATTTAGTATTATTTCTGAAGTAAATGCATGACTAGTAACTTTAGTTGTATAGTGTGACACCAATTCATATAACATAATAATTAGTGTAAAATCTTTTGTCATTTTTTGTTTTGCATTTCAAGATGGATATTGCCCACTTTCCTTACTGCCCACTTCTGCGACTTGGAAAGAGTGTCTTCCGTCAGAACCCAACAAAGCGTAGCATTTAAATCATATTTCCCCAACAACTGAAAAACCCTAGATTAAAATCGATATATTTATATAAATTAAAAGAGGAAAAATTAATAAGAAGTCCGTCACGCAGGGGCTGCGTAAACTAAGCAGATTTCCCGCGTGAAATTTAACAATACATAAATCTACATACTGCTAACACAATACCACCGTGAATATTAAGTGAATAAGTACAAACGATAATATGTAATCTCTCGACGGAAAGCATCAGAAATGTAAACAAACAGTTCTGCCAACTTCTTACCGTAAAGAAAAACAATTACTGTAATACATCTGAATATAACGTATTAATTTTATTGAAAACTATTTACTATATCTAGTACTGTAATTTATAATGAATCAGAATAATTTTTATCTCAATCAATAAAATTTAAGTAGTCAAAAACTTAAGAAGGGGCGGTCACCAGAACATATTTGCTTTTATCTCGTATAATAAATGTCTCTTGAAAACACTATTTGGTATTCAAGCTTCGAATAATGTGGTTTATTATATAACAGAATATTGTTTATGTAACGTGAGTAGAAGTAGGGGTTTGCTGAAAACTGAAAAATGCAAATATCTCGGTTAATATTCAAGATAGACAATAAATGTATAACAATATTTATAGTTTATTTAATTTTTAATAAGAATAGTTTTATATAATTATCCGACGTATAATAGTGGAGATATTTCAAATTTTCGAAAAACCTCCCCACTAATCCCCCCCCCTCCACAGGGTCCGATTTCATCCATTAACGAACTTGATCTTTCTTTTTACATAAAATGATTAAATATCAAGTTTGGTAACGATTAAACAAAAATTACGACCGCTAGAGCGTTAACAGATAAATATGTAATTTTGAACGGACCTCATTTTCGTCATCTCCTGGGTAGGATCGATGGACACTTGAAGAAATTGTTCGAAAGTCGCGTCATGATTACGACCTCAATAGCTGATTTCCCATAAGGGTGATAACTTTAAGAAAATAAAACATCAAAAAGTGCTGTCTATTTGATTTGTTATAAGGAAGACGTAAGTTGTTACTCACCATTAGTTGTTTGTCGTAAGCTTCTATCTCATTGGCGTTATTTTCAAGGTTTTGTTCTAGTTCTAAAATTTCTGTTTCTAGTGATTGCAGCTTTTCATCCTGGGAAAAATGTACATAAAAATATGACCATTTCGTCAACAACAAACCTTATCGGCATATCGATTATTTAGTATTTTTTTTTTTTTTTTTACACTGATGTTCTACTTGTCATTAATTCTTGTATAATGCTTTTTAAATTAACTATTTAATTCCTTCAACCTAAACACCTGACCACAACGTCAGCTATGAACAAAATTTTGTAAATTTAAAATGCTTAAAGTGAAAACAAATGTGTATATATATATATATATATATATATATATATATATATATATATTCTACCGTATATAATCTATTATGCTAAGCAGTCTAGATTTAAAGAAGGGCTGCAGATTTCCATCAGCCTATTGAATCATAATATAATGTTCAGTCTAAATTGCAACCCCCTTCCTGGTGGGATTGGTCCTGTTGGAAGATAGACTGCACCTGGTTTATCTCAGGGATGGGCTTTAATCTATTACACCCGGAATGGATTACTATGCGGTCACCACTACTCACGATTACTTGGTAATTACATTACTAAATAATCATATTACAAGTTGTCATGGCCTCTTATTACAAATGGAGTACATTAACATCAGCGACGACGCTAAGGACCCGTAGGCCCCTCTTGTTGCACGAGACCCATACCAATAAATATTTAAAATATAATAGATAAATATCAAAAATACAAAACCTCTTACTCATTCAATATTTTATATTTCGAATGAATTTCAAGAATAACAATCTAACATATGCGATGTTAACAGATTTTCTTTGACATATAAACTTGTCTGTTATCACTCTAGCGGATGCAATTTTTGATTCCTCGTAACCACATAAGTACGTGTTACATGTAAATCTAAGGTGAAGATCTAGTTAGTTATAGCCTGAAATCGGGCCAGAGGGATTAATGGATATGAAAATCGGAAAATCAAAATATCTTCTTTATAATGAGGTAAATTGAAAAATAGTTCTAAAGATTTTCTTTTATCTTGAATATTAACCGAGATGTTTGCTCTTTGTAATTTTAAGCATTCAGTAACTCCCATTTATTGCAAAAAAAAAGCACACATCATTAAACGTTTTGTTCCAAGCTTAAAAACCAAATATTGTTTTCAGCTGGCTTTTACCATGAGTGATACGTAAATACGTAGTCTGATGACACCATCAATTCCAATTTAACGTTTCTAACACGATTATGTTTATTTGGTCTACAACTTGCTCCATATTCAATCGTTTCATTCAACACTAGTAAACCACTACTTCTACTCGTCGGATTTTTAGTAAGAAAAAGGAAATATATGGCGACATGAGATCACTAATTTGTTTGAAATGTGTATAGTTTTCGTAGACTCTGTGTGAATGAGTTTTTTATTTATGTGAATGAAACACGATATTCTAATTGTATAGAGCAATGGTATCATAAATATAGTTTGCTGCCATATGTAGCTAATTGCCTAAAACCAAAATTAGATATATCTCTATTCCTATGATTTAGAAAAAAATACTATAAAATGTAGTTTATTCTTTTTTTTAATGGTAAAAAAAAATCATATATCTTGAGGAGATATATATTTATTTTTTCTTCACTGAAGTAACCCTTCAGGGAGGATATTTATTTTCTACATGACCCGTACAATGCTAGTACATCCTATTTATTTGTTTTAAAATTTTGATGATGTAATAGAAAATTATGCTTTAGTTTTCTAAATTAAAAAAAAAAGTCCGTCACGCAGGGGCTACGTAAACTAAGCAGATTTCCCACGTGAAATTATACAATAGAAAAATCTCCATAGGAGGGCCGAACAGTTACGGCAACGGGCCGAACTAGCTTTTGGCGGGAAACTCAGTCGTCCCCTATCGGCCCATATTAAATAAAAATGCAAATATCTCAGTTAATAATCAAGATAGAGAATAAATGTATAGAACATTTATTTAAGGTAATTTAATTTACAATAAGATTGGTTCTATACGATTTTTTGATCCGACGTATGGTAACGGAGATATTTCGAAATTCCCCTCTCTAAACCCCCCTCCCACTGGTCCGATTTCAACCGTTAACGAAATTGATCTGTCTTTTTACATAAAACGTTTAAATATCGAGTTTGGTAAGGATCAAACAAAAATTTCAACCGCTAGAGCGTTGACAGGCAAATATATATATATGTATACAGTTTTGAACGGATCTCATTTTCGTCATCTACTAGGTAGGATCGATGGACATTTGAAGAAAAATTCCGTCATGAGTACGACCTCAATAGCTGGTTTCCCATAAGGGAAATCTGCTAAAAACTGCAAAGAATTTTATAGCATTTTCTTATAGATTTTGACCTCCCAAAAACAAGACAAATATTCAAATAATTCTATCAGATAGGTTTTTATGTGGTTCGCAGTATTTATGCCAATTCGTAATAAACCTTTTTTTTTTTTTAATTTAATATTAGATAAAATGCGTAAATTTAAAAAATTTACAATGCTAATTATTCTTTGTTACCACTTCCTAGTGGGGGGGGGGTACGGTACATTAGATTTTATTTTTTGGCTCTGCTAATATAAAAAATAAAATAAAAGTTAATAAAAGGATTATAAATACATATAATTAATAATATTAGCAATTTTAAATATAGAACGTATAGTAGGTTTAAGATAAATAATTAAAAAATTAATAATAAATGAAGTATAAAATAATTTAAAAAAATGAACAAATCAAAACGAAAAAGGAAATATATTTTAAAATTGATTCCTCTATTACATATTTTTAACGATTTATTACGCGCTTTTGACGGTATTAGTAAACTTATTTACAGATTTTTTTATAGTATTTTTAAGTAAGTAATTTATCCTACAGAATTAATTTTATATTTTAATTGTCGGAATAAAACTCCCTCCCAGCAAGATATTTTAAAAATGTTTTAAAATTAAACCAATTTTTTATTTTGTATATAATCATTTTTATTTTGTAAATAAATTAAAAAAAAATGTCTTCTTTATGTACATTGTAGTTAAATAATAAAGTCTTACATAATAGTTAGACGTTCTGAAAAAATTTCCTTAAGGGAAATCAGCTATTGAGGTCGTACTCATGACGCGAGTTTCGAAAAATTTCTTCAAATGTCCATCGATCCTACCCAGGAGATGACGAAAATGAGGTCCGATCAAAATTATATATATATCCATATCTATCTATCTATCTATATATATATATATATATATATATATATATATATATATAGATAGATAGATAGATAGATATAGATATATATATATTTGTCTGTTAACGCTCTAGCGGTCGCAATTTTTGTTTGATCTTTACCAAACTCCGAATTTAATCGTTTTATGTAAAAAGGAAGATCAAGTTCGTTAATGGCTGAAATCGGACCAGTGGGAGGGGGGGTTTAGAGGGGGGATTTTTGAAAATTCAAAATATCTCCGTTATTATGTGTCGGATCGAAAAATTGTATAGAATAAATCATATTGCAAATTAAATTTACTATAGATATTTGCATTTGTATTCTGCGTGTGGTCACCAGTAGGCTATGTTCGGACTTTCCGCTGAGAGCTCTGGCGGCCGTTTCTATAACTATTCGTCCCTCGTGAATAGGTTTAGAGGTTAGGTTAACTGTTTTTTGGGGCTAGAAACTACTGGGTTATTACGCCCTAAATAATGTTTTAGGTTTAGAGGTTTCTTACTACTACAGTTGTTATTAGGCAGATTTCTCTATTGTAAAACTTCTCGTGGGAAATCTGCTTAGTTTACGTAGCCCCTGCGTGACGGACTTTTTTTATTTTCCAGTTGTTAATTATTTTGTTAATTAAATTATATGAAGTTTAAGTAATGTTAATGTTGCTACTTCTGTTAGGTCCAAATTTTGGCAGGTTCTGTTGTGTGTACGCTTGAACTATAATGAAGTCTTCGAATTTACGTCCACTTGAGTTATTTAGTACATCGTGCCAAAGATCCAAAACTTTGGTATGAAAAATTATCTCTGACTTTCCCTAGTGGGTTACGTGTCTACGGAGAAAATGCATGTGTATATAACGAAAGGAAAGCTGGATTATGGCATATTTGTCAAAAATGAAGCAAAACTAAAATTTTATTTGAAGTGAGCAAGGACAACCTCAAAACATAATCAAGATCCCACAACTTTATTGAATAACACGACATTAACGAAACCCTAGGTTTAATCCTCAGCTAGCAAAGTGTAAATGGATCTCTCAATGCCGGGTTAGAGCTGAAACAGGAATGTGGTATGACATGAAACTCCTATAAGAGTATGACCCAACCAGACGCTTATAGGCTTAGTGAGTCCCACAAATTCTAGGACTCAGCACAAATATTTACAAAATAGACAAGACTAAGCTTGAATGTAAATTTAATACAATAACTAGGATTTAGTTTTGTAACATTCTTACGCCATAAAGAGACGATGGTGGGTTCAATGCTCTGTAATTATACATATTTCTCATTCTTAAGATCTTTCCGTGAAATTCTGCCTGGAATGACTAATATACCCAGCGACAAAAGGTATAACTCAGGGTTATAAGCAAGAAACCTAAATCAAAATTAGGAACGCCATGCTGCTGCGTAAAATAGGCAGGTTTCCCACGGGCTGAAATGACTCGCTGATGATATCGCCTGCCAATCTTTTCTTCACTCCTCCTGCAGCAAGAAATCTATCTAAGCAGGACTTCAAATTTAATTTGGATACGAGATGCTGACTGTTACAGTTACTTGCAAGCTAAATTGCATGACTAACAGTGGGGGTTATGTTAAATATTAAAACTAAATAATACAACAAAAAAAAACTAGGTTAATATTAGGGTTTAAAAATATTGTGTTGAGCATCAATTGTAGTTCATTACTCTGTTAATAAGTTGGGTTATATAACATTTTTCGATATCATATATAATAAAGATATTGTACATGATTTTTTATTTTGTTTTTCCCCTAAAGCCCCGTTTCAAAGGATCTTCATTCGTCCATTAAAGATCGTTTTGTGTTGTGTGAACCGGTTAAATATCGACCACTGGACCATTTAGTACAAAGAACGATCATTGATTGCATCATTACATACATTTATTCGCCTATTTCACATAGCAAATAACCTTTGAAGGCAATATGGGGATGGGGGGTTTAGAGGGGAGAAATTTTGAAAAATTAAAGCATCTTCGTTATTATACGACTGATCGAAAAATGGTATAGAACCAATCATATTACAAATTTTACACATCAAAAGAAGGAAATCTGCTAGGGGTGGTTATTATAGTGTATTATAATAATTCCAAATGAGAAAGGGATTAGATGGTGTAGTTTTGATTATAGGTCGTTGGGGGAGTGGCGGCATGGTAGAAGTGAGCGACATGGTAGCATAGTGAACAAGCAGCTATTGGCCTTTAACCAATATAGTAAACCAATCCAGCAGGGCCTTCGTATACTAAGCACATTACCCCCTAACGAAGCATATTTCATTTCATCGCATTCTGTTCTCTATATCTCCCTTACTAGTTACCCAATAGAAACAGTAATTGGAACTTAAGCTGGGCTTGAGAGCTTAAGCAAAAAAAAAATAGTTTTAAGTTGAAAAAAGGATTATAACACTGTCGTGAATTTTGAATGAATAAACACAAGCTATAATGAAAAATCTTTCAATCAATTAACATTTTAATAACCCCTATAAAGGAAAGTGTCTGAATTAAAAACAAATAGAGGTTAGCCAACGTCTCTGAGCTAAACGATAAAATATTCTTGATCGGAAAGAAAAACAATTACTGAAATATATGTAAGCCTAATATATTAATTATATTGAAAACTATTTATAATATCTAATTTATAATGGACCAGAATAAGATTGTAATCGTGATGTATTGCCTCATTGGTTAAGCGGGAAGGATAAGAGCGTATGTTTACTTAAACTCCTTGAATTTGAATTAGTAGAACATTGGTTTTTTTTGTATATATATATATATATATATATATATATAAACATATACATATACATATATATATATATATATATATATATATATATATTAATTGAAATGGACCTGATTTTTGAGGTAGGATAGGAGTTTGAAGGAATTTTTCAATGCGCTCCAATTATAGCCTGGATAGCTAATAAGAAGTAGACAATGTATGAATGGCATTGCCTATTCAACTTTAATAATTGGAAGATAGTTATGGTTTATATGGTTAGCAAGGCACTATTTGTACATTTTTTAGATCGTTTAAGTAAACCAAATGACGAAGGTCTTCAATGATATCATAGTTTAATAATCTTTCTTTATGTTCCTTCTTCAAACTATTCTAAAGACTTCATTAAAATCTAAAATTACAGGTAAACGTATACAAAACATTGCCGCTACTTTAAATAAAGCAGAAGTAGTATTTGTGGAGTATAAATATTCTAATGTATACGATATAACAATTGTTGTGGGCCTTCAGTTGTCCTTATTTTCACGACAAGAACCAGGAAAGAAACAGGGTAATAAGGACTTGCATTGATAAGATGAACAATAAAAAAAATCAGGTAGCTTGGAGTATATTTGACTCCATGCCGGAAGATAGTGGTCTCTCCGTAGTAGTGTAGTTTGCATAAGATAATGGTTGGTATTAGCCAATATCAGTATGTAAACTACGATTTTCTAGTACCTCCAGTATTTTCATACTTGGAAGTTGTCAATTAGAACTTAGGCAATAAAGCATATAACAATAAAAGTTAATGGCTATATTAAAAAAAAAAAAACTGTAAAATTTAAACTATTTTGAAATACCTACGTACTTTTAATAAAATGATGTCTTCTTTTTCTTTCAACAATTTCTCTAGATCAATGACTTCATTTTGTAGATCTTGTACTTCTTCTTTAGCGTCATCCAACATTTCATTTAGTCCCTATTTAAAACAAATAATTTCTGTGAAATATCGGTACTATAATGAAAATAGGGGCTCAGGTTAGCCATGAGAGTAAAAGCGTTCGCCTTAATCTCACATGATAAACCTAGATAGAAGAGTTCCGTTCTCGTCTGGACAAATAGGAATTAATTTAGAGACGAACTCATTAAATAAAATCCTTAGTCCCACCCTGGTTAGTAACCTGTAGATAACACGCGCCAATTAGCCACAGTAGTAAAAAGTGGGAGTTGGCAACTAAAAACGTCCGTCACGCAGGGGCTGCGTAAACTAAGCAGATTTCCCACGTGAAGTTTTACAATATAGAAATTTCACGAGAGCCGAGCAATCAAGGAAACGGCCGAACTAGCTTTTGGCGGGAAAGTCATTCTCGTCCGTTAGCTGCCCAGATTTAATAAAAATGCAAATATCTGGGTTAATATTCAAGATAGAAAATAAATGTATTAACAATATTTATAGTAAATTTAATTTGCAAAAAGATTGATTCTGTACAAGTTTTCGATCCGACGTATAGTAACGGAGATATTTCGAATTTTCGAAAATCCTCCCCTCTAAACCCCCATACTCCCACTGGTCCGATTTCAGCTGTTAACGAACTTGATCCTTCTTTTTACATAAAACGACTAAATATCGAGTTTGGTAACGATCAAACTAAAATTGCGACCACTAGAGTGGTAACAGACAAATATATATATATATATATATATATATATATATATATATATATATATATATAGATATATGTATACAGTTTTGAACGGACCTCATTTTCCGGCTGTTGCTCCCCTCAAACTGAGGTAGATGAAACAATTTGTAAAATCGTTGCAAAAGGATGGGGATTGTTTTAAACATATATGTACAAAATTCTCGAAGCTGTCAGAAAGAAAATTGAAAGAGGGAGTTTTCAGTTACCCCGACATAAGAAAACCTTTAACTGACACCCTCTTTGTGGAAGGTATGACAGAGAAGGAAAATGAAGCTTGGGTATCTTTCAAGGATGTAGTGCAAAAGTGTTATGGGAAATACTAAGGATCCTGACTACGAAACCATTGTTCAACAAATGCTTGCTGCTTACTTAGCTCAAGGCTGCAACATGAGCTTGAAGGTTCATTTTTTACACTCTCACATAGACTATTTTCCTGAAAAACTGGGAGCTTACAGTGAAGAACAGAGAGAGCGGTTTCACCAGGAGGGCCGTGATATCGAGAGACGGTACCAAGGAAGATGGGATGTCACTATGCTTGCTGACTACAGTTGGGTGCTAATGCGGGAAACTAAAGATGAAAATCGGAAAAGGACTCGGCAAAGTATCAAATAAAAGACGTAAAGGTTTCATAGAAAACATGAATAAGTACAATATTGTAACTATATGTCTCAAAGTAAAGTTTCATTTGTTGTAAAAAAAATATTATGTTTGATAATTTTGAATAAACGAGTGCTTTTACCAATGTGGTGTATTTGAATTAGAAAAAAATTCCTTATGTGATAAAGACAAATGGACATCACTTCTGAAATGAGCGCATTCTAAAACATATAAATCAGTAAAAATTTCTCATGCAGCTGAAAACAAAAATGTTTTTGCAGACCTGTGTAACAATATATAAATACACTAAAGATACTATTTTTTTATCGGCTTAAATCAGTCCTAGAATAGAGGGGGGAATTCGAAAACTGAAATTATTTGATGATTTATATCATAAATTTTATTGAATCAATCTTGTTAAACTATTGTTGGTCTACAATTGTTATTCTATACATTTTTAGTAACTCAAATATTATGCAAGTTATTCAGACTTTCTTGTTTTCAGTCTTCAGTAAACCCCCTCTTCTACTCATGGGGTTTTTATTTAGAAATAGAGAATATGTGATGAGATGAGCTCAGTGCTGTGCCGCACTAGCAAGTGGGAAATCTATTTAGTTTACGAAGACTCTGAGTGATGGACTTTTTCCTGTATGTAAGACACTTCGCAATATGTGCAAAAGATCTTTGAAACAGCAGACCTGCCAAACAGTTCCACCGAAATAAGTCATTGCGAAGAGTTAAGGCCTTTTTCTATGACTCTGACCAAATTATAGCCTAGTTATAATATAACAAATAGTCTAGATTCAATATTATTTAAATATGAGTTCTTGTTTATAACTTAAATTTTAGGTTCAGGTTTTATATAACAATGTAGCATACATATATCAGTTACTACTGTAAAAATTAAAATAATAGGGTGATAAATATTCAAAAATGTCAACAAAAAAACCAAAACAATGATTTTATACCTTATTGGTTTTTTCTAAGTTTTTAATCTTATCATTCAGGAGCGTTTTTTCTTCGTTTACTTCACGAATTATTTTCTTCAATCTGTATAAATAATTAGTGGAGTTAATTTCATTGTAAAAGGTATTATTATTGAAGCCATAAATAGTAACGAATATAAAAAGAATGAAGGCGTGTTTACCACACTAGTCAATCTTATGTAATGAATAGACTTTTGACAAAGAGTTATAAGCCGCATTTCAATATTAATTCTGGAATTAGAAATCTCTAGGAATTGGATGTCTAGCTATACATTAAAAAGTTTATATATCGAGTTTGATAACAATCATACAAAAACTGCGACAGCTAGAGCGTTAACAGTTAAATATAAATAATACACATGATGAGGTCTGCTTAAAACCAAATATGTTTAGTTTTGAGCACACCTCATTCTCGTAATCTCGTGGGTAGGATCGACGGAAATTTGAAGAAATATAGCGAAAAATGCGTCATGAGTATAGCCTCATTAGCTCATTTTCATGATAGAACTTATTCCAAAAATGTTATTTTTAGAAACTAAACATCAGAACTAAATTACTCACTTTAAATTTTCAGTTCTTGATAGCATAAAGTCTTCCTCATGTTCCTCAATCTTCTTCTGGAGAATATCTATAGCCTGTAAAGGTATAATTATATATATTCTGCTAAATTTGGTCTCATTGCTTTTTTGTGCTTTAGGTCCCACATTAAGCCTAATAACATTAGAAAATCATGCCTGTTTGTGTGTCTCCAAGGCAGATCTTTTGATTACGTCCGTTATCGTTATGAGATACCTTGTTAACCATAATACTTTATGGGTATTGACACTAGTATGACCTAAGTCGCCCGATACTAGTTGGACAAATATTCTCAATACGCCCGCTTAATAGAGATGAAATTGGCAGGTAGGAAAGAGCTTGCAGGTTCGGTCTCTTGACAAAGACTATTAATTAATGATTAATAGTTATTGATTAAAACGTAATGACTCTAGTCGTGTAGAATCTCTCCAGAGTATCGCGTATCACAGAAAATGTGAAAATTTAGGAAATCAATAAGCAAGATATTTGATTTAATAATTTTAGTATTTCAGCTAGCAATTGATTCAGAAATTAATTAAATGCAATTCCTAATAAATGAAATAGTATCTCTAGCTTATTGTGGAAATACTTATTATATTGTATTATGTGGAAATCATTACATTAGCCTAAACCCCATTACACTACAGGGATCATAATCCCATCAAAGGAAGAGGCACATTGATTCCCACAAGCTAATTAGAACTTCCTGACCCTATGCCAAGTAATATTTGCACTCTCTAGCAAACAGACATATGAGAGATAAAAATTCTGCTATGGATACTACATGTTTTCCGGTGTACCGATATTAAATTAAATAGACAACATGCTTACTACTCTTCATTAAAAATTATGTCATTAGAAAGTAACATTTTATACCTTCCTGCATATGAATAATTTCAAAAATTCCCATAAAACATAGTCAATTGATCTTTTCATGTTAACAAAAAAAGGTCTTGTACAAATCTTCTGGAGAAATTTACGATCATTTTATCAATATAAATAGATATTGATGAACATGAGAGGTGCATAACTAAACACTACAACAGTCCTGACTATGCAATTTCGGTAAGCAAGCGATCGTTTGTATCTGCGTTAGTATGTAGGTATGGTCTTACATCGTACACGGATATTAATGCCTGTTTACTCAAACGTGTGATGCCGACTAGTGAAGAAGAGGATAGGCCGGCAGAGGATCATCCAACGTTTTTGCAGAAATACCAAGGTAATGTACCAAAGACATACTTATGTAATTTCGACCTGGTGAAAATGATTATTACATATTAAGAAGAGTAGTCATTTCAGAGTTATGCGAGATACGTGGAGACGTCACGCCGAAACTAGTTGATGGATTCAGGGAGGCTCGAAAAGGATAAATCCATTGGAATGTGAAATTTTTCTCCAATACAATAGCTCCTTTATTTCGTACAAGGAAGAAAAAAAATTAACCCATCATATTGTTTCCAACACAATTAGGCAAAATCAGATGAGTGCTAATTTTAAGCTCCTCATCCGTTAAATTAAGTTATATCAATCTGATTATTTTACTTGAACTTTTTTTTATTAGAACATGAATGTAAGACTGGGAATTAGTTTAGTTTTTATTTGTGTAATACAGAAACATTTAGAAACACGAGAATTTGCTATCTCATTGAAAGCACAGCAATTCTATGTTCTATGTACCTACACACAGATGCATCATCAACAAATGCTTCAGAAATTTTATTTGTAAACTAATACGGGAAACGTAGATGCATAATAACAGCAACATTACTACAATATATGGATAACTCAAGGTCAACTTAAATTAAATATGTAAATTATTCCCTAATCATCATGAAGGACTGATTGGGATTGAAATGTTGGACGATAAAGCAAATGGTCAATGAAATAATTTTTTTTAGCATCCTTCTAAGAAATTACCAAATGAAGGTGTACTCAAGACGCGATTATTGCTATTTTTTTTTTCAAATGACCGAGCCTACATAGCAGACGGCGAGAATGTAAACCGTTTACATTTATACGCACACACATACTCATAGTATCAGATTTCCCTTGGTGGAAATCTGGTATTGATGTTTTAGACTTGATTCAATTTTAAAAGAAAAATAAATCAATCACCGGCCATCGTAATTACCGATTTTATTCTAAATTTTGAAATATTGAAAATGGTACATCCAGTAGGAATTCGCCAAGTGCTCAGTTTTGGTGCAAGGGGAGGTATTATAATGTATTCCTTAGCACCTTAGTACTCTAGTGGTTGATACTCTCATAGAATTCGGTACGACGAAATAGATGTTCCTTCTATGTAGGAACAACTAGTCCTGTTTATGCATTATGTATAAACATGGTAAGGGTTATTCTGTCTACCTCCTCCAGGGACATACTAGGACAACGTCGACCCATCTACCTAACGGTCAGTTCTCCAATGGAATTATACTTGGTGTACCGTATACCAAGGTCACTTGGACTTGGATTGGTGTAGTTAAATAGGTTTGTTGACATTTATATTATCATCTATCTGACGTATATTTACAATTTGAATCCAAATAACAAATATTCAATCAGTTAAGGTCAATCAATTAAGTCTATGAGAACAAGAATTTAATTTGATCCATAAATTTGACAGGATAATCCACTATACAGTGTATTGACTGTACACTGAGAGCCCACGCTAGTCTAAATAGCAAACTTTCTGTGCGGTGCTTGAGCCTCAGGTTTTGGTGATCTATCTATCCTTCAGGCTAACAGTAAAATCCAGTAGGGACTCGGTATTTTTGTTGTTCGTCTCAGGTAAAACGTGACATAAAATACGAAAATAAATAATGCTGTCGTAGAATGTGATTTACAAATATAAATTAATAGTCTAATTTCATTAGCTACACTGCTTCTGTCTGTCTACCTATAATATGTTTTATTTATTTTAATTTTGTTAGTATTTTGATCACATTCAGTATCGGTGCTACCTTAATGTACGAGTAACTGCTTATAACTTTTTAATTACATGAAATTATAGCAGTAAATCGTTTGCCTCGAATAATAAATGATACCGATAGTGAAAATAAATTATTATAAGTAATAAATTAAGCCGAAACGTCGGAAAAGCTGTATTTATCTGAGTTTACCCCCACGTGCCCGGTAACTACACCATTGATCTAATTTATTGATTGTTAATTAAATAATAAAAAAAATTTCTATCGCAAACCACTATTGTTGGCCATTGGAGGCACTAAGCCAAATTTCTACTAGGCTTCTTTGGGTCTTCCTATTGCCTACTTCTTCCTGGTACAGCACGAATAATCTTCCTGTACAGTTTGACTCACTCTACTCTCAACAAATTCCGACCCCTCCACTCTGTTGTATTTATTATTCACTTCCTGCATTGCATAGACTCATCTAGACCCAACAGGCATTCCAACACAATTTATATTAATTATTCATTGAAGTTCCATATAAGTAGCCCCCAATACCACGTTGCAGTCTCTTTTTTATAGTGGCCAATCTAATGAGGTATAGGAGTTTAAGCTTCACGCAAAATATTTATTGATGTAGTTAAAATAACAAAATAGGAAGGGCTTAACTGAAGACTCAAAAAAAAAAAAATACAAATTAATATTCCAGTTAAGATAAAAAAATGTATAGAACAATAATTGAAGAATGTTATATATTCAATACGATGTTTGTACCGAACAACAAACTTCTTTTAAACGATATATTTTCTGATAACTAGAGTTCTTAAATAGGCATTTATTTAAAAGTACTTTTAATGAATAATTGAGCATTAAGTTTTTTTATTAACTTCCTCGTGGATATTTATTAATGGAATATTTCTGAGCTATTTAAAATTGGATGAATTATGTTTATTTGTGAAATACGTTTTATTAAAATGGATCACACTGGAAATATTTAGTATCAGTATAGGTTAATTCTCTAATTGGAACCTCTGTTCCATATATTTAGTTGTATTATTCTATATTTGACTATAAACAGTCACATAAACCAATTTTACCTATTTTATTCTGAATTAAACCACATTCATGTTTTGCATAACCAAGAATTTCAACATGCATCTATAAAAACCTCTTGAATTTTGAATCTTGAAGCACACGACTGTGATCGGAAAGGATTAGTATTAAACCTTTCACCCCATTTTGAAGAGGAGGAACCAGAAAGGTGGGGGAGACATCTATTTCCTACTCAAGTTGACAGGGTTTTCCAACGAAAAGAAATTGTCAACCAGGGGGTAATATTTTTCTTTCATTTCACATCTAATCAATTTCTTGTTTATCTTTAAACAGATTTCCTTTAAGGGATATCAGCTGTTGAGCATTACTCCCGTTTCGACTTTTGAGTAAACCCCCACACGTGTTGGCGTTAGTAATGTACAGAATATTGTGAATTGCTCAGTGCTATTCAGTTTTTATAATTAATAAAAACCATCTTATGCTGTAACAATGAATTACTATTGAACTAATTGAAATTAGAAGGCTAAATTTTAAAACATATTAATCAAAAACACTTTTAGCTCTGAAAAACAAAAAAATTCGATCTGCACTTTACATTTCACAAATAAAATCATTTACTATTATATATTTTGATTTTGAAGTAAATTCCCTAATTGTAGTGCTGTAATATATAGAATATACTTAATTTAATTATATTAATTTCCATATGCTTCTTAATATTTTAACGTACTTCATAGTTCTACCATGTTCCAGATAAAACGATCCAAACCATAAGATATTTCGCATTTTTTATTTTACCCCTTCACTAACCCATACTCTTTCTGGTTCGATTTAAATGATCAACAAGCGAAAACTTTAGTTTTTACATGAAATTATTAATGATCGATTATTGGAACTCGCAAATAAAAAATAAGAGGCCTAAAGCAGGAATGTAAATTGATGATGCCACGAAGCAAATTTATCCGTAGTTTTTACAAATTTAATATCCGTTGAAAACAATATGTTGTATTTAAACTAGAAATAAGATATTTCCTGACATAGTGGCCTACTGCTAATGTGAGTTGAACAGGACTGGGGATTTACTGAAGAAAATGTATACAGGAACAGTTATCAAAAATTAAATTTTCAACATGATTTATTATATAACGTTTTTCTATCAAGTTCATAATAGTGAGAATATTATGAATTAGCCCCCCTGACCCGTCCCCTCTCCACCTGGTCCAAATTGAGCAATTAATGAACGTTATTTGTTTTAAATAAAGCATGAGGAGTTTGGTAACGATCATACAAAAATTGAGAACGGTAGAGCGTACGCCACACGCTTAACACTGTGCTTAATCCTAGAATGGTATTGAACGTAAAAATTACGTATGATCTGGTTTGAACTGTTATCAAAGGGCCGTTAACGACCCCACCACCCACACCCCTCAGCAAAGAACCCTCCAGACAGTTCGGCCTTCACCTTCGCCAAGTGCAGCTAAGTGAACCTTCCCACTCATCCAATACTATTTTTTGAAATAAAAACGACACGTAATATTTACGTATCAATACTATTAACCGCAACTTTTTGGCACGTAAAATTTACGTATCGCTACTAATAACCGATTTTTAGGCTATAACTTAGTTCATATTATTCTCAATTTATTTTCTTCCAATTTATTTATATATTCTAATTTATTTTCTCTTAATGTTTTTAACTTTTATTTTTGAATATAAAAAAGACAAAGATGTATAGAAACAATATAAATAATCTGTTTATAGTTTCGGAAAAATGGAGAAAAAGTATTCAATAGATGAAGAAATCAGAAATTTGTTGAAAGAACTCTCCGATCAGTCAGATGGGGAAAATGACAATTATGAAATAGATGGATATGGATTCGACAGCGATGATGATCAGGAGTATTCTCCAAGTGATGAGGAGGTTGAGCCTTCGGAAATGATTGCAACACAGAGTGGGCTAGATAGCGATGAGAGAGAGAACATTTTAGAAAACATCAAGGCAATTGAAGAAAGAGAAGAAACACAGAGGCAAAAAAAACCTCTCAACCACACAATATTTACAGATCAGTCACAATAAATGTAGAAGGTGGGTTGTGCTTGGTAAGGATATGAATGGAGCACACAACCTCCGGAACGTGTTTCGAACAAAGCGCCTGAAAGGATTGCCGTGCACATTATTAAATATTAACGTAGATATAAGTTAAAGATAAGTGTATGTTTTAATAAAATAAAAAAATAGTCACAAACATTAACAAATTTTGAATAATTTCACCAATTACCAGTTGCACACGTAAAATTTACGTATCAGTACCATTAAGTGGGGAATAATATCACTACCGTTCTAGGGTTAACAATAGTTGAATTAATAGGGCTTTAAAAAAGGGTACTACAATATATATAATGTAGTACCTTTTTCGAGCCCTGAAGAAGAGAAAACAAAATTCTCGAAACATATCAGCTATTTTAATGAGCATTGTGACCACAAGGATCGACAAAAAACCAAAAACCCGCATCAACTATATTATAATGTATATTGTACACATATTGTAATGCATATTCTATACATAAATATATTATAATATTTGAACGGGTCAAATCATCTCTTGGATAGGATCGTTTGAAGTAATTTGTCAAAAATTATGTGTAGGTACAATCTTAATAGTTTTTTTCCCGTTGCAGAAAACAATAACCTTAAAATGTACTACAATGATGTTTTAATTTCCCTTAAGGTAATTTATGGGGCACAATGAACAAAACATAATAGCATGCATGTCATATTACCAAACAATGATTGTGATAAAATATTATTTGATAGGAACTCACATTTTCAGATGATTGTGTATTGGTCTTATTTTCGAGACGGTCTATTTCTTTTCTGCAATAAATAATATCGAATGTATAAGAAAATTATAAATGTATAGAAAATTATAAATGTATAGAAAATTATACAGTATCGAATCTATAACAGTATAGAATCTAAAGAATTTCCAGTTCTTTAAAGTTGGCTTACCCTACATTCAACATAGAATGTAGATAAAATCGAACTATAGACAAAGCCGAACGAGTTGATCTGTGGCAAGTTTTTTCGCCTACACAAAGGATTTAAATTATATAAAGTTAAAAAGTGGGTATATGAACCATGATATAAAGTAATCACCTATGTATGTTGGGGTTTAGGTGATTTCCTTGTAGAGTGCTCAGTTATTGTGCTATTAGTCATGACGCGATGGCAAGTCTTCAAATGGTCATTTATCCATGATAAAAATGAGGCCAGTTTTAATATATATGTGTGTATCTCGAACCGTTCTAGTGATGGTTGATGTTTTAACATTCCATGTATGGCTGAAGATGACGTTTGTTAATATGTGAAATTAAACCATGAGTGGTTTTTATTAATTTTCAGCCTTATGGTAATCTCCATTTCTTTTCACCTTGCATGAACAATAAGGCATTAATGACAGGATCAACAGAAACAGACTAAAGAGAAGATTCTGTAATATATCGTTGATCAGTGACCACGTGACAAGGTTCCATTACGAGCAGGTAATCAGGTTTATCCGATGATTTATGATGTATGAGTAAAAGAAATTGTGCGTTGTGCATAAGTAATAATGCTATATAACAGGGATGAACAACGTTCGACCCGCGGGCTGCTTGCGCCCCATTAAACATGTTTATACGGCCTGCCAAGCATTTCTAAAATTGAATTTATTTAATCGTTTTTCTCCACTGAACATATTGTTAAATAAATATATATATATATATATATATATATATATATATATATATATGTATATATATATAAAAATATTTTTTCTGTGCCGCCCGCCAAAAAAAATTTTAATTTAAATTGGCCATTTGATTAAAAAAGCTCCTCACCCCAGCTATATAATATTTCCTCTAAATACCTATAAGATCCTGTCAGGGGACATCATCCACTAAGAAAGATTTAGCGGGAAGATCGACCACAGATAGGTAGGAAGGACATTTAAAGATGATTTCTGAAAATGAGATTATAAGAACAACCTAAATAGCAGATTACCCTTACTGAAAATCTGCTAAAAGCCTGAATGCTACGAATGTTCGTGTGCATTTCTGGCCACTCTCCGTTATTGTATCTATAAAGGAGACAAAGGTAAAAGAATTCTACAATCACAAACAAAACAAAAATATATATATATATATATATATATATATATATATTTATATTTATTATTTATTTATTTGTTTCCTTCCTATAGTAACCCTATAAGAAGGCCGTTTATTAGTTTCTGCATGTCCCATGCAAGTTAGCATATCACATGCATTTGTAGTGTTACAATTAATTTATACATAAATAATTTAAAAGTATAACATATATATATATATATAAAAAAAATGAATAATAACAACGTTAAAAGTAAAGTAAAACATATAAAGAGAAAATTATTAATCTTAAAAAGAAAAGAAAAAAAAAAGAAAAGAAATAATGATTATCCTATAAATATTTTAAGTATTGTAGTTGTATCAGCCATAATAAGTATTTAACCGATTAATTGTATTAAAAGCATGTTCTGCGAATATTTTAAAAGGATTGTTATATTTTAAAAATAACTTGTCTTCTTCTATTGGAAATTTGCCTTTTTTTTGTTCTATGTCTTGTTTTAGTTTTTGTCGTTCGTTAGTCAGTAGTCTGCAATCGTATATTAAGTGTTGGCTTGTTTGTGGAGTTGAGTAATCACAGGGGCAAGTATTGTTGTCTTTTATGTTAAATCGTTGGTAGTAAGAGTTCAGCGTACCATGTCCTGTTACTAATTGTGTAATGTAAAAGTCTGTCTGTATGTATTTGCTATTGAAATATGTGTTAATGTTTGGAATGAAAAGTTTTAAGTGTTGTCCTTTATTAGTTACCGTCCATTGTTGTTGCCATTTTTCAATGGCATATATATATATTTGTATATATTTGTATATATATATATATATATATATATATATATATATATATATATATATTTGTCTGTTACCTCTCTAGCGGTCGCAATTTTTGTTTTATCTTTACTAAACTTGATATATAATCGTTTTATACAAAAAGACAGATCAAGTTCGTTAACGGCTGAAATCGGACCACCGGGAGGGGGGGGGTTTAGAGGGGAAGAACTTCGAAAATTCTTAATATATCCGTTATTATGTGTCAAATTGAAATATAATATAGAATCAATCTTATTGAAAATTTAATGTTCTATAAATGTTGTTATGTACATTTTTTCACTATCTTGATTATTAACTGAGATATTTGCATATTTTAGTTTTTGGTCTTCAGTAAACCCGCACTCCTACTCATCTCGTATTAACAATATTCTATTATGTTATGAAGCATTTTATTTGAAGCTTAAAAACCAAATATAGTTCTCATTGAACTTTTAATTTTTTAGATAAATGCAAAAACGTGACGCACTCGGGAAATCTGCTTAGTTAACGCAGCCCCTGCGTGTCGGACTTTTTCTTTAGTGGGATTCTACTTAGAAGGACATATTTAGTCATTGATGATTATAGACGTAGGCCGCAAAGCTGAAGTAATGCCTTTGTACGGAGCATAGGATTTTATTTATTCTATTAAGAGGACAAACAACGTTTGGCTGAGCTATGTAGAAAGAATGTAGCCCAGTAGGCTGGCCAAAATGTGTTGTATTGCACACCAGGTGGGATGATGTTAGTGCCAACCAATGGCGTCTGGATAACCTGAGGAAGGGGTTTTGTATGTTATTTGAACCCAGTGAATGGTCTAAGATAATGGCAGACGTCCAGATCCTTCATGGGCGTAGTTAGTAAACAATGTAGACATTTTTTGACAATTCAATCGGGGGAAAGTTATTCATTACAGATAAAATGTAATGTAGTTATATAATGAATCTTATACCGATGGTTTATAATAATATGACACATTGTAGGAATAACAAACTCAATTAAGTGAAGTAATGTTTGGATACTGAAAATATCTTTTTCAACCTCTGGACACATCCTAACCAAGTAATAGTCATGCTCATATGGACAGTCACGGCCAGCTTATATGGATGAGTTCTCTTGAATGATAGACGGTCTTTAGTAATAGCCAAATTCGACCTTCCACCCTTCATTATTATTTCTCGTGAAAATTTTATTTAGTAATCATTGCATTTTTGTTTTATTAAATAAGCTTGGAAGATTTCCATTTAAAACTAGCGTCGTCACATTTTTTTATTTATTTGGCAATTGGTGGTAGATATTTATTTTAGTAGGTCCCATGGCTAGAATCTAGTTTTAACCGATTCTGATTAGAACTAATAGCATAAAAGGTCTTAAGGTACTAAATAAATAAACGAGGAAATATTTTGACTGAAAAAAAAACAAATTTTATGGCAGTAAAAGAAAATGAAGATTAAAATAATCGAACGTATCTAAATACATATTCTACCAAGATAATGTGTTCAAAAACTTTATTAGGTTTGGCTTTTTTTTAATTAATAAAAAATTGTAAAAGTCAATTTAAAATGAGAAACTTTTTTTACTATACATTTCTGACTCTTGCAAAACATATAATTGGTAAAAATAAAGGATGAAAAAAAAAAAAAAAAAAAAAGCATACCTATAAAACTTTTCCATTTCTGTTAATTTTTCTTCTAGCAGTTTTCGTTTCTTTCTTTCGTCTTCGAGTTCTTTGTATACATCGGGCATACATCCCTCCTAGAGTAAATAAAATGATTTAGGAAAGAAAATATTGTGTGTATCATTCATTTAAATGTATTTTCATAGTAAAAGCAAAATGATGAACGATGCTCTTCATATATATATACCATTAAATATAGAACCTTCGTTTTTCTGATTCTGAGAATCACACAGGAAATAAGAAAGATGGAAAAAAAGAGACACAAACCGTATCCAAATTTTTGAACCAATTGTAAAATATAAAGGCCATAAAAAAAAGTACCACATAAATGAGCAAATATTTTTTTACCTTATATTAATTTCTATAACTCTGGAATTCGGACTCTTATTTTCCTCCTTGTGTTACGTATATATCATTGATAATAAGATGAGCACTTATCATGCTTAAAGGGTTCAGGCCCTATGTAATTTAAGCAAGGCATACATATTTGTTTTCTGAATTTTTTCTACATGGCATCATATAGAGCAACATATATATATATATATATATATATATATATATATATATATATATATATATATATATATATGTATATATTCCAAGTATGCCGTTATTTGCTTCATAAATTGATTGTAATGTACACTGCTCATTTAAAGGGTCATTGTTTTAATATGCTTTTGAATTTCATTTTACTGTTAGTGTTAATGCTGAATATATAATGTATATTATATATATATATATATATATATATATATATATATATATATATATATGTCTGTATGTATAAAACATCATATAAGGTCTGTCAAGATTTTTTTATATGATACTTGAAATGAACACCCAAAGCATCCTCAATTTTTGTTTCTGACTGCGAAATATCGAGAGGCTAGTGTAGTGTAAGATTAAGTTTTATTTTGTTTGTTGTAGTTAGGAGGAACGTGTCCATAATGAGAAATGTACAATCAATTTAAGAGCACTCCAGTTTTATTAAATTATAATGCCGTTGAAAATCACTGTGCCTTACTTGTTTGTTACATTCCATTGCTGATTCTATTGTAGTTGTATAAATACAAAACTCGTAAACATCTGCTGTCCACAATTAAGTTTATAGTGGGTGTTAATGCCTTCAATTATTTCGTCAATTTTTTTTTTCCAAGTGTTGAATGCGTAGGTTATAGTTCAATTTCAAATCTTACTTTCAAGCGTTTTAATGAAGGATTTCTATGTAAATTTATATTGAATGCTTTTTTGATTGATTTGCAAATGATTTAGTTAATTCCGGTTTACACACAGGTAGCCCTGTGTTAGAGATATGCTTATAATCCCAGGAAATAAGTAAAAATGGGCGACAACCGGTCCTCCTTAGTCCCATAAGGTGAGTGTTAATTTAGATATTTAAAAGGGAAACTTTTGGAATAAATGTGAAAATTTGTAATATTAGAATATAAGTAAATGTAACTTACTGAGCATAAACGACTAAAGGAAGTAGCATTCGATTCTTGGAGTGATTCTTCACTTTTTCTTCTCTAAATAAAAATTATAAAATCTTTAAGGTGCAATAAAATTAACGGCAAACTATATTTGATATGGAATGAACAAATAATGTGCTTTAATTGCCTTCATTGGAAATAGCATTACAAAGAGTTATATTTTCAATGTATGGTTGAAATAAACTTATTCAAAATGAAATTATTTTTAATAAGCTCCCTTAGTAACCAATTATTTATAGTGATGAAGATTGAATATAAATGTAAACGAAATTATGTGTATTAATGTTAAAAAGAATTTAACTAAATGTGAATGTGCAAACGTCAAACGAAAGTGCTTTAGAAACTTCAAATAAACTTGTGTAACTAGTTATCAAAGATACGTGGGTACAAATAAAAGTTCATACTTAAGAGCGAAGGAACATACGTACCAACTAACCTTTGCGTAAGAACGAAAGAACAAATCATCGTAATTATAAACAAATAAACTTAAAAGTGAACAAAGGAACAACAAAAAAACAAAATGGTCGAATTTGAAAAATCCTATGACCGTACTATAAAAAGTTATAACAAACAAACGAAGGTAATAAGAATAGTGTGACCGAATGTTATTAAAATTAACGAGCAAATATATGAGAGTAAGAATTAATGGATGTACATATGAATGCGGTAAGAAGTAGATAATGGAAATAAAGTCCACACAAATAGGTACACGTTGAACATATGTACGAATATATGGACGATCGTGAGCAAGAAAAAAGGTATACAAAAACAGGTTTAAATATGAACGATCAAAAAGTCCGTCACGCAGGAGCTCCGTAAACTAAGCAGATTTTCCAAGTGAAGTTTTAGAATAGAGAAATTTCATGAGAGCCGAACAGTTACTGACACGGCCAAAATTGCTAGCCGGAAACTCATGACTACAACCGAAGTTAGCCGATCTCATCATGTCTGCTACGCTCAATAAAATGCAAATATCTCGGTTTATATTCAAGATAGAGAATACATGTAAATTACAGTAAGATTGGTTCTATACAATTTTTCGATCCAACGTATAGTAACGGAGATATTTCGAAATTTCGAAAATCCCCCTTCTAAACCCCCCCCCTTTCCATTAGCCCGATTTCTGCCGCTAAGAAACTTGACCTTTATTTTTACATAAAACGTTTAAATATCGAGTTTGGTAACGATCAAGCAAAAATTGCGACCGCTAGAGCGTTAACAGACATATATATATACATATATATATATATATATATATATATATATATATAATTTTGAACGGACCTCATTTTCGTTATCTCCTGGGTAGGATCGATGGACATTTGAATAAATGTTTTGAAAATCGTGTCACGAGTACGGCCTCAATAGCTGACTTTTCTTAAGGGAAATGTGCTAAAAGATAGAAGGACGGCCAAATTTATGAAATATGTCCGAAAATTAAGAGAAATTGAATAACGAATGAATGTAAGAATGCATAATTAAATTTATCGAAGAACGAATGACAGAAAATACGAACGAGTCTACGAGTTATAACACGAACAAGCATTGAAGAAAGAAATTAATGAATGTAGGGCAAATGAAAGTGCGAGAAGAAGTACATAAGCATAAATAAATATGCATAAAAATGGACATATAAACGACTGAGCTGAAAGTAGGTTTGACCGAACACATGAGGTATGAACAAACTAACGAATGTAAGTGCGCCCTAACTTATGTGCTCTAACTAACTAATGTGTCTATGTAAAACAGTTATTCTGAACTTTTTTTTATATATGCTAATATATATATATATATATATATATATATATATATATATATATATATATATATATATATATACTTATATGTGTGTGAGTGCGTGGATAAATTGATTCTCCGTTGAAGAGTTGATTGAAATGGTTCATTCCGTTTATTCTGAGATGATTGGTGTTTAATATTCTGAATGACTAACAAAATTTATTTGAAATTAAAATGTCGAAAAAAGGAATTTAAAACAACTTCATTTGATTCGTGGTCCATATAAACATATATTTTAAAAATTATTTGAAATAATATTTCACATTTATGCTTAAAACTAAACTACCAGTTACACAGCTTAGGCAACTCATATTATACCCTTACCTCGTCAATCCTCGACGGTTTTTTATTCGCTACATCTGTAAAAAAGAAACAGCCGTTAAGAGTACTTTTATAAGATTTCAATTTCATAAATAAATGACTGAAATATCAGAGTTGTTTGTGGAATTTAAAGTTCAAATTCTCAGCACAGAAATATTATTAGTAGATACTAATGTAAGGTCCTTCGAGCAGACACACTTTTACAGCTTATCATTTAATTTGAAACAGCGAAAGAAAGTATTTTGTTTACGCCTGTAGCCTGTGATCGTTTGTTACTCAATGTTATAGCAACATCTTGCTGCAGTGCCAGTCATTTTTGTTCGCTACCAAACTCAATATTTGAACGTTTCATGCGGCCAGGTTATTCATTTCTACCCGACTTCATAGATGAAAATGTAAAAATACTGAATAGCTTCTTCACTATATGTTGCATCTAAAATGGCAATGTGCTGAACCTTCGTCCACTAGTTATTAAATATAACTTTTTTCTGAGGGCTCATGTTAGCCATGTGAGTTAAAGCGTTAGCTTTAATCTCATGAGGTAAATCTAGAGTGGCGAGTTCGATTCCCGTCTGGGCAATAGGAATTTATTTAGTGTTGAACTCATTAAATAAATTCTCAGTCCCAAACCCCGGTTAAAAAAGGATGGTAACCTGTATATAACCCGTCCCAATTAGCCATAGTACCAAAAAGTGGACGTTAATACATAATAAAAATTCTTTTCTGCGAATGTTAAAGCGCCTTTTTTACTCATTTATATTCGGTCTATCACACTGTTGACCTCAAATACTTAAACGTCTTATATGTTTGATGTTGATCTGTAATACTTAATTTTTAACCTTTGGCAGGCTTAGAACCACTTGGACAGGGTAAAGTTATAGTGACCTGTGGGAATACAATAATAGCTTATAGAAGTGCTAAGGATCTTTTAAGTACAATATTTCAAATCCGGAATTGATGGTTTTTGAAATTACTATTAGCTCAAGAAAAACGATCATGTCTTCGGTTCAGGATGTGTCAGTCTGAAAATGGTGACTAATTCGAGCAGTACCATATACATGTAACACGCTCTTACAGCACATGTACAGTTGATATGTTCATTAATAGAAGGGAAACTGCAGCTGCTGTGGTTAAGAATGCGAGAACTGCAAACGGTCTAGGGCTCCAAATAGTTATGGAAAACGTCTAGGTGGATCAGGGAGGATGTTGGCCTCGTCTACCCGGTTAGTTCACATTTCCTAGTTACAGCACATTCAAATATCTGGAAGGGACAATTATGAACAGCAATAGCGTGGATGCAGACATCCTCAAAGTTAAGGTACTTCAATTCCCTGCAATAATGTCCCTACTGTAAGGAGTCATTCAAGGAACGTAAATCGGCAAACAAATAAAGTCATGTGGATAATTTGGATTCCCTTTGAGAGCCACTGGAAAGTTCATCTCGTCCGGGATGGAAAATGCCATGGTAAGGGGTATAGGGTGTTGAAGGAGCACCAAAGAAGGGTGATAGGAGGCACCATTGCACTATGTTAGACCTTAAGGGAAATCAGCTATTGAGGTTGTACTCATGACGGAATTTTCAAAGTTTTTCTTCAAATGTCCATCGATCCTACCTAGTAGATGACGAAAATGAGGTCCGTTCATAACTGTATATCTATCTATCTATCTATATATTTGTCTGTTACCGCTCTAGTGGTCGCAATTTTTATTTGATCGTTACCAAACTCGACATTTAGTCGTTTTGAGTAAAAAGAAAGATCAAGTTCGTTAATGGCTGAATTCGGACCAGTGGGAGGGGGGGGTTTAGAGGGGAGGATTTTTGAAAATTCGAAATATTTCCATTACTATACGTCTAATGTTATTGCAAATTAAATTTACAATAAATATTGATATATACATTTATTCTCAATCTTGAATATTAACCAAGATATGTGCATTTTTATGAAATCTGGGCGGATAACGGATGAGAGCTTCCCGCCAAGAGCTAGGTCGGCCGTTTTCTTAACTGTTCGGCTCTCGTGAAATTTCTCCTGAAAAATTTCAAGTGGGAAATCTGCTTAATTAACGCAGCCCCTGCGTGAGGGACTTTTTTAAGTTTAGATTGAGGGCATTCTTAACAAATTCAACTTTGTTAATTGAACACTTAAAGGTTAGAAATGGTAAATTTTCTCTGTACTAATGAATCAAACTCTTTGCTACTAATAAACATCCAAATCCTTAGAGATTAAGTGGGTTCAAATCAGGCCTAAAGTCATAATCAGTAATCATGAATTTCTGTATATTATATTTTCAAATGACAATGATAGTGTGGAAGATTGAAAAAAATATTAAAGTTTTGCTGATTGGTAGTTGGTTTTCGTGTTTTAATACTCATCAAAACGTTAGAAGTAATCGTACTTGAATAGCCTATTCCTTGTACTTGTATTCACGTAATCGTAATATACAGTTATTAGTGCGATTATAGGACAAAATTGTATTTTTCAGTCCCATCTCCCATCCGAAGAAGTGATTTTATCTATAACTATAATTAGGTGTGGCTGGCAGGGCAATGGCATTTCATCTTTATTTTCTGTTTCTTGAATGGTCTTAGATTATTTAAGTAAGCCTAAGTATCAAATATTGACATTGAAATAGGGTGGAATACTCGTATGAGTAATCAATTAGTCCAAATAATTGCTAGAGTATATGAGTTATTCGCCCTTCTTCTGCTTTAGTTTTCAGTTGGAAAGATGATGATTGCATTGGCTAATATTTTACTGACTGGAATGTATTAATGAAGTAGATGAAAAATAAAATAGTTACCATTCCAGTTTAAGTATTCTGCCATAACTAAATTAGAGAACCTTCCACTACGACAGTGTTTGGGTGGTTTAGAGGTGGTTTTGATTGTCGCTGCAACAGAAGATGCATTTAGACTGCTTTCTGTCTCTTCGATTAGATCTTCAGACTGGGAAACAGTTACGATCATTGCTAAGGATGTGTCAGATGATGTCAATGATGGCCCAAGGATCTTCGTCAGTTTCGATTCTCGGTATGGTACACACCTGTTGAATCCAGAGCTCTGATTGTACCTGTAGAACCAGGAAGGATTATTATAAAAATTAAACTTGAATTTAATTTTGTAATTGAGAGGTGAAATCGAAAATTTAAAATATATCTCGTGCTATGTGCAAAATGAGAAAATAAAAAAGAACAAATTTTGTTTTTAAATTTGATTTTCAATAAATTTTGTTTTTCTAGAGTCAAATTTGTCTCTATGTCAAAGATTAAACGAGAAATTGTCATGCTCTGTGCTCAGTAAACCCCCACTCCCACTCATCTCATATGAAATAATCGTGAAACTTTGTATTCTTAGTTTAGTATCAAATATGGTTTTTAGCGAACCTTTACTATGAAAATAATTTATATGTGTATAACATACATGAAAAAATGTTATATGTGACTTGGTTGAATTAAAATTTTACGTTGCTGGGTCTGAAATGTTTTATTGATCAATAACATATTCGATATTTAACCGTTTCTTCCATCACTGAAGGTTAAATCCGTTAATGGCAGAAATAGAGCGATGGAAAGGGGGATTTATAGGAGAGGGGTTTGAAAATTCATAATATCTTAGTTGTTCGGAGTGGATGAAAAAATATTATATAATAAATCTTAATAGTAATGACTGTATAAATTCATATAGTCTATAGACTGCGAATTAACCATATCAAGAGTAGTGGGGATGTGTAGCCCGAAGAAGGTAACCGAAGTGCTACCGAAAATTTGCGATTTAAAGAGTAACGATAGGAATTTTATACTTTACAAGTGCTAACATATAATTTTTTTTTATTAAAGAGAGTTATTATTATTTTCAGTTTTCAGTAAAGTCCCGTTCTTACTCATCGAATGTTAAGGTAAACGCAAAGTAAAGTGTCAGTCACTGATCATATCATGTCCAGATAATATTTAATTCCTCTTGGTATTGACTTCTTACGTAGGGAGATAAAGGCCGTCACGCAGGGGCTGCGTAAACTAAACAGATTTCCCATGTGAAGTTTTACAGTAGAGAAATTTCACAAGAGGCGAGCAATCAAGGAAACGGCCAAACGAGCTTTTGGCGGGAAAGTCGTTAGTCGTCGATTTAATAAAAATGCAAATATCTCAGTTAATATTCAAGATAGAGAATAAATGTATATAACAATATTTATAGTAAATGTAATTTGCAATAAGATTGATTCTGTACAATGTTTCGATCCGACGTATAGTAACGGAGATATTTCGAATTTTCGAAAATCCTCCCCTCTAAACCCCCCCTCCCACTGGTCCGATTTCAGCCATTAACGAACTTACTTACTTCTTATCTTACTTTTTACACAAAACGACTAAATATCGAGTTTGGTAACGATCAAACAAAAATTGCGACCGCTAGAGCGGTAACAGACAAATATATAGATAGATAGATAGATAGATATATATACAGTTTTGAACGGACCTCATTTTCGTCATCTACTAGGTAGGATCGATGGACATTTGAAGAAAAATGTCGAAAATTCCGTCATGAGTACAACCTCAATAGCTGATTTCCCTTAAGGGAAATCTGCTAAAAGAGAATAAATGGGATATGAGAGCGCGTATATCATTTCCACACGTGCGAAGATATATATATATATATATATATATATATATATATATACATATACAGGGTGTCCCCAAACCAAACGGCCAAACTTTAGGGATCGATAGAGGATCGAAAAACTAAAACAAAAAGTCTTCTGGCATATGCCTCGTTTTCGCTTCGTTTTCGAGAAAATCACAAAAAACTAAAAATAGTTGTGCAAAAACTAGTTAAGGCCAATGGAAGAGCGGATTTTATTCCTTGAATGAATTTTAGCAATAAAAGTTATTCCAATAAAATTACCTATTTAAAGTAGATAACATTATGAACAATAACTGAAGATTAAAACATAAAAAAAGATTAAAAATTTAGAAAATTAAAAAATAATTAAATATTCTTACTTGGAAAACATAAATGTTTCAGTTTTTATATAGGTCAACCTTAGTGAGAAAAAAAACCCTGAAAATTTTGAAGGTTTTACGTTCTCTAAAATTACATCGTTAATTTCTAAAGCGTCAACGTAAAGGTTGTTCGAAGTGCTGGCCTCTCGCTGCAATACACGCATCACATCGCGTACTCACAGATCGCACTGCATCTAAACATTGTTCTGCGGTGAGCTGGTTGCAAACCATTCTGATGCGCTCGATGAGGTCATCCCTTGTGGAGACGGGCTCTCGGTAGACATTTTCTTTCACGTATCCCCACACGAAGAAATCTAGTTGCGTGAGGTCCAGAGACCGGGGAGGCCAAGGCACCGGCCCACCTCGTCCTATCCAGCGATCTGGGTAGTTGATGTCCAACCAGTCTCGTACTGCCCTTCCGTAATGTGCAGGACAACCATCGAGTTGAATCCAGCTCTCAAGCCTTGTTTCCAAAGGGATATCTTCCAAAAGTGCCCGTAAGTCATTCTCCAGGAATAGATGATAACTTTCAGCGTGAAGTCGAGCAGGTAAAAATACAGGACCTATTATGCGATTATAACAAAGACCGACCCACACGTTTACAGAAAATTCATGCTGGTAGTGAAATTCTCTAACAGCGCGGGGATTTTCATGTGCCCAAAGGTGGTAGTTTCTTTGATTGAATATGCCCCATGTGTAAAAGTCGCTTCGTCCGTCCAGATTACTTTCGAACTAAAGTTTAAATCGTTTTGCAATTGTTCATTGTACCAATTACAAAAATTTAATCGGCGGGGATAATCAGCGGGTAATAAATTTTGTACCTTTTGTACATGGTAAGCATGCCTGCGGTCAGCCCTTAATGTGCGCCAAATGGTTGTCTTTGGTATGCTTAGAACTGAAGCAGCTCTCCGGACGCTTGTGCCAGGGTTGGTATTGAAGTGCCTCAGTATCCTCTCCCTCCGCCTTCTTTTTCTTCTTTTTTTTTTTTTAGTAAGAAATTATTGAAGTACTATATAGTGTTTATATTAACCTTATTGTTCGAAGACACCTATTAAGAGTTAAGAAAGAGGAGTTAATACGTTGTGCTTCCCTTAACCTCTGTCCAACATTCCCTGTTCTGTTTACTCGTTCGGTTCCCGCTAAATCGCATACAGTCAGACTAAAAATTAAGAGACAGAAAAACATTTAAAAAAAAATAGTGATAATTAATGTAGAAGTCATTATATGACTAAATGTATAACCTCGAGTGCAGAAAGTAAGTTCGAACATCAGTGGAAGGGCGTCCAATTAGTGTAATGGTGAAAATAGAGTGGGACCGAGATGATCTATCGTTTAACCCTGTTGATCCAACACTCAAATTGTAACGGCCGTAAGAATATATGAGATATGCCTCGTATATGGAATTGATTTGAACATACCTTAGGCCTGTGAACCAAATAAAAATTAGTAGGCAAATATTATGAGAAACAGCAGGACAAAAATATTATAGTATACAAAACTACTATGGTATATGCTAACAATTGAAGTAAATAAGCATTTGTCATAACCAGTATTGTATGGGGCTTATGTGGCATTCAGTGGATAATTAATTAGATATATTTAACTGATCACTACATTAAGTACTGCTAATTGGACATGATCATGAACCCTACATACTCTGAGATACCAAAACCTCCTGTAAAGCCAAGACACATAACTTTCGGAATCAGAATGCTAATAAGCAAGCCCTCAAGATTTCCAATATAGTTTTAATCAAATTACCAGAAACATCATTAGTGATCTTGAAAAGTCTTAATAATGTTTTTTTTTAAAAGGAACTGTTTATTTCTCAGACTGTAGAAAAATAGTGGTATGAATGATATCCATGGTTGTCGTCCCGTTAGTTCACGAAGTGTAATGACCAAGGTATATCTACTTCCACATCAAGAGCCACTTGGAGAAACAATAATATCTCCCATTTACGTGCTCTGAATTCCATGGAGTCCTTAAGATCAGTGTGTTCGAAACCTGGGAGTATACATACACTCTAGAATAACGAGAGCACCATAAAACTAAAAACTCCTTAAAAGAACTTTATTAGTTTACTTCTTATCTTATTCCCCTGGGTGACGGACCTTTTTTTTTGTATGTGTGTCATGCCGAGAAGTCAAGCTCAGCTATGAATTCAGTATGATATTTCTCAGTCATGCAGACCTAATTCACACCATTTATTGTATAACGACTGAGATTATGGAAATTGCAGTATAAGCATAACGAAATAAAAAAAATTGAGATAAAGACTTCTCATGATTCCTAATACCTGTAGAATTTTATTCATTTTTTGTCAATATGTATTACGTGTCTGATGAAAACAGAACCGTTTGCAATGAGAAAAGTATATTTTAACACACTCCATAAAGAGTTGTTAGGGATTTCACTTAGTGAGTCCGCCATAAAATAATTTCTCATTTCCATGTGGGCATATATAATTCAATTACTGTTCTACAAACTCAGCCAGTTTTTGACAATCTGAATTGAATTTTGATCTGAGCGATAAACTTAAATAGGCTAAAATTTAAAGAAATATTTATTATTATGAAGCTAATTATTTGTTGGCACAATATATTTTATATTTCCCTAGTTTTAGAACTTTGCTAATCTTTGAAGTGGCAATGGAACTGGGAAGCAAGAATGCCATTGAAGGTAAAGAGAAAAGCGTTATAAATGGCTGTAGCAGGCAGGGCATGTAGCTAAAACACTCCCTAACAGCCGCGGCCTGCTTTATACACAACGGAGTTATCTCCTACTCTGGAATTATATGTGCCGAAGAAGGATTGTTCAATGCACGACTAAATCAAAATCTGTGAATAACCAGATTTCCTAGGTCTATTTTAAGTTACACACATTTGATTCATTTGACGTAGGAGTGCATTTAATTTTCGAGGAGAAAAGAATATTACTGCACACAAGTGAAAATGCAGTTCCAAAAACAGATTATATGAGTGCAAAATGCAGCTAATCTTATTTCCTCATTCCATTTAACTTGTATTGTTAATTATTGAAAGTTTGAAAAGTGGAAATCTGAAAACAAAATATAAATCTTGCAATGGAAAGCCATTCCGTGGACATAAAGCATTCTAGAGGTTGATATGAATTATAAAGCTCCTAACCTCAAGCATTGCACAATATTGACATGTGCACATCAAGAATATCTTGACAACACAGTCTATCCCTCAAAACTCGAGGTAGCCCATCCTAATTTTGCATGGTGGAAAGTGCTTACAAAATCCTCGATAGTTAGATCAAAAAGAAAGTGAGTCACTCTTACTATTATTCTTTGTTACTCCAATTGATTTCAGGTTGAAGGAAAAACCAAAAAAGAAATGATCGAGTACATTGGACAATTGTTTTATAATATATCAATTTTTTTGTAGTATATAATTTTTTTTTATTTCTATGATGTCATTGGTATTAAGAATTCAGCAGAACATCTATTGAGGCATACAGTAAATTTACTAAGAAAAATCAGAATTATGATTGCAAAAGTAAGTTTATCCTGATCATGGTGCTATAACAACAATTGTTGATAACGAGGTGGATTTTATCGGCAAAAACGAACATCTAAATACCTAGTCCTTTCTTCCAACATTCAGCAGGATGAATCAAAACTATTCGGTTCGTTGCTTAATAATATAAATGAATTCTCTTCTAGACCACTACTAAAAGCAGATCAGAAACTAAATATTATTAACTAGTAATCTGCCTGACAATAATCTACCCACTGGAGTGTTCTTTCCGGAATTTGAAACCACCTTCTCTCCCTCACGCTCCCTCTCTCTCTCTCTCTCTCTCTCTCTCTCTCTCTCTCTCTCTCTCTCTCTCTCTCTCTCTCTCTCTCTCTCTCTCTCTCTCTCTCTCTCTCTCTCTCTCTCTCTCTCTCTCTCTCTCTCTCTCTCTCCCCCCCCCCTCCAGTCCATCGCAGATGTCGTTATTCAGAACACAGTAAAGTTCCAAACCAACCTCCAGGACATTCACAGAAGCAGTTGAAAAAAAAGAAACATTTTGACCCACACTGTCAACACTTAAAGGGAAAATAAAACGTTAAAAAATGGCGCTGAAAGAACTTCTATTAGGTACTTGAGGAGTAACATAGAAGGTAGAAGTTTTCAACAAGGGAGCTAAAGCAAATAACAACGGACCAATGAAATATTCAGCAAGGATAATTAATTTTCATTTTTACAAATAAAGATGAAATATAAAGCAGCTCTCCATTAGCACTTTCCTCTGAAATTATTTGCATAAGTAATAATAAAACAAATTAATTACCTTCATAGTACTTCCATGGGAACCCATTTTTATTTCGACCCTAAAATGATGGGTAACACAGCTAACTATATTGGCTACCACCTCCTTATGTATACTTCTATGGTAATACAATTTCCTTTTTAATTTCTACTGCCGAATAAACTTTATTTGTGTTCCACGAAAATGGCAAAATGGAATTAATAACGTCTTCGTTAAAAAATATATATTATTACCCTCTAAAATGTTGTAGTTTTCTAATCGTTAATTAAGCAAACAAACATGCGTATAACAATTCGTCTTCCGTGATCTGGACACAAAGTAAAAATACGACATATTTTATTTAAATTGGTCATTATTCTGGAGGAAATCAGTATCTTGTTGAATACTTGAATACACTACAGAATTCTTGAGCTATTAAAATAGCACAGGGTTTACAATCCTTATATCCATTTTTTATGATTGGAAATGTTTGAGGTCATACTCACTTAATTTATTTATTACTGGATATATTTATGGTTTAACCCAAACACACTGTATACTTTCATGGACAGACCTCGGAACAGAAGCTGTGGCACTCGTTTACAACAACATTTAAGCTCAAAAAGAGCACTCACATGTTCGTCAAGCATTTCTTCAGCTGAATTACACTCTATACTCCTATCTCTAGAAAACTTACAACATGTTCTAAATCGCCATATAATTTTATTTTCAGGCTGATTAAGTTCTTTACTCTTCATATAGAACATTCATTCTACTCATCCCATCACAACAAACATGTCTGTACACAATAATCATCTTAATTACAGAACATTTGTGTGTCTACCTGGACACCAGAATATTGGTGGAGTACTGAAGTTGACATGCAGGCGAAACTAATGACATAATACATTAATATTGACATTAAAAATTTGGCGTTGGACGACTTACAAAACGCTGTTAAAGCTAACATACTACAAGTATGACAACACGACTAGTTATTAACAGACAAATTAAACTACAGTTATCTTAGGAGTAGGTTTATCAGGTTTATTTTGGACTATAGAAATATTTCAATTTTGTTTATAGAAAACCATCATGTGGATTTAACTAAATATTTTCCTATTTTTATCATAATAGGAATTAATGAATTATTTTAATAATAGGATGTTGCTAGATAAAAAATATGCTTAGGCTGCTTTGAATAAAATGTAGTTTAAATATAGTTTTGTTTAGAGTAACAATTTAAAGAAAACTAAATTGAACTCAAAGATATTTTGCTTTTTAAAGACTACGGATTATGCATTTTATTCCATGAGCATTTATGTTTTCAAGAATAAAAAATAATTATGTACTTACCATCTATGTATGTGTGATTCTTATCATTTTTTACTCTGAGTTGTAGACGGGACTCTCTTGGTTCGTCTAGTAAATCGAAAACCTGTTCGTTATATATTTCGTAATAAGAAAACCAAAGAGAATATATAACCTTCCCCTTAGGAATATTTACTTTATCAGATTCGTTTTTGAGGTCCTCCATTTCACTCAACACTGAAATAACCCAAGTTGATTATCATATGAAAATAATATCTAAAAATTCAGAATGAATACGTACTTACCAAAAGAACTCCTGTTTTTTGTGATTAAATCCACCTAAAACATATCAATTTATTTCTAGCTAACCAACTTCACTTAAAATAAAACATGGCATTTAATTTAGTAATACCCCTAGAGAAATATAATTTGTTAAAGCTCATGACACGTAATCATTACATTCAATATGTTTTACCAGTGATTTAGAAAGTGAGAGCAGCTTTAATTTCTGTGAACAATTCTCATTCAACTTTCTGGGTGTCAATTCTGCAACGCGACATCCTTGTTCTGGATATAAGCTTGTTTTTGTATCCAATGATCCATCCAGAGATTTCAGTAAAACGCCAATGATGCGCGGCAAAAATCCAGGGTTTCCCGGCTCTCCTACAATCAAATTCATTCTATCATTGACGGCTCTGTTATGTTGAAGTTGGTCATTAACAACGTTTTTAATAAAATGTCTATAAATTTCTTTATAAAAAAAATATTATTATTAAGAAACGAACTTCAATTTTTGTTTCGTGTATCTCCACTTTGCAGCTTATATTTCAAGTTTTGTTTACTGGCTCTTATTACTGGTGTTACACAGACTCGTCGTAATTAATGATTTTAGTTTTGTGATGTCGTATGTGCCACAATTTTTCGTTGTTAATGACCAAAATCGTATTATTTTTATTTTATTTATTAACGTCCACTTTATGCAACTATGGCACTATGGGACGGGTTATCTACAGACTTTTCTAGCCAGGATGGGACTAAGGACTTTTTTTAACGAGTTCTTTACTAAATAAATTCCTATTTGCCCACGCGGGAATCGAACTCACCATAAATCGTATTAGAAGGATTGGTTGTAAAGAGGTCCTTCATAAATTGTATTCCATTCATTTATTACATTCCCACATGGACCAGCAAACTCCATAAATTAGACTACTCTAGAAACTAAAATACCGTGATTCATTAACATTATTTTAAAGTTGTAGGTATTCATTTTTAAGAGAGAATTTCTTTGTATTGCATTCCTGAAATTCTGAAAGTGTTATAGGTATTGTAGTTGGAGAATCAAGTAGCTCGAAGTTTTGCTCTAAGAGGGGCATTTTATCTGAAATATAGTTTACCTTAAAACATGTCTACCATCTAAAAACAACAGTGTTATTTCTGGGATTTCTAAATAACATACTATTTGAGGCCTTTATAGACAGAGAAAAAGAATACTACAATAACTGAGCTGAATTAACAGTAGTTAATATCAGCATTATCTGGCATATTCTTTACTACTACTAATAATAATAATCTAATGGATTACCTAACATAGTGTAGGTTTTTCCTGAGCTCGATGCACCATATGTGAACATGAATACATTTCTTTCTCCTTCTATGAATTCCTTGACATAAGGCATAGCGCACTCATCAAACATTTGTTTTTGAGAGGTTTCCGGCCCAAATATATGAGTAAACTTGTACCTGTACAAGTTAATTGCATTATATGAATGAAAGAAGGATTCACGCCAAAAGTGTTCAGATATACTCAAAATTTCTGATAATGAAACAATCAGTCATTTTGTAAGCATTACTTACTCCTAGAGACTCTTTTACTCCAATCATTTGAATATACTGGTATTATAAGTAGATAATTAATCTGCTAATAGAGTACGGTAAACAGACTACTTCAGAATGGACCTTTTTTATACTGAAAAATTCATTTGAAAACTTTATTCAAATATCTACTTTCTACTTGACACTCTGATCAGCAGGAACTGCTGGTGGAACTTGGTGTCTGAAAGTGCACTCTGAGTATATTAAAGTAATGTGTTGAGGATATGGCGTTTTTATTCATCATGCTCAATTGGTTCCTCTATCGTCCAGCATCTCAACAGAAATAAATAGAATTACTCTGCCCTGGCGAAAAATATCAATGATGATAAGGTGAAAATTGGGCTAATCTTTACCCGGTGCGACCGTGTGCAGGACATCAGGGCCCTTCTAAAAAAGTAGCATTTTCATATTAAGTGATTTCAAATTCTTTAAATTATAGTGGTTTCACTCTAGAATTTTGTTTTCTCCTATCCAATGCTGTGAAGTTTTTCATTTAGCAATAAGACGCCACAAAAAATTGATTACCCTTGTAGCTCCTTTATAGATCATTAAAACTTCATCCAACTATGAAGTACTGATCCAAAATGGTCAACTCATTGACTTTGCAATCTATTTGGTTGTTAACCATGCTTCTACCTATTCTAGTGTAAAAATATAGTTCCTGGTGTTGAATAATGCATATTGTTTCTTCTAATATGTGCTTCTTTGTATCTACGTTTCCTATTCGCAAATACAGGAAGCCATTGACTTTTATTATTATCATAAGGGGCAATAACCCTTCACCGTGTCTAGGCCTACCCCAAGCTGCTGTTTTCCAATGTATGGAGTTAAAAGTATCCTCGAGTCCACTTTCATGCTGTCCAGACACCTTAGTCAGTTTCTTCCCACCGTTCTTGATTCATGAAACTTCCAATCCATGACTTCTGGAAGGATTTCCTCTGTTCTCATAATCGCCAGTGACCAGTCCAAATGAGTCCGGTAATTATTATGAATATTCTTGACAACTGCTGATTTGATTTTTACGGCGTCTCCAATTGTTCCTCTCTTTTACAGGTCCGTGAAAGTATCGAAGAATTCTTCGCTCAAATGTTCCTAAATTTTCCTCATCACAGGCTTTTTTTAGTTGTCTATGCCTCAGACCCCAAAGCCAGAGCAGGATACACCAGAGTTCTCCTACTTCTTCAGGAGGTTTAAATGCATTTGCTGAGAAGGAGGTATTTTTATTTGTTTAAGTATTCTATTAATGATGCACATGAGTTTTTTTCATCCAGGCTAAACAGAGAGGATTTATAACTGGTTACTTTTCAATGCTGGATAGGACTAAGATTTTATTTGGTTATTGAATGACAAAGTATATTTCCACGCTTCTAAAATAGAGTAAAAGAGACATTTTCTTGAGAAAAAATTATTGAGATTTTAAAACGTTTATACTCTTAAGTGTCCCAAGCGTTCTTATTACTCTAGTGTATGTTGGGATAAGGTTTATAGTGTGAGAAAAAAATTTTATTCGCCAAGACTGAAAAATGTGTGGCCTTATGTGATCTAAATTGAACCGCCTCTCTACAGCTTGTCACTTCCCAGACTTCCTTCATTTCTCACTATATTCTGGCGTTATATTAAAAATTTTTATTTTTTCCTATGATAAATTCCTTGGGGTTTGGTTAATTTAATAGTACATTTAGTTTTTCAATATGATGTCTTGTAGTAACATATGAAGATGTACCGCAGAAATTACTTAATCATTGATTTACAATGCTTATATATTAGTATCAATTTAAAAAACAGAAGTAATTTATTATCCCCTACTGAACAAGGTATTTTTAAAATCCAAAGAACATTAAAAATAACCATTAAGGGCCAGAATACATATCAAACTTCAAACTTTAAGAGGTTACAATGGCATTAAGAAAATCAAATCACAAAAGCTACATTAAATGTCTCATATCGTTTAATAGCGAAAGCATATTATGGAAACGTTGAAACGTGTGCACATTTATGTAAAAATAAGCATTTCGTGGTTCATTCATTCAAAATTAACAGATCAAAAGTCTAATCATGACCTTTCCTAAAAGACATTGGTATGAAAAATAAATGCCTGTTATAGTATATTACGATACATTTTAAACGTATTACTTAACATGAGGCGTTCTTGACAAGAAGTTTTAAGGCTTCTTTAAATTAAATGGAAAAGCAAATACGAGGTGAGCACCCCATGACTTCCTTGTACTAATGTAGTGCTCACCTTAGTCACCTGATTGCCTTTCTATTAAATTAATTAAACAAAAGGTGTAGTCCAATATCGTTTAAAATTGTTTAATTTGAACGTCATATACGATTTCCGTTACAGATAATCGGATCGAAAAATGCCATAGAACACAATTTGTAGATCATCGTATGAAAAACAGAAACGTTCCTATACAAATTTATCGTTTCTTTAATATGTAATGAGAAAAGTTAATATATAAAATTTCACCTATCTCTTAACCTCCTCCTCTCCCTTAATTGTTTTTGATCAATAGGGAAGGTTAAAAACTAGACGTAACAAAAATCTCACCTATGAATAAACTTAAAATCGTTGATAACTTAATAAACAGGAAAAAGTTTTTTCTTATTTCTAGGAGGATATCTTTTGTTTAAAGGTATACGCTAACCTACAGTATCCATATCAAACCTCTCTGGTTGACAATGCTGAGGGTTAAATGGCCAAAACCTTTGCACGAAGAAAGCATGTGCACTTTTGAGGGTCCTAACCTCTTGATCAGTCCATTGCTATAATGAAGCTGGGCAGACTGAGCTTTCTTTTGTCACTCATAAGTTATCTAGAGCTGTTGTTCATGGAAGGAAATATCACAAAATAGTAAATTGAGTTAGAAATATCCCAACAAAAAAATTTAGAAACTTACATTTTCTCTAATGTCTTTTTCTTGATGGTCAGTGTATTAGAAATATTATCAAAGGATAAAATATGACTCTGGAAAAAAATAATAGTTATCATTAAGAAATGTAAATTGCTGAAACATAAGCAGGTGTTGTTGAAATATATAGAAAATGATTAAGTTATGTACTTAGGCATGTTTAATTGATGCGAGCATTTCACGGCAGGGCTATAACAGTAAACTCATATGATATGGGGGGGGGAAATCAAATGTTGGAATTTTTAACACACCTTTCCCCTAGCTTCAATCATGCTCTCAAATAAATTGTAAATTTTATATAACTAATACGAATAGGCATCTCTGATTAACTTCCGTGGATTGATGCAAAGAGACCTTTTTAAAGAGCAGTGCTTTTTAACTTCGGCCAGGAAGTGGCAATCCTGAAAAGAAGGGCAATCCCTGGAGGTAGCATATACTGCAGGCAGCAGATGGCGTGTGCTGATGATGATCACTTCTTGAAATACCATGACCAAGTACGTTTGAATACCGTATAGGGATAATAACGGAGACTAATTGTGTGGATATAAATAGAAAAACCAGAATAGTCTACAAGATACTTCTATGCCTCGTAAAGAATCAAGATGTTCAGGAGACAAAAATTACGTAATACGCGCTCAGGTTGGCCATGTGAATTAAGGTGTTGATTTAAATCTCAGTTGGTAACCAGGACATTGTGACATAGAAGGGAATATAAAAGCTGACGCCTTAGCAGCAAAAGCTATCGCAAAGGGCACACTACTGACAGAAGTTCCAATCGCTGACGCTATCAATCATGCAAAAAAAAACTGGTTCTTGAGCAATGGGCATGGCAATGGCATGAGTTGCGTGGCAAGAAGCTCCACACCGTAAAAAGCAGTGTGAACCACCTGGGATACTTCTGTAAGTACTCAAAGAAGAGATGAATTATTAATATGCCGCCTTAGAATTGGCCACACAAGGCTCACACACCAGCACCTGATGAAGAGGGAAGAACCTCCAACCTGCATTGCTTGTGGAGTACAGCTAACAGTTGCTCACTTACTTACAGAGTGTAGAAGGTGTGAGGACATCAGTAAGTCCCTTGGTATATCAGAAGTACTATCTGAAATACTCGGGGGTGATAGCCACTCTATAAAAAAAACTGTTAAACTTTTTAATAATTACTGGTTTAAATAAAGAAATATAATAATATATAGATAAAATAGAACTTAAAATTACTGCTGTTTTTTTGTTATTTGTCACAGGATCGGGGATAGAGAAAAAATTGGAGAGATGCAACATAGGCGAGGATGACGGAGGGCTAAAGAGTAGACCGGGATATCTGAAGAGAGGGACTACTGAACAAAAGGATGGACAATGAAAATCAGTGTGGTAGGTAACCTGTAGATTACCCATCCCAATTAGCTATAGCACAAAGTAGGAGTAAATGTGGTTTTTGTTTTTTATTACTTTCAGTCATAGTAATATGCTGAATTTATGATAATGTTAGCACGTAGGGTTACAAAAAAAAAAGATTTTTAAACATGGACCACGATTCGATTTTTTGCAAAATAGAGTCACAATGTTTCTCCAGACCTTTGATCTAGAATGAGAGGTGGTTTAATATTCGTCGGTTGAATGAAAAGGCTTTGATTGAATTTAATGCAGGATTGAATTTATAGTCCTTTAAATCCACGAATTTACTTTACAAATTCTGAATTAATTTATTTATCGAAGAATTCATAAGCGAAATAAACTGTTAAATGAATATTTACATTTTCACTATCCATTATAGGTTTTAATCTAATATAAACAGCAACAGAATCACTAGATTTATCATTTAATGACAAACTAAATCTTTTCCGAATCTTTCTCATTCGCTTAATATCCTGGTGAACAAACTCAAATGCACTCTCTGCTTCTGATGTCATCATAATTCCTGAAAACAATGAACAAACGCCTATTATACGATAAATGGAAATTTCATAATCATGAATAATAATAAATATTAATTAAAACAAAATATAACAATAGATATAAATTTTATTAATGTTCTAATAATTAAATTTAATGAAGGGAAGGGGAAATTTCTCAATCTATTTCTTTTCACCTTCAATTAGGAATTTAACTTTCAATAATGATCCTGAAAATGCAATATAAAATAACTATATTACATTAGTTTATTGAAAACGGAAATTTAGGAGAAATAAAGTTTTTCATTACAACAGAACTTTCGAATATCAGATTTTCTAGCTGCTTGGCTATAACATGTGCCACACATAAATTGTTACATAAAAATGGTTCTTGATATAAATAAAATGTGTAAAATCAAGAGAATTACACAGGTACGATTGTGTATTGAATCGTTCGTTTTACAGATTTCGCATTCGAAAGGCTGAGCACATACTCATGGGAGAATCATTTTAATGACTTTTTTTCTTAATTAACAGGTTTATATGGCATTTATGGACTTTTTTCCTTCTAATAGTATCCTACGAGAAGTAATTTTCTTAAATACTTACTCGTTCCACTACTACATATCACACATGTATAATTACATCCATTTATAAATAAAAAAAATTTTTTGTTAACTATTATACATACTAAACCACACTAAAAATATCAAGACAATAAAATTTAAAACAAATTAATCCAAAAAAAAAAGGAATAAAATAAAATAACCAGAGAAGATCGAATAATGAAAATCGAATAATTTTACTCTCAATGAATGTTGCGGTTTTGTTCTTTTTTAAACGCGACAAATTATAAGTAAGTAGGACAAAATATATTGAATTATAACTATCATTCCTTAAATCAACACAAATTCAAATGTATCTTAACTAAATGGATGGTTAAGCGTTAATTAAACTTTATATTATATGTATATATATATATATATATATATAAATTATTATTATTATTATTATTATTATTATTTATTAACGTCCACTTTTTACAACTCAGGCTAATTGGGACGGGTTATCTACAGGTTACCACCCTTTTCTAGCCAGGGTGGGATTTTAGGACGTTATTTAAAATCCCACCCTGGCTAGAAAAGGGTGGTAACCTGTAGATAACCCGTCCCAATTAGCTTGAGTTGCAAAAAGTGGACGTTAATAAATAATAATAATGATTTATATATATATATAAATTATAATTATTAAATAGTATTTTTTGTGATTACTGTGAAAACATATTGAAAATTTATATTCTTAAGTAGTTTTATTATTTTTTGATGAAATATATAGATAGATCTAACAAAGAGTATGTTTGAAGAGTTTGGGTTTTTTACCGTAAGGAAGTCAATTGTCATTGCCTGTATATTAAATCACATCAAATAGTGCATAATCGTCCATGTAGTGTTAAAAGTTATGTGCATTTTTTAATTTATAAATATTATTACTACTTATTAACGTCCACTTTTTGCTACTATGGTTAATTGGGACGGGTTACAGGCTAACTACCGAGGGTTTCTACCCAGGGTAGGACTAAGGATGTTATTTAATTAGTTCGTCACCTTCAATTACAAATTCCTATTGCCCAGGTGGGAATCAAACTCGCCACTGTAGGTTTACCATAGGAGATTAAAGCTAATGCTTTAACTCACATGGCTAACCAGTGCACCACTAAATAGATTTTCTTTTAATATTTTCAGTAAGTGGGTCGTGTATATTAGGGTTACGAACGAAAAAGGTTACTGTTATGTCGTCAGAGTATACACGTATTATTATCTATGAGTTTATAATGATTTCTAAAGGAATCAAAACGGCACATTTTCCAGCTTGATTATTGGAACATCCGGCGTTTCATTACAGATCCTGTACATTTCTCGATACTAGTGGCTCAGGTTAGCTATGCGCGCTAAAGAGTTGGCATTAATGTCACATGGTAAACCTAGAGTGGCGAGATCGATTCTCGCCTGGGCAATAGGAATTTATTTATAGAAGAGCTCCTTAGTCCTACCCAGGCTATATTAGGGTGGCAACATGTAAATAACCCGTCCCTATTAGCTGTAGTTCCACAAAGTGGGCGTTAATAAACTACAACATTTGTCCATCCAATATGTTCAACAATTAATGCTGCTCTAGATGTAATGGTTTGAATTAAGAAAATTCAATCATGTCAGCATTTAACTTAAGATTTCATAGGGTTACTGTCCATGGTTGATCCAATGTGATGTTAATTATACAAAGAGTCCTAGTTGTAGCCAAAATGAGTTGCCAAAATATTTGTCTAATACAATGTCATTTTTTTGCACACGGTTAGTGGTTTTCTGATGTTGTATAGTGACTTCAGTTCGTCTGCTTTATATTCTGTTAGAGATAACAGGTGTTTATTAAAGGTTTCTTCCTACATTTCGCGATGCCAAAGAGAGTGTTGGGATGTTCAGAAGAGAGTTGTGGTGAGCAATTGCAAGAAATGAATGAATATTTTCTTATGAATACAGACTTGAAAATTATTCCCAGAGTAATGAAAACATATTGGTCTATTGCTTCATTTTTAACCTTTTTTTTTTCTCTCTCTTAAAGTAACTTCTATCAGCACAATAAACAACAAATTAAACCCTTTGAGTTAATGTGTCCGTCATAACACACGGAGCGTATATACAGGTTAAACCTAGATTCGCTGGTCTAGTCTACGCGTGGAGATATTTATTCATGAACACTTAATAAAATCCTCTACCCACTCTGGCTAGAATAGGTCGTAATCGTCCCGATTAGCAGTATTAACACGTTAATAATATAATAAATTTGGTCCAGTTATATACTTGTTTTCTGAATCAATCTCTTTCTGAACTAAAATATTCTTCATACACCAAACTATTATAAACTCACCTTGACAAGTGGACTGTAGAGTTGGCAATAATAATAATAATATAGTGTTATTTGTCGACAATGAACTTCAGTTAAAGAGGTTAGTGACGATTAGTCATATGAACAATGTGTACAATTAAAGTTTACAAGTGCTTAAATGGTTAATAATAAGTTCATTTGGAGATTGGTTAGATCGATTCCCATAGAAATTTATTCAATGACGAACTCATTAAACAAAATCCTTAGTCCCACCTTGGCTAGAAAAGGGTCGTTACCTGTAGATAACCCTTCCTAATTAGCAAAAAGTGGACGTGAATATTAAATAAATAAATATTTGGAGATTAAAAAAGTTATAGATAGCAATGCACTTTTGAGGTCCCGTACGATGTCGTGACCATCTGTGGTGATCAGCCCTAAATTATTTTGCAGGGATTGGAATTATTAATTACTTTCTCCAGAAGAAATTAGACTGAATTTAATTGGAAAGTATCACAATACACAATCTTTACAGTTTACATTTTTTGTCGCATTAAATACAATTATGTTTATATTTCTTTATAGCATTGTCTTATATAGCTCTCTGGAAACTTTCAAAAATTGGTTTATTACTACTGCGAGAACAAGAAGAAATGTAAAAAAATTAAATGTTTAAAACAAATATATAAGTTTTCTAATTAACTACTTCTCAAAACTCACAATATCATTGGCAATAAAAATCAAAATCATTTATCAGTAGCCTGGTTATCGCCATTGGCAGGTTGAAATACAAATGTTTTCACGTAGACACAGAGAACCACACAATCAGAAGAACAGTGGTTACACAACATTAGCAATTCACCAATAACACAGACCTGTGCATTGTAAGATGAACAATTAAAAAGCTGCCTTTCATTTGCTTTACAAAGGTATTAGCATTTAGATAAATTTATTAATAGAATTGCTCTCTTGTCCTGGAAACTAATTGATTTAATAATTGTTAATATGGTGGAATAATATTGGCCTCTCATGGGAAATCTGCTATTGAGATTTTACTCATTTTAGGATTTTCGATAAGTTTCATCAAATATTAAACGATCCTACCCAGTAGATGACGAAAATGAGGTCCCTTCTAAATTTTATATATATATACACACACACACACACATACATTTGTCTGTTACCGCTCTAGTGGTCGCAATTTTTATTTATATTATTATTATTATGGGGAGGTTTAAACTAAGTAAAACCTGGAATAAAAATCCATATCGGGGAAAAATCTAACCGATATGGAGTTGTATTGTGACATGTTGTGGGGAATTTAAAAATTTTCGCACAATTCTTGTAGTATCAAGAAGTATTCCTTGCTGTGCTTCTTTTATAATTGTTGTTGGCAGATTTAAATTTCTTGTTACTGCTATTGTTGTTTTTGGCACGAGTCCATTTGAACTTACTAGAATAGTCGTAACTAAGGAATATTTCAGTTTGTATACCTCTTTGAGCTCGATAGACAATTCTTGATATTTTCTTAATTTTTCGGCATAGGATTTTCGAATATTCTCATCATTGGGTACTACAATGTCAATAATATCAGCAGTCTTATTGATCATATCAATAATGAGAATATCCGGTTTGTTATGATGCACAGTATGGTCAGTTATCATCGCTTCGTCCCAATACTATTGTCCAGAAAATAATGCAGGATTTTGGTATCAAACAAAAAAAAAAAAAACTAGTTACTTTAAAGCAATGTTCTTTAATCAAAATAATTTCCAATACTTTCAACACATTTCTCCCAACGTGTTGGTAACTTATTAATACCGTCTGAATAGAATTCAGATTTTTTAGAATTGATAAAGTCAAAAAACGCATTTTCCAGTTCCGTTTGATTTTTGAATATTTTGTGTTGTAAATAGAGGTCCAGGTGTCTAAAAAAATGGTAGTCAGTAGGCGAGAGGTCCGGAGAGTAGGGTGGGTGAGGCAAAGTTGCATAGCCAAGCTCCAATAATTTTTGTGACGTTACACGTGACACATGTGGTCGAGCGTTGTCATGCAACAAAATGGGCCCTTTCCGATTGACCAGCGAGGGATTCATTACTGCCAATTTTCTGATGCATGGTATTAATTTGGTTACAATAAGATTCAGCATTGATGGTTTCGCCAGGATTTAAGAAGCTGTAGTGTATTAAACCAAATGAAGCCCACCATACCGTAACCATGACCTTCTTTTGATGAGTTGGGGGCTTTGGAAAATGTTTTGGAGCTTCTCCTTTGTCGAGCCACTGTCCAGAACGTCTAGTGTTATCGTAGAGAATCCACTTTTCGTCACATGTAACAATTCTGGCCAGAAATGGGTCATTTTTGTTTCGACAAAGAAGTGATGCACAAACATCAAAGCGCTGATTTTTTTGACGATCGTTTAATGAGTGTGGAACCCAATTTTCGAGTTTTTTCACCTTTCCAATCGCCTTGAGGTGGTTAGAGACGGTCGTTGTACTCACTTTAAGTTGCTCTGCAAGTTCTCGAACAGTTGTTTTGGGATTTTCTTCCACCACAGATTGAAGAACATCATCATTAAGAGAGGAAGGCCTTCCACGACCTTCTTCGTCTTCAAGACTGAAATCTCCCTCCCGAAATTTTTTGAACCACCTTTGCACAGTGCACTCATTAACACTACCCTCGCCCCAGACTTGGTTAATGTTTCTGGCCGTTTGGGCTCCGCTTCGGCCGAGTGTAAACTCGTAAATTAAAATCGTACGATATTCACGCTTTGACATTATAAGGATGACTGAATTAATTCCAAGTAGCGGAATGCTACAGAGGTAAACAAACAATATCATTTGGAAGAGGATTAATAAGTGTTGACATTCATACACATGAGTAAACCTGTAAATGTAAACAGTTAATTATACCGAGGGGTATTTTAATGAAAACTTAAAATCCTGCATTATTTTCTGGACAACCAATATATTGTATATATATATATATATATATATATATATGTATACTCATATATTATTTTTTATTTGTTTCCTTTCTATAGTAACCCTAAGAGAAGGGCGTTTATTTGTTTCTCCATGTCCCATGCAAGTTAGCATATCACATGCATTTGTACTGTATTACAATTAATTTATATATAAATTATTTCAAAAGTATGATATATATATATATAAATATAAAGAATTAACAATAACAACGTTAGATAAAAATAAAAACATATAAAGAGAAGACTATTAGTCTTGAAAAGGAAAAAGAGTAAAGAATTATTGAATATCCATAAATATTTTAAGTATAGTAGTTGTATGAAGCTATTTATCTCCCAACAGAATGTCTGGTTTTTAAGTGGACGTATTAACCTGTAAAGGCAAGGATCTGGGCAAAAACTATTAAATTGTATCATGAACAAACGTAAGTGAAGGGAAAAACGATTAAATGGTGGTACTTACGTGACTGATTTGACGACTTCCTTAATTTGACATCTGCTCCATAAAACACTTTGAAGGTTCGTATTCCCGAGTAACCACAGCTAATATGACCCCCCACATCTCCAATATCTCCCTAGTGCCGGAAAATGCCCTGCAGCTGATCCATTCAGCTTTAACGACAATCCACAAGTCTAACAACCAAGTACACTTTGCTAGGAGTGAGACCAGTCATGATGTTCAGCATTCGATATCGATCAACAAATAATAGACTCTGCACCACCATTACAAATTGTACCCAAACGGGGGGGGGTACAATCTCTAAATATATATATTAAATATTTAAATTTACGAATAAAGCTTAAATAATGCCCCTAGATTCTTTCCTCCAAGAAACATAATGAATCTCTTGATTAATCATATATCGTAACCGAATCAACATTAAAGATAATATTTGTTATTGACTGAAGTCGGCTTGGAATACTGGGTTTTTATAGAGGGGGGGTTCGAAAATTCAAAATATCTCGGTTATTAGTCAGATTGCAAAATATAATAGAGCCAATTTCGTTAAACTATTGATGGTCTAAAATTGTTATTCTATGACTTTTTACGTAATTTAAGTATACAGCGAGTTATTTGTGCTTTCTTGTTTTCAGCCCCTTCAGTAACCCCCCCCCCACCACTATTTATACTCATCTGAAAAGATGTAATATGAGATCAAAAGTGCGTTATACAGTTACGTGGGAAATCTGCTTAGTTTATGCAGCCCATACGTGACGGACGTTTTTGTACTGTTTACTAATTTTTAGCTTCTCTCGAAACAGAAAAATTGGCGAAGGCATTCCAGAAACTAATTGATATAGTGCTGGTTGATATAATATTGATATATTCCCGTTATAATATAAATATTGGATACTCGGAATCTCTAAATGACCCATTTATTACCTTCAGATTTATCATATTGATAGTTTTGAGCACGAAGCGTGGAATGTTTTTAGGACCAATATTGGCGAATCTATTATCGTTCTTGGGATCAAATAAATATAGTTTCCCGGTAACCACTCCTACTGAACTCAGCGGTTAACTGCTTAATTTTACCGTTCAGACACTCACTATAACTGCACGTCAGTATTGCTCTGGAAGCATATCTATGGTCAATGTGGCTCAACTACGAAAGGTTATGAGGTCAAGGTCCATAACCTCCCCTTCCATTGTGAAATTGATGATCAAGTGCACGGTGTAAAGGTCATTCAGTCTTGTCAATCATTTCGATTCCCCTTAACACAAATACATAATGTAAAACATTCAGAATAATAAAACCTTCAGATTTGACAAGTAAATTTATATGTAGGATATATATATATATATATATATATATATATATATATATATATATATATATACAAACACACACACACACACACACACACACACATACAAACGTAGACAGAGTCTTTGTCATGTTTCTGGCTAACATGATCAAAATGGAATTACATGTAATAAGCACTCTTATTGACGTGCCGTAAGGAAAAACAATTTTACTTGAAACGCATCTGGAAATTTTCTTACCTTCATCCACGGAGCGTATTTGCCAAGGTGTGCTCCAACTGGATTTCACTCCACCCAACCATAAGTTATAAATTACGACTAGCTTAGGACCTCAAATCCTTTCTTTTAAATTTAATTTAACTTCAGCTTCGACCTCTTTAAACTTCAAGGACGAATATTAGGTTCGTAAACAACGAGCTTAAAGCTTTTACGTAATTTATGTCGGAATAGGCGTTCAAAATATGCTTGCGTGCGTGTGCGCGCGCGCGCGTGTGTGTGTGTGAGAGAGAGAGAGTGAGAGGGGGGGGGGAGAGAGAGAGAGAGTTTGTTAGGTGGTGTGAGGGACAGAAAGAGAATTCATGTTAGTGACTTGTGAAAGAGCGCGAGAGTGTATATATATATATATATGTGTGTGTGTGTGTGTGTGTGTGTGTGTGTGTGTGTTTGTGTGCGTGTGTGTGTGTATAGTTCATGTTAATGGGAACAATTTTCGAACGAAAATAAAGTAGAAGGTTTCTTATGAGTTCATTTTTTCAAAAACCTCTTTCGATAGTATGCAGTTGTAGAAAAAAAAAAATCATTGTTTAGCAATAGGCATTAAGATGGTTAACTAAGTGTGTTCACTCAACTTCTTTCCCATAGTTATTGTTTGAAGTGAAGTTATAGTCCAATCAATTCGATTAAAATTTATAAGAATCAATTGTTTGTAGTGTCCCAGTAACAAGGAATTTACCGTGTTGGTATGGTCTCAATAACCAGCACCATTTTTTTCCGTTAGCATTAGAGGCAATTAAAGATAGCCAAGGGGAATATAATGATAACCTAGCACCAGCTCGTTTTTGAACATAGGATGGTAAACTTTCCATAGTTTCCGAGTCCAAAAGAGAGTGTTTTACAGAGACAGGAATCATAAGAACAATATCGGGCTGCTTAATATTATTTTTTTTTATTTTATTTTACGTCCAATTTATGCTACTAGGCTAATCGGAACGGGTTATCTACAGGTTACCACCCTTTTCTAGCCAGGGTGGGCACAAGGAGTTTATTTAATGAGTCCGTCATTAAATAAATTTCCACTGCCCAGGGCTGATTAATAAAGATAGACAAAGAAATTTTGATTACACGTAAGTGTTTTATGTGAAAATACAAAGAATTCTGAAATGTATGCGTTGTCAACCTTATTACTTAAGAAGATACTAATTTTTGATGATATACCAACGAGAATGGAATACTGCAGGACTCAGAAGGTTTGTTTTCAAAAATCATTTCGTTCGGGACATCCTTTCCTCAGATGAAGATACATTTACTGGTGATGATTCCTTAAATCGTAGAGTCACTATTTGTCGATACCAACCCAGTAACCACCAGACTCGTTGGCCTTTAGGATCTCTGGTAAACAAACTTTCGGTAACTGACTAAAATAGTTTTTTGGTAACATTCAAAAATTATTTGTACCATCAAGTATGGAATAATAGTTCATGGAGTAGAATTATGACTCTTAATTTTTGTTTTAGCACTGTAATGCCTATGTATTAGTAAGAACAGGAACAAAGATAATGATGATAGATTTAATAAAACTATTATGTTGTATATATAATGTTTTAATATTAGGTACAGGATGTCCCAACGACCCGTGCTGACACCCCCCCCCCCTTAAAACCTCCAATTAATTTAATACAAAGCTGAAACTTTGTGAGCCATAATTGATTTTCAGTCCATATTCAACCTCGTAATCTTCTCCATTACTTTCGTTGGCTACCATAACTTTAGATTTTCCAATGGAATACCCTACTTTTTATGGCGGATTCTTGTAGAAAATCAAATTCTAAAACCAGTTTATTTTGGTGAAGTTTTCGATTTGACGCATCCCTTAGCCGTAAAATGCACAAATCTTTATTACAGAAACATTTCCTCAAATATCCGTGGATCGTAACAATAGAATGAAGAAAATGAGGTCCGTTTAAATTATATATATATATATATATATATATATATATATATATATATATATATATATATATATATATATACACACACACATACACACACACACACACACACACATACACACACAAACGCACGTACATACCCATATACATAGTTGTCTGTTACCACTCTAACACTTTTTTATCTTACCGTTTACAAACTGGATAAAATAAAAAAAAACAACAAAAATGAACATTAAAAATGAAGTTTGTAAACGGCTGATTTCCGACTGGGAGAGGGGGGATTAGAGGGAGAATCTCGAAAATTCGGAATATCTTCATTATAAGTGGGAGCGAAAAATTGAATAGAACCAATCTCATTGTATTATTGATTTGAATGTATATATGTAATTTATTTCTCTGAATTTGGGCTGGTAAATTTATTTATTTTACTTGTAATATATAATTCACATTTCCAACAGATTTACCTTAAGGGAAATCAGCTATTGAGGATAGGATTTTTGAAAACTTTCTAACTCAACATTTAAATTATTTATATAAAATAGAAGAACAATATTAATTGTTGAAGTCGGACCATTTGGTAGGATTAGAGAGAGAGTGGAATTTGAAAAGTCGCAATATATCTGTTATTTGTCTGGAATTTAATGTTCTATATAACGTATGTTGTCATATATATATATATATATATATATATATATATATATATATATATGTGTGTGTGTGTGTGTGTATATAAATATTTATAGATAGATCGATTTCAGTTATCCCCACTATGGCCATTTCAACAAGAAATCACTATATCATGAAGAGTCTTATTCCAAGCTTAAATACCAAATATTGATTACAACAGACATTTGCTAGATGAGATACGTGAAAATACATTTTGCCATGACCACTAATTTGGAATTTCTGTCATTACTCCAAAATGTTTATTTGATCTTTACCACAACTGATGTTTAAGAGTTTCTGTTGATGCTGGATATCATTTCCGTTAATTACAGAAATCTAGCCCGAAGTTGTCGGGGGGGGGTTGAGGAAGGTAGAATTCGGAAACAAATATCTCCACTATAGTGAGTTGGATTGAAACATTTTTATAGATATAATCTTATAATCTATTCATACTCTACGATTGTAGGTTTCTACATTTGTTCGTAGTTCAAATATTAAGCGAGGTGTTCGTACTTTCTGGTTTTCAGGCTTCAGTAAACCCTCACTAGTACTCAGTGTACATCCACTTCTTTTACTTCGAAATATATTTCTATTATCATATAATATAGAAATTTATAGGCGAGGTGAGGCCAATGGTGAGTCATGTCGCACATGGGAAATCTTCTTAGTTTACGCAGCTCCTGCTTGACTTTTTAAGTTTAAAGGACTGAACTCAAACTGTTGTTCAAACTGAAAGAGCACTGCTTTAAAAATTTTATTTTACTTTTTATTAGTTCCAAAAAACAACATATTGCACTTCAGAAACCCTTCATGGCTGATATTAAAAAAAGAACAACAACAGTTAATGGATCTTAGTTTTCTTACTTACATTTAATAGGAGTTAACTAAGAGAGATATTCAAGACGTTCCTCTGAACATTAATGGCTGTTCTGGCTGAGTAATACGTGATTAATACTATGCTTGGGCAAGCAGTGCTGCCAACCAACAACTCCTCCTACAAGTCACATAAATCATCGACCATTATATCAGAACTTGCCACCTATTCTATACCCATATGCATATCATCCCTTCACATATCGGCTCATCATATAATGTTAAATTTTAATAATGCCATCAGTTTAAAATTATTATTAATTTTAAGTTAACGTCTATCTTAAGTGGATGTCTTTGATTAGGATATTTTATTCTGAGAAGAAAACTTTTAGGGCAGCCCCCCCCCCACAATAGTCAGTCATGCTGGTTCAATAATTTTATGATAGGGAAAGTATGCGAACACCATTGGGCTCAGAATAATATTTACGTTAGTCCTAGTTAGTTAGAAGAAAGATAATATTCTAAAATTATTTTTTCTCCATTTCAAAAAACTCTTTTAAGACGTGATCTTTTTTTGACTCTTTTTAGAGAGCATCTACACATTGGCCAGATAGAATTTTGTTTCGAATGATGAAAAGAGATTGATTATGAACTGATTTACGTGTAATAATAAGTATTTTTATTTTTCACGTTTATTCTTTAAGATTCATGAAAAAATATTACTAAGCCTCCGTAGTAAAACTATTTTATTTATATGGCTGATCTAATAATTGACATGTCGTGATATCATCCTAATTCGAAGAACTATAGCTATATAGAAGACTGTGGCTACTCAAATTTATTGTATATTAAATAGGCAACATTATAATAAAGAATGCACATCCATATATAATTCACTTAAATAAATTAAAATAAATAAAATATTACTTTTAATAAAAATTTTAATGTTACTATTAGTGTTTATTCTTTTTACTAAGCCTTGTAGGAAGAAAAAACTATTTTTCATAACACACCTTTTAGTAGGTTTTCTTTAAAGAGCTATTGAGTGTGTGCTAATGTCACGATTTTCGGAAAATAATTTAAAATATGCATCCAACCTGCCTACCAGATGTCGGAAATGTGGTATGGTTGTTTAACTAAACTTGAGATAATTGTTAAAGTCAGAATTATGAGTCGTATCGTAAAATGTTACTGGAGCAACCAATGTTATTGCTAATTTAATTCCTTCAATTGTTGTTCTATACAATTTTTTTACTCCAACTCTGATATTAATAGAGATGTCTAAAATTTTTAGTTTTCAGCCAACAGCAATTTCCCACACATATTCAAACCCTCATATTCATGCTCAAATTTCAAGTCCTTCTAACGTAGGCTCCGTATAACTGGAAAAATGTAGAATAGATAAATGATCATCCATGCTGCGAGCCAAGGACATAAGATATCGACTTATTTTACGAAGCTCTTGAGTGATAGATATTTTGTTTCTTGAAATATTTCGTACCTATCAAACTTTCTAAATAATTAAATTAAATTAAAGGCATTAAGAAATGTTTTATAGAATTATATTTTATTCTGATTTTCATAAACTTTTTCTTCCAATTTTTTCAATTCAATATTTAACTATAAAAAATCCACCACGCAGGAGCTGGGTAGATTAAGCAGATTTCTCTTGTTCTGGTATAGGACACTACTCATCTCATTTCACCATATATTCTCTGTTTCTAAAGAAAACGTGAATTTTTAACTTTCAACCCCCTAACCCCCCCCCTTATTCCTGACCAAATTTCAGCCATTAGCGGATATGTCAGAGTCTAATGAAACGGTTAAATCTATAGCGTGGTATAGATCGAATTCACATGTTCAAGTCAAACATGGAAAATCTTATTGAAAGATCATCGGGTATTACAAGTATCTCACATAGGAAAAGTACAATGAAGACAATATTTGCTATGTAAACTTTGAATGAAGTGGTGCATGATATAACAGCATATTGTTAATATGGCATGAAGTGGGGGATTACTGAGTACTGAATACTAAATAATGCAAATATCTCAGTTAATATAACGGGTCCAAATCCAGGGCTTGCCCTTGGTGAGATACACTAAATGTAGTAGAAATAGTATATATATATATATATATATATATATATATATATATATATGTATATACATATATAAAAGCTTCTATACAGAACTTATATTTTATATTTCCTTAAAATGATTGGCGAGCATATCTATATTTCAAGTAAACATTCTAACAATTATATGGAAAACCTTCGTTGTTATGAGACAACAACTGTCCAGTTAAGCGCCGATGGTTCAGATATTTCCTGTTAAGGAGAGTGAAATTAGGTGTTGTGTGTGTTTCATATTAATGTCTTAGTATTTTTTTCAAAAAACGTTTGTAGGTGACGAGAAGGCACGGAACTTTGAAAGTAGGTTGATTAATTTAAAAAGGAATTTGAAGGTCAACACGACTGATTGATCGAACAAGACTTCGATTTGGAATAGATAATAGTCATTTATGCACTGTCATGACACGTTACGGTCTTGGAAAACAACATTTCTGTATTAATAAGTGTCATGTACTTTCTATTTCTATTGTTGCATTTTGATAGAGCCCATTAAAAATTCGTATTATAAAAAGATTATGTCGTTAGCTATATAATCTTTTTCATAATAAGAATTTGTAATGGGTTCTATCTTAATTATAAGTGATGTTTGCGTAATGATGCGTAGACCCAAGTGCATTATTATCGTTAGCGTAACAGGCTCAAGGTCGTCACAATGAAAAGCATTTTCTTTTTAATAATATAAACTGGAGAGTTCGTGAGTGAAGGGTCAAGCTGAGGACATTCAAGGTTGTTCTGCTGAAATCATAGGCCTTTAACTAAGGTAATAGATATCTGATTTTTTTCTAACGTTTCCAGATGAGGTGACCGATGTTATAATGCATGTATATACATGGACGATACCGAAGAAGAGAAAAATATATTTCAATAATGATTTAATTTCAGCCATAAATAGTTGGATGCAATACACAAGTAGTGGTTTTTTAATGTTACGCTATGTTTGTCATCGAGACGAAATTGTTGATAGAGGAAAGTTAGCCTGATATTAAAATATTCCCAATGAGAAATATCTTATACTTGCCAAAGTTACTTTTGAAAAGGAAAATATACTTCAATTTTTGTGAAAACTGTTCTTTTATGTACAAAATGGAAGAAATTTTGATGGAATGTTCGGGTTTATAGATGTCAGGACTGGACAGTTTTGAAATGGCAAACATTTAAGAGCGTATGGAAATAAATATGTTTTTGTTGTATAGTCATATCAATTCTCTTTATGCATTGCTGTACAGCCCACTAATTCAATAATTACAGTTTTTATATTTTAAAAATGATTGATTTTGTAAGTTTTTCTTTTGGTAGAATTGTATTTTATTCGTCTGTTTCCTCACTACCGGTAACGATTTTTGTTCGGATCTTCTCTCCAGGAGTGCTCATTATTATAAATATTGTTTTAGCAGATTTCGTTCAGATAAGGAATTAGCTATTGAGTTTGCCCTCATGACGTGATTTTCAAAAAATATCATTAAATGTCTATCAATTCTATATGGGCTATGACTAAAATAAGGTCGGTTCGAAATTATATATATATATATATATATATATATATATATATATATATATATATATATATATAATATAATATATATAATATATATATATATATATATATATATATATATATATATAAGAGCTCAGGATACCCTTAGCTTAGTCTTAGGCAGGGAAATCTTTAGGCACTGATTAATGACGGTGGTAATTTTTTTTTCAAGGTTTCAATAAGCATAATATTTTTAAATTTCCCTTTCCATTTTATGTTTTCACAATGTCTCACAAGTTTAGCAAATTTATGTAATTTTTTAGGAGCTTAAAGAATATATGGAAATGGATTCCCCATCAATCCCTATCCGCTCTTCTAGACGCCGTCGACGAAATGAATTAAAATCATTTAGAGCATTCATTATTATAAGGGAATTTCTGAGGCAACCGTCTTTGGTCAATATTTAGACTGAATAATGAGTGTGAATGCTTTTGCACGATTGACAATCTTTTTACATTTGATTTCTCAGCATTTACTTTTATGGTCTACATTTATAATTTTCTGGGAACTATTGAGAGTCGATATAATATTGGTCATTCTGGTAGAATAAACTATGAACGGTTTAAAGTCAATACCGTTTTCCTTTTCGGAGCATTGTGGCTCATATAAATCATAACAGGCAGTTATTTTTTCGTTTTCTAGCTATTGTTAAAAATAATATTTTGTATGTCTGCAGCTCTTTAGCTACGTAAGTGTAGTATTTGTATAGCTACGTATGATTCTAGATTAACAGCTATTCTGGTGTTATTGGTCTCACAAGAGGACGAGTCCCTAGTCCCTACTCCAACTCATATAGGTTAGCCAACTATTTACCACTTATTTAATTTCTCAATTACGTTTTATGGGGCCCAGGTTGGTCGTGTGAGCTAAGGCGTTGGTCTTAATCTCGCGTGGTAAACATAGAGTGGGGAGTTCGATTCCCGTCCTGGGTAATAGGAATTTATTTGTCGACGGCCTCATTAAATGTATTCCTTAGTTCCACCCTGGCTAGAAAAGGGTGGTAACCTGTAGATAACCCGTCCCAATCAGCCATAATGTGGGCGTAAATAAATAAATAAAAAAAATACGTTTTATCTATGTTCACAATTGATTAAATCTACATAAACAAAACTCTAAAATTTGTCGGATTTTCTATTTAAATTTGGTGGGGATAAATTTATTTTACGTTTCAGACAATTCTGAAAGAAATGGCATCAAAATTGTAAATCTTCTCTTCTGTTTATTGTCCAATCACTACAAAACGTCTCGGAAGACCCTTCATTTCTAAGAATTTTTATATTTGTGAGTCAAGTATCCCAAGAACAGGCTACATAAAAATCCTAACTTTGAGCTAGGAGGGGGGGGGGTGGCTTCGTTAGATTTGGTTTTATCAAAAAAAATGTTAAGAATAAATTGTGCTTAGAATAATGATTTTGGTCTTAAATGGTTATTTAGATTAATGAATTTGGAAATTTTGACTTCCGCCTTACGAATTTCATAAAAATGCCTGAATAGAATTTCAAAATTATTTATTTATTTCTTTTTATTTATTTAAATGAATTCCGCAACGCTGGCGATTTACTCATTATTCAGGTTTGCTCAAAAAAGCGAACAGCAAAAAAAAGTAGCGGAAAAAGAGTGAACTATGGCTTCACTAAGAGTGATTCCTGAAACGGTTCATGGACATACCAGTCTTGTATGTAGCAAACGATATTGTGTATTGAAATATCAGGGTGATAAAAATAATATAAATGAAAAGGTAAGTATTGAAGGGAGAAAAAAAAGAAAAGAAAAAATAAATAAATAACTAAAATTAAAGTTTACGTCGGTGTGTCCTTGTTAGTCATTAAGTGTCCGTGGTCCAGCTAATAGTCTTCTAATACATACGGCTAATACGTTTTGGTGGTTTGTGGAGTAATGTCAATGTGTGGTTAGGAAAATTATTTATATATGTATTAAGGGAATGAGTATTGTTAATATGAGTGATTTGATACTTTGTCCACACCACACCTTTGGAGTGGGGGTTTGGACTTTGATGTCATCATTTATATTAGTTAGTATCTTCATTAATATTGACTTTGTTGGGAAAATGTGAAGAATGATTTGTGTTTAGAATACATATTAAGGTATTAAAACGTTTTTTTTTTTTAGTTTTATGGATTTTCAAACTTTGACCCCCAACTTCCGGTAACTAAATATAATTTATTAGGCTTGCAAGAGACTTGCCGCGATAGAATTCCGATTTTTTTCAATAAGTATCAGGGATATGAATATTGTCATGGTCATGGCTTGGGGATTGGAATAACCTTAATTATATTTCTAGGGGAAACCATTTTCTTTCAACCGACAGAGAAGTTTAACAAAATGTCTAATTACTTCCGACTTCAGGGAATACCTAATACATTCTTTTATCGTATTACACCGGAATGCCTGAACAAAACGTTTATCAAATTTTTCTCTCGAAACTAAGTTGATACAATGGTTTCATTTTGACGGGAAAGTAGATTCATTTGATCCCAAGAACGATAATAAATTTGTTGAAGAGAGACATTCACTCTTCATGCACAAAACTATAAACATGACTGATTTGAATACAATAAATAGGTTATTTAGTGCTACCGATTTTCCAATAGTTATATTTTAACGGGAAGCCATTATTATGACAATTAGTTTCTGGAGTGCCTATGACCATTTTCTCTTCTACAGAAGCTAAAAATTAGTTGGTACAAATTAGAATAACGTTGGTTCTTTATGATTTTTCGATCCAAAGTTATAATAACGAAGATATTTTAAATTTTCGAATATCCTCCTCTCTAACCCCCCTCCCCCCCCCCTCAAGTCCCATTTCAGCCGTTAACGAACTCGATCTTTAATTTTATATATAACGCTTGTATATCGAGTTTGATACCGATTAAATAAAAATTTCGACCTCTAAAGCAGTAACAAGCAAATATATATATTTTTGAACGGAGCTCATTTTCGTCATTTACTAGTTAAGATAGATGGACATTTCAGGACATTTTTCGAAATTCGCGTCATTGTGGACCAACGTGGTGAACCGTACTAAAACAGGAACTGTTGTGTATTATAGACTACTGATTACTAAAGTTAATTAGGAGACAACAGGAATGACGTTCAGACGAGGCCATTATTATTCTCTAGTCATGGGCCCTTTTATTTAGTTTCCTTTATTTTAATCTTAGCAGCTTTTTAAACTATATTCATTGGTCCTCTTCCTTAATGTACATAAATAAAAATGTACAGTTTATTTCCTTCTTGAAAAGAATAAAATTGGCGTGTTGTGTACGTTATTGCAAGCCTGATCAGGTTATACACGTTCTGGGAGGTATGAATGACACCATATGGCAGCCAAGATCTCATCATATATAGGAAGTACAAGATAATTATAAGGGGATAAGAAGTACTTAATATTACCCTTCACGCGAACATGGAAGGCAGAAGAATGGGGAAGTATCTAGGTAGCCACGATGAGCTTTCACCTCTCAGGTGTCGGGCCAGTCTCGCGTGAACCACCTTACTCGTCACTGCAAGGCAATTGAATACAATACACACTCTCAAAAATGTCAGCACTAATATCTCTGAGTGCAAGGTACTTCTGTGATAAGCTCTAGTATATGCACACATCCCTAAAGGTAACCCAGTCATAAATGAATATGGTAATATGTCATTCATTACTCAAAACAGGAAAGCTATAAATAGAAAGAACTGCCTTAATCCACTATAATAAGCAAAACTCACTTTCGTATAGTTCTGGTAACGAATAGCATTAACGCATTAAGCTCAGAGAGGAATTTAGTTGGCTCATAAGTTAGTTTTTGGCAAATTTTGCCGTAACTCGAACTTGGTTATTGATTATTAATTATTCACTCATGCTGTATTTCATACACAAATATGAATAAAAGATATTGCGGGTTAGCTAATGATTTGGCCACCAATGATTCGTTGTATTATAGAGAAGCAGACATAATAGAAGAAAGTCTCAGGTATTAAAATAATGGTTTAAAAAAAATTGTGGTTATATTCAAATTATACGAACAACAAATTACGACAAAGTGCACTCGAATATAACACTCATAAATTGATGCCATATATTACAATGTGCTTATGAATATACGAAGCTAGACCTAACGTTTACTTCTTTAAACGTATATGTGAAAATAGTGGACCTTACTTAATAATGTGTTAGTGCAAATTTCTCTTAAGAAGAATATGCTTTTTGTGATGGCGCGTACGGTCATTATCAAGAGGATCTCTCTGCCCCTTCAGATTGTAGGAAACTATGATTATTCTGACACACCTTCTTCTACTCATATTCACCATCCTCTCTCCGATGTCGCTCTCAGTTAACTGTTAAAACTAACACCCAGGTAAGCTGTCCCAACGAATTCACTTCACCTTCACCTTCGACTTTACTTACAAACTATAAATGCTCGAACTGTACTGAGAACTCGGTCTCAGCTACTCAAACATGATGTTCCGGATGACAGGATTCACCAGTAGTCATCTTCTGAGCAGTGGTCTATTCCAGCTACTTCATATGATAAAAAAGGATGATTACGACCAAGCTCTGTCTACTTCCCCTCGACCTCAAATAAGCCAACATTTGTATTAGACTTTAAAAGTACTTTCTCAATCATTTATCTAGTATCATATTACCACTAACCAAAATAATCCAGAGAAGAGGGAAATAAAGAATTCATTTTATTTTTCATTGTATTCGTAAGATAGTGTTTTATTCATTACATCACATCTCTATCCCCATTTACTTCCTTCATCACGTTTATGAGTTAATTATTTCCCTATTAACAAAATAAAGTCCACTTAGAGGGAGGAAGGAATATCAGGTCACGCCCGGACCGGATGTTTTGATCATGTATGATTAATAATTAATTTAAATGAATGAAAGATAGTGTGACATGGTGAACATTTATTTCTAAATTGTTTATATACCTAGATGGTTTATTTGTAAGCTTTTTTTGTGTATTAATACATCCTGTCATCTCTAAATGATTTGATTACACTTTGGTTATTCAGGGTTAATTACTGTACTCGACATTCAATTCATTTCCTTAAAAATATAAATTAACACACACACACAAATTTATATTTTTACAATTCTCTCGTGCTGAATATTCATCATATAATTCAATAAATATGATTGTAGAAGCTAAGTTGAAGAGCGGAAGAAGATTCTAAAATTATTTATTACAGACATTTATAATATTTCAGGTAGTAAATATGTAAAAGGAAAAGATGGACAATTATTGGTAGGCTTTAAAGAAATTTTCACTCGTTTACAATCGCTAATATTAGTAAATTAATATTTGAGAAAATTTCAATCGTCAAACTTCAGACAGTGAATTAGCGTTTCTTTCAATATGAAGCATAGAAGTGATGTCAAATCCATGTATTATAAAGTGTACAGTAACATCGAAAGTGTTGAACTTACTCAAGATAATTTTCTTAATCAATCTTTAGCTAGAACTAAATTACCAAAGATAAAATCTTCTCAGGTGTTTTTGAAGAATTTCCTAAATTCAAAGAACTTTATTACTCTATGATCATGTGAAATAATGAAGTACTGATGATAGGAACATTTCATTATTTCTATCTTAACTATTTCTTAAGCTAATTATGATCATTTTTGGGATGCATTAGTCCATAAATATGACAACAAAGATTTCTAGCTAATTCAAAAATTGAAGGAGTATTACATATCCTCATTACAAAGGGAGTTCAAATCTTTTGTTACATCTTTCACATATTTGAGTAGTAATTTAAAGTATAGGTGACCATGAACTCTGGCTGTTCCAAATGAAGTTGATTTCATATTACTTCAATTTTTGAAACACAACCACCATATACAGAGTGGCCTGCTTTCAAAAAGCTAGTGGAATCTGTTAGAAGTAAATGTACAATTTTTCTTCTCCCTGAGTCACCTTGTAGGACAACGCATTACCCACTCTAGCACATCCAAGTCACAGGGAAAGTATAGAGTGCTCACTACCGCTGTTTCTTTTGCTTATTCTAGACTTTCTAAGAAAATAAATTATGTTTTAGAAGATTTCCCTTAAGGGAAATGAGCTATTGAGGTCGTAATCATAACGCGATTTTCGAAAAATTTCTTCAAATGTCCATCTATACTACCCAGGAGATGACGAGCATGAGGTTCGTTCAAAATTATATATACTTGTCTGTTAACGCTCTAGCGGTCGCAATTTTTGATTGATCTTTACCAAACTCGATTTTTAAACGTTTTATGTACAAGGCAGATCAAGTTCGTTAATGGTTGAAATCGGACCAGTGGGGGGGGGTTTAGAGGGGGGATTTCGTTAATTGTAAATATCTCCGTTACTATACGTCGGTTCAAAACATTGTATAGAACCAATCTTATTGAAAATTAAATGTACTATAAATATCTTTGTTCTCTATCTTTAATATTAACCGAGATATTTGCATTTTTCAGCCTTCAGGCAAACTCCCACTTCTACTCATGTTAGCTTAAATGCCAAATCTTGTTTTCAAGAGACATTTATTATACGAGATACATGCAAATATATTCTTGAATGTGTTGTTGGCAGAACTGTTTGTTTACATTTCAGATGCTTTCCGTCGGGAGGTTTCTTATTATCGTTTACATTTAATCACTTAATATTCTCGGTGGTGTTGTCTTACGGGTATGTAGATTTATCGCTATATTTCACGGGGGAAATCTGCTTATTTACGCAGCCCCTGCATTTGACAGTCCTATCTTCAGAGATCAGTCACCGGCTAAAAGAAGGCAATTTTTAATATGAAAAATGTTTGTTTCAACTTTTTAAAACCATCTTATGTTGTTAGTTTCTGTTCTAGCTACGGTAGATGCCGAGTTCGTATGGCCAAACATCATGATTTACCTTCTTCTACAGAGCTGTGATCTGTCCCGACTACTTCACACCATAGAAAAGGATCGTTACAATCTACCCCCCCCCCACCCCATCTCCCGCCTCTTCTAGCTTTCCATCACAAATAAGCCAACATTTTTATTGGACTTTAATATTACATCCTCTATTATTTATGTAGTATCTTATTATTGCTGAACATACTAATCCATACAACTGATAAATAAAGGATGCATTTTATTTTTCATTTTATCCCCCCCCTCCTTTACTTTATTCATTATAGTTAGAACTTAATCATTTCCCTGAAAGTGGAACACAATGTTTATATATATATATATATATATATATATATATATATATATATATACACACACACACACACAAGGGGACCCGACAGACGTTGTCCTGGATAATATTTCAAGCGATTAGGATATTAAATAATATTATGTTTAAAACAAAAGCTACTTTTAATAACACAAAAAATTACTTTTGTTATGTGCACGTTTGCCTAAAAACAAATAGAAAATGAAATATCGCGAATTTATTATTCAGGCCTCCCTTATTACCCCCCACTTCCGACGAACCTAAAAAATTTAATATAGCTTCTAATCATGGAAGAACTAATGCTAATTTACATATAGAGTTTTGTTAAGTCCGGTTCAATCGTTAGTGCCCAATGAAATTGTTGGCTCACACTTTAATTTTTTAATGTATATCTCGTTTATACTTTGTTATACGACAAAAGTAAATATAACAAAAGTTACTTTAAATAACAAAATAAACAACTTTTTTTTATCCTGTGCCGTGTCCTGTATTTTCCGAAAAACCAATTGGAAACGAAATATCGATATTTTTATTTTTAGACCTCCCTTACAACCCCCATTCCTGCTCCATCTGCCGGGCTGATTTGTGAATCTAAACCTTCCAGGGCGTCATTCAAACGCATACAAAAAAATTCAAAATCGGTCCAGCCGTTTTGGAGGAGTTCAGTGACATGCTCACGTATATAGTACGTATATATATATATATATATATATATATATATATTCATTGATGAATGGACCAATTGATCAATCCTGCAAGTCACTGGAAAGGAATGATAAGTTTACATTAATGAACAATTACTTTTTTTTATTTTGATTCCTTAAAACTATGTTTAAAAGAACTTAATTTAACTTTAATTAAACAACTGGTATATTAGTCGGTATCAATCATCACACAAATTAAACTTCAAGAGTTCTACACTTAAAAATATCTTTGGAAATATCAATAAGTATAACTTTGGTTTAATATTATTTGTAAAACATCGTATAACTAAACATTAGTCAAATATACAACACTTAGGAATTAATAAAAACACATAATGTTATTTACAATTTACAGCCTTAGATTGATAATCTAATGTTTTATTTATAAATAAGTAGCGTCTAATACAAAATACTAACAAGCTTTTACAAAACAAATATTATTACAGTACATTTCCTTGTTCGGGAAATTTACCGTGTAATTATTAGGCTAAATTTGCTGGCATTTACCAATGACATACATATGAATGAGCCATTTTTTTTAAATAAGGGATTAAGGTTGTAATAGTTTAAACTTGTTAAAAATGTCAATATTAATATATAGTTTCAACATCAAAGTGTTTTGATTTTTGTCTTATTTTTAACACTTATAGTTAATCATCTTGTATTTGCACATATTAAAACACAAATTGTTTTAAGAAAACCTCACATTTTTATAAATTAAATTTAGTTCTTATAATTAAGCTAACAAAATTTTATTATTTAGTTACAAACATTTATGTCCTCCTAAGTTTGTCATCTATACAATTACATCAGTGTGTGATGTATTTTACAAATTTAAAAACTTTTCAAGGCTGGTACTATTAGATATAAAGACCTATACCAGATTGGAATTATGTACAGAAATATATAACACATTTCTATAAGCAAATAAGAACGACGCTAAAGGGAAACTATAAGAACAAGTAACAACAGGAAATCTTAAATAAATACGTGTACTGGTAACTTCATTTGAGGTTTGAATTTGTACATAGGGCGCAACATCTCAACATTCTCTTGCCATTTAAGAGTATCTGAAAAAATAAAAATCACGAAAACTTAAATGAATGAACATGTGATGTGGCTTAACAGTGAAAATGTACGTTTGATGATTATTTACAAGCTAAGAAATAAGGTTAGGATAAAACAGGTCTTCTTTACAAATAAGCTTATTTCACATAAGTAATATTAGGCATCTTCTGGAGATGTTACAAACAAATATTTAAAAAATAAATTAAAGATATGCAAATATCATTTAAAACAACTCTAAATGATAGAACTATAAAAACATAAAAGACTGATTTTATTATAATATAAATAAAGTTAAAATAGGTTTAATTTTTGGCCTACTTTCCTTTGTAAACTTGCATTACTTCTTTAAAGCAAATGATATGTGTAAACTTGAATTCAACATTTCATTTTTCAGTATTCGTTTTATGAAAAAAAAATGAAATTAAAAAACACCATAGACATCTATACACAGGAAATCTCTTCCACTCTATCTTAACCTAGATTTTTGGGTAACAGTTCTTCTAGAAATTGTGTCATAATTATTTTGAGTAGGAACGCAGTTTTTTTTATTCACCTTCTCTGGTCTAAAACAACATTGACTGATTTTACTTATACGCACTTGTATAGTATATATATATATATATATATATATATATATATATATATATATATATACTATTCATAACTAAAAGGTATAGCCTTTACGTGAATATAGGCTACGGAATATGTAGGGATTTTTTTAATAATGTCTGCGTGGGAAAAAGGAATTCCATGGCCTTTGCCATTAAAGTTTGAAGCATACGTATTTATTTAATTGTTCCTTAACAATTTTCACATTCATTAGTTTTTTCCAATTAAAAAAATCTGCTGAGTTACAAATAAGTAATGGACAATAGTTTCAATAATGCTTTTATCAATGATTGGATTTCATAAGCAAAGACCAAATATATCTATCACCTAACGTCTAAAACGAAAAATTTGAGCAGATACTCGGTATCGAAACAATATATAATAATAAAATTTACCGGCACAAACACATATCGAAAAGGACTAGATATTACGAGAACATTTACAAACAAATTAGCAATGGTCAATGTTTAACCAGTGTCTTCATGTTTTTGGCTGACTTTTCGTCAGATATACTTCCAGCCTCCTTAGGGCTTTCACTTAGACTGAAGTGTTCTATTCTTATTCTGAAATATATAACTGTCTTGTCTGCTACCTTGGTGGAAGTCTTTCCTGGTGGAAGAGAAGAGTCCACCCGGAGCACTAGACAAGGCAGAAATGTATACTTAAAGAGCTCTTCAGTCTCAGCTAAAACCCAGAGAAGGCTGAAGTAATATTTTAAGTTACATAGCTTCTTGTGTCCTTTATTTATGCTTTTAAATCTAGTTCTATCCAGTTAAAAAAAAACAAAAAAAAAACCTAGATATGATCTTAAGTATCTATTAACTCCCGAATTCTCATAGTTCAAGAACTCCCCCCCCCCCGAAATCAGTCAATTGCAGAAAAAAAAGAACCCTAAGTGGGAAATAGTAGATTACAAATTGGAATAATACTTACATTCGGGAGGGTATAAACTTTCATTAAGCTCACTCATACTCATGCACACATCAAGTGGTTTCATCAGTATTTTTAGCCATTTAGTCGCTTAATGTGTGGACATATATTACCTTTGATTGTTGCTCAGTCTTTAGGAGAGGTCATAAAATTCACATACCCCGCTGATCCTCTGTTCTAAAATGTAAAATATAACAATGAATAATGGATAATGTGAACTTAATACTGTATAAGGTTAATACTATACCTTCTGAAGGGACTGTTCAGCAGCTGTACAGTCTATTGCCTGGAAACGATAACGATAGCTACTAATTAGAGCGTTAACATATATATGATGAATAAACAGGGCACAGTGGGAGATGTCAAGAATACAATAAGCATTTGTGGTGTTTACCGGCTACTACTGATGAGTAGTGAACAGTAAATGAAAGAATAAGAGGAAGAAAATAATCTAAGGATAATACTCAAGTTCATGCAGTGGTTATCCCATTCCTTCTGCATGAGGCTACTGGAATAAGTAATATTGAAAAGAATCGACTCGAAAACAAAATGGCAGATTTGGATTTAAGTATCTGGAAAATTGCCATTCATAACGTGAGGTAAAGTACATAATATGCTTGAATATACTTTTAAAACTTTTCTCATCTTAATAGAGCGATTGATTTGTAGTGATAATACATTTTTCATATATTTTACTGTCGTATTTCAAAAGTGATTAAAGATGAATAAGAGCGAAATATACTCAAGAAAGTCTATAAAAAATTAATATTAAGAAAGTAATCAAATATATAAAAGTTACATACGGCAAACGAAATATGATTTTTAGATTAATAGGATAGAATTAAGTAATAGATGTGTTTTACTGATTAAGGGTTTATTATTATTTGTAATACTTGCTATTACCGAGGCGCAAGGAACAAATTTCAATTTGGAAGGACTTAGTGAGAGCATTTACCCCCAAAAAATGAAAATTTGGTATTTTGTTTTTCATTTTTATTCTTATTGTTTTAAATTATTTTTAATAATATTTCTTCCTTTCTTCTGATGAAAGATAAGTTTGTTCTTTGCATATCCTTGAACAGAAAGGAATAATATTCTATCTTCTATTAATTCTGCTATCTTTTTCCAGTTCAAGCATTTAGTAGAAAATGAATTACTTGAATATATTTTGTAATAAATAAAATAAAATTTACGTTATTTACATTGAATGCTGGTGTACTTATAAGTTCGATAGGACACGGATTACAAATAGCTTTCAAATCAATAGCAGTTGACTGATTATAGCTGACCGCGTGAGTTCATAAGTAAGATCATAACTAACAAAATTTGTGATATTTATGCAGCTGCTGAAATTTCAAAAAAGTAAAAGAAAAGTATTGCATTTTTTAATGTTGATATCGCTACTTAGTAATATTATAAACTCAATCAGTTGCTCCTGTTCTTACTATCACACGCACCCACCCACAATGAGGCTCGCTATTACAGACCTTGTAGATGATGTAGAGTCGAAAATCAGCTTTCTTCACCTTTGCCTATTCTAGACTTTTTTTTTCCAGTCTTCTATATAAAACGTGGCATACTTCCCTACGTCATCAAACTTATTTTATGATGTGAGCTCCCTGCACCTGTTGCACTCACTGTCTTGTACCCTATTAGGTCGACATTTACTACCCACTAGGTCCGATTAATTTTCATGTTGCAAGAAATCGGCTATCTCGTTTCTAATATTATCTGTACTCATATCTTCCTTCTCCTGAAGCCTATCTTGGTTCAATTTTGGTCCAATAGTGGTTCTAAGAACACTGTTCAAAGTTTTTGGCTTATAATCCAAAGGTTTCCAAAAGTTCATGTCCCGAACCCATTCGTTACTGGAAAAACGTCATGTAGACTTTGTTCCGCAAGCCCGGGGGTCTTTTTCTCTTTACAATTTTTCCGAATAATCCAATTCTAAAGACCCATCAACTTTATCAAACAGGGAATTTTTGTCTATTGAATCAGTTTTTTCTACACTGAGAAGATATGGCTTCTAAACATAAATATATATTTCTAGGTCCTCGGCGTGCTGCACATCATCTTCATCTGTGGGCCTCCCACAATTCAGTAGGTATTTTTTTCCAACTTTCCCTCCTCATCGTATCATTCTGCTAATTTAATAGTGTCTTGAGTTGCTGAACGAAGTATTTACTCTTGGTTTCTAGATTTTATTTATTACCCCCGTCCCCACACACATTCGTATAAACCTATATCGATAAATAAATACAGAATAAAAAGTACCTATGCAATAAGAGTACAAGTCAACGTATACATTCAATTTATTGCCTCAGATATGAATTAAATCATGATTACTTAACAGTGAGATCTCCAGATTATAATTAAGATCAAGATCTAGTGTCTGGTAGTTTCATAACCAATGCAGAATCTCTTTTGCAAATTTTCAACTCGGAACTTAAATTTCAGCAACGTGACAAGGAAAGGGGTTGCATTGCTTCTAAGGGTTCAAAAGTAGATTTATGAACTTGATTGTTACCAGCTAGTGCATTCAGAGTTTAGTGAATAATAAATTGGAAGCATCGCTGGTATGAAGCACGCTAAAGTAGAGTGGAGGGTGAGAGAAGCTACAAAAAAACACAGCATAGATATTTACTACGTATACTTACCGGGAGTCTTGGTGCCCGGAAGACACAATAGCTTTGACCTCTCGAATGAGGTAGATGAGATCTATAACATGATGATGTTCTGGAGTAGCCGCCAAGGCGAGGAAGTACATACAGCTTTAGACCTGGGACATGAATATCTCGCCAGGCACTCGGCAAGCTGCCTGTCACACTCGCACAGTCTCTGTCCGCAGGAATAACCGACGCCTGTGAAACACAAAAATAACTGTAAGGTGGTGCACAGAACATGAAAGGAATGAAGAAGCCATCCATAAAGCTTATTCTGATGAGTATTTTGACATAATTTGTGCCAAGACATACCATGTGCCATTGTTATAGTTGTTTCTAGATCCATGTAGGAATGTGTTGAACTAGGTGTACGGTACAGACCGTATAATAGAATGAAGAAAATATGTGAGAGAGAAAGTAAGTTTGATGATACATCTTCAAACTACCCTACATAGTTTTTTAAGATAGTGAAAGAGAACTATATATGCAATGCTTAAGTTAAGATGGGCAAATAGGTGTATTATGCTTAGAATGCTTCTCATTCAATAAAACTGTTCCAACATATACAATAAAGTAAGCAATGGATCAGAAATAATACAAGTTAGTCGACAAGTAGGAAATGTAACCTCTTGGAGTATGCTACTTGTCATAAAAATCAATCACTGTAAGAGGAGAATATGCTTTCAAAAAGTTCCGAATGCTGTCCTATATTTGAACGGACGGTGCGATTATCGAAATCACGAGCCTGGTGAACATAACCATGACTTCTGGCATCTGATGACGAAAGGAGGATACAACATTTCAACTTGTTGTAGCACCACGCTTTATTATATTATTTTTAATTATAGTTTTTTGTGTTGAATTACAGACTTGTTCTTATTCATGATTTGTAAAATAACCATCAACGGATGTGACGAAGAGCCTAGTGTGAAACAGTTGTTCAGTTTTGGAATTTATTCAGGTTTAATCCCCTAAACAATAAAATATGTTTTATTTGAATAACTATAGTATTATAAATAAATAATATATTTGATGTTTTAACTAATAATTAATTCAATACGTTCTAATCTAAATTTAATACATCGTTCTGCCTCACCAGTACCTACTTGATCAGATATTTTCATTATTCAATTAGTGTTATAAAAAGCAATGAAATATGCAATTACCAAAAGGGAAATAATTTACTTCCTTATATATGTATAGCTTTTCAAAAAGAAAAATCAGAACGATTTTCCCACTACTTTATTAGAATCTAATTTCATTGAAATTAATATAACAAGCCAACTTTCTACATCAAAATGCTTGAAATTAAACATTAACAGCATCAGGAAAATCTACGTTGTGCTAAGAGATGAGACTTCGACATAATATATTATAAAAACCCCTTGTAAGTATTTTAATAGGATACTTGATACTACAATTCAGTAAATGATTGAGTCATGAATTCCCTGAATCACTAAGATGAAAAGCGGATAATAATTAAAAGTAAAATACTACACCATAGGAAGAAGTTAATTTAACGACAGGGTATAAAATGTCATCCCACAACATTAAGTCACCGAAAGAGAGCTTCTTTGATCAACGCTCGTAAATAATTAGATAAGAATGAATCTGCTCTTTAGAAGGAAGGGACCAAAAATATGAAGGGTCATTTATTTTTCAACGGCATTTATAATATTACATTATCTAAAATAATAAAATATATTATTTTGTTTTGTTTACGAGAAAAATCACTTTATTTCAATTTCAGAATTTACAAATGCATATGCAACTTTCTAGAACAATTTAAGCAATCAACATGCCCTTCCTTATTATGATTTCATGGAGAAAAATACACACCATTATATATAAACCACATAAAATGACTTGTGCATATTTCACTCACTATCTAAATAATCCCATTATTTAATATATTCCCAGGGTTCAGGATATCTATTAGGAAGCCAATATCACCAATGATGAGTGTCAAAATAAAACATATTATTATTATAAATATGCACAAAAACTGAATGACTCGACAAAGAACTTAATTAACAAAGCTTGAACAATAAAAAGTGGGGCGCAGGTTAGTCATGTGTGTTAAGGCGATGGTCTTAATCACACATCGTAATTCTAGAATAGTGAGTCAATTCTCAACTGGGCAATAGGAATTTATGTTTTGGCGAATTCATTAAATAAAATCCTTACTCCTACACTGGATACGAAAGAGTAGGAATAAAATAAACAACATTTACAACTATAAAAGCAACTACACAAAAATAATCAACATTTATTAAAGTTAAAATAACAACGGGGACTTAAATTGACCAGGTGAGTAATGTCATTGATTTCAATGCTCTTAGTATACTTTGAGTCTTGATCTTCCAATTGAGATAATTAGGGTTTATTATGTTATTTAAAGGCTAACTCCTTAAATAATTCCAAATAATAAGCACTACTTCTGTAAGGTTCTGCCAGGTAATAGTGGTAATTGAAATAAACATAATTTAAGGTTGTCAAACAAAGGTGATCTGAAAGGGTATAAATTACAAACATATGCATGCATTTGGGCTTGCATATGTATGTATTTGGGCGTTCAAGTTATTTCAGTATTTTATTATTCTCACGGAGAATAATAAAAAGCTGAAATAAAACCACTATGATTCAAATCTTTTAAACTAAGGTGATGGGATATCAAGGCCATTGAGCCACGTCTACAAAAATGGCTAAGATGGACATTCATCTCTTCCGTTGGATATCTACAGTCGGGTCAATCCATTTCAAACCATTCAGAAAATATTAAATTGCTTGCTTCACTATTTTTATAAAAATTAAGCAGTAGTTAGATAAAATCACATCAGGCCGGATGTTTATCCTATTTGACAAAAAGATATAAAAATCCTGTACTCAATGAAAAGGTATTAAATAAGAATTAAAATAGAAACAAATATTAAAACAGTCTTCACTAAATACGAGTAACATAACATAAAATGCAGTCCTTTATATTCTGAATAATTTTGTTTTGTCCCATAGTGATAGGAAAAGTAGTTTAGGAGATACAGGTGTTTGCAAAAACGCTTAGTAGTAGTAATTTGCCAAGAAATATGGCCACCATTCAAAAACTATTGGCAGTAAAATTTTTAAAATGATTTTCAACTTTCGACATTTAAGGGTATTGTATATAAAATAGTCAGATTTTTTTTTTTTTTTTTTTTTTTAAATAGTGATTCAACCACTGCTGGATGGCTTGAAATAGATTGACCCAGTCTAGAGACAGTGACGAGTCCTCCATGCATTTAAAATTACTGAAATCGAATAGAGCTCTACTAGTTTATTCAGCACTGTCCCTGAACAGACGTTGTTCCTGTAAAGTCCTTTCCGAATAAACATTCCAGTGGAAGAGTGAGTATTTCATTTAGCACCTTCATAGTTGCAATGGTGGCACTGTACAATGGTTGCAGACAACAGTACCTTACATCCCTACCTTATTCTCATTAAAAGGCTAACGAGGAAGGAAAAACTACCAATTTAAGAAACAGCCATTTAACGAACACTAACGTAATACAGAATGTTGGCTTGGAACAAAGTAGACATGTTAGTCTTGTCGGGGAATGAAAACCAGTAAGGTGGACAGAGTCTGAAGTAACAGTGAACTAATGAGATAAATGTGAGAAGGTATTGGGCCATGCAGTGTGAATGGAGTTGATGTGGCTGCCCAATTGGTAGTAGAGGCTAGGGAAGGAGTAATGCCCAGGGTGAAATGGTTGGATGGCCAGTAGAGAGTGGGTGCCTGCAATTGGTGAAACATCACATATAACCTCCGACTATCTTCTTTATATGACAGCTTCTTATCGGCTGTTTGTAACCAAGCTTTTGAGTTGCTTCGTCCGAAATCCAGTAAGATAAATAGTATTTTTCTCCTGGAGTAAATAAGTATATTTACTCATAGTAATTACGATAATAGTTTATTAAGACAATTTATTTACAAGACCGTTATTTTTCTGCTTCACCATAACGTTATCTTCTTTCATCCAATATTGCGGGTCATTAAACTAATGAATCTTATAGGCACGACATGCCGCTCTATATCTTAAAAGTACTTAAGTGTAGGGTTTTACCAATATTGGTGGTAGTTGGTTAAATAATAATAAATTGGTGTTAATTGATTACCTAAATGATAAATTCACTTATTGAACTTTTTTCTTAAAATGCTAGAGATTAAAAAAGTCCGTCAAGCAGGAACTGTGTAAACTAAGCAGATTTCTCTGGTGAAGTACAATGGATAAATATACATACTGGTAACACAATACCATAAGTGAATAAATACAAACGATAATAAGAAATCATTCAGTCAATTTCAACAAACTTCCGACATGAAGCGTGTAAACAAACAAGTCTGTCAACCTCTCACCAGAAAGAAAAACAATACTGAAATATATCATAGTATAACATATTAATTTTATTGAAAACAATTTTACTGTAATTTATAATGCATCAGAAATTGTTTTAATCCCAATCAATCAAATTTTACTAGTCCAAGAACTTAAGATGGGGAGGGGGGGGGGGGGTCGCCAGAACATATTTGCATTTATCTAGTATAATAATAGTCCATGAAAACATTATTTGGTATTTTAGCTTCTAATAATGTGGTGTATTATATAACAGAACATTGTTTATGTAACATGAGCAGAAGTGGGGGTTTGCAGAAGGCTGAAAACGGAAAAATGTAAATATTTCGGTAAATATTCAAGATAGAGAATAAACAAAATATGTATAACAATATTTATAGTACATTAATTTGCAATAAGATTGGTTCTATATAAGTTTTAGATCCGACGAATAGTATCGGAGATATTTCGAAAATCCCTCCTCTAACCCCCCCCCCTCAAAGTGGTCCTATCCTCATAATCCTATGCACGCAACTTATATCTGAATATAATGCGCTCAATAATTTACGTAAATGTGATACACATATTATCAAAACACAACGTACAAAAAAATTTAATCCATTGAATGAATACATTCACAAAATGAATGAATGAATGCATACACAAAAATTCATTCAAGATGATTGCAGTATAGATAAATAACCTAGACACCGACTGTAGCACCAACTGCCGGGCTGATTAGTGAACCTAAACCATCCGGGGCGTCACCCAAACACATACAAAAAATGCTTCTTTTTATATAAAATATGATAAATGTAATTTTAATTTAATATACTTACTATTGTGATTTATTCCGAGATACTGGACGGTAGAGGAACAAATTTATCAAGATTAATAAGAAGCCTTGACCCCTACAAGTACTTTAAAATGCAGAGTGCACTTTCATTAGAGTCCAATCTCCATTTTGAGTGCCTGCTGGTTAGAGCGTGTAGCCTGTACCAAAGTCGGGAGTCGCCAGGCTGTTTGGGTTCAGGCAACTCTATCTAACCAGCAAGCACTGAAGACGTAGAATAACGTGACGTGATATTAAAGTACTAGTAGAGGACTTTTTACTAATTCTGATATTTATTATGAACAATCTAACTATAAAACGCATTTTTATTGCACACAAAGAAAATAATTGAATAGAGTGAAAACCCGTTTAGTATTTGGAATAACAAATCATTATTTAGGAATGTGTTTAGTAAAATAATACAATACCACAAAGAGGTTTCCTCCTTCTATAGCACGTCCAGACATAAGGAACAAAGTACTCGAGAAACATGGGGCACTTCGCTGAATTATAACACCAGTCATGTTTCATGCAACACCTGCAAATTATGAGAGTTTAAAAATAAATTATTGCAAATACTTTAATGACGGTTATTACATACAAATTTGGTAAATATCATTAACAACAATAAATTAAATAATAATTTAACTCCTGTCATTACTCGACAGACTGTTTAACTATTGATATCGTGACATCTGTCAATAAGAGAATTCCCATAAAAGTACAGAAAGATTTATCTTTTAGTATGTTTACTACTACAAGAAATAAGTACACAGAATAAAGTAGAAATATAAAGAAAATCATTCTAATAGTTAAAAATGAAGATTAATCCTTTCCTACAGCACTAATCATTGACACCAAATGAATAATAAAAATATTCCTGTTTGGAAAGGAAGAAAATTAAAAGATATTTGAAAAAACTTCATTCATCACGGATGTACATTACATGATATACAATTATTGTGATATGTATTTTCAACCACAATATTGAGACACACTTCAATATAAACAAAATCTCTTAAAACTGATTTCATAGAGCTGAGAATTGAAATCTGATTGAGCTTGAAGAGGTTACTATAGCGTTTGCGGAAACAAGTAACTGGTTTGAACCATTACATATTCATCATTTTATCAATGTGTAAAATGTATTATGTAATAGCATATTATATTATATATTTATTATTTAATAATACATCAACTTAGACTTAACCCTCGGTCGGGCGCGTCAAAAATATTCCGCCTTTGGGCGCGTGTATCTCAGAGATACAACCTCAACCGTTTTTACGGAAATACATTTTTGTAATATATATTCTGCACTAAAATGTTCAGTGTGTATTAAGAAATCATATCTGAGGATGTATTTGTTTGAAAGAAGTAAATAATTTTCAAAATTGACACGTCCTATTATAAAAAAAAAAATTATGCTAGATAATATAACCAAGTTGGTTATAGATTCATTATTATTAAAAAGGTGGACGATAATTTTTAAAATATAATTAAAACATACAAATACCAAAAGAAATAGTTTAAATGCACATGTCTTAATTATTCATAATTCACTTCGGTTTTTGAACAATATAAACAAAATATCGAAATATAACTTCATTCAAAAATAAGTAGCACGAAATCACTTTTAGATAAGACTTATTAAAAATCATCTAAACTTTAATGCACCAATCCTTTTAAAAATACCAGTTTAATTATTATCTCTTTTGCAGAGCTGCATTACAATTAGGACAAGGCGTGGAACTATGTAGTAAATAAATTTTGCTTTTGCAAATCTCACAAGAATAATGAGTAAACCTACATTTCTTTTCAGTTTTGCTTGGTTCACATCATTTGCTTTAGCATGTTGTAGTGGAGGGACTTTTTTTATGCTGTTCTGTACTTGAGTTCAATCTATGGTCCAATGAGTCCCTGTACTCGTCAAGTTTCGTCCCTAGTTCGGTTTGTAAACGTCTACTGTTGTCATTGCGTCATACAATATTTTCTTGAATAAGTTCTTCTGAAAGCTCATGTATGAGCAAAATAATAGAAAAATTGGTTTATATGGTTCCATTTAATAAACACAAAGTTAATTGATTTATATATTTATGAAATACAGATTTCAAAAAAACTTACGAGATCGGGCGCGTGGTATCTAGGAGATAAAACTGAATGACAGGTGAAACACAGGACTCCATCAAACGCAGTGACACTACTGACCTTGAGGGGGAGTCCTCTAAAGCACATAACTCGAAGCACTACACTACACCACCACTCTCTGCTAGGAGGAGTGGCAAATATTTTTTCTAGCGACCGTGTATCTGAGAGATCACGCGCCTGACGGAGGGTTAAGGCTATACTAATATTCTCAGAGACGAGCAGGAGTGGGGGTTATAAGAGAGGCCTGATTGGAATCGTACATACAAAAAAAGTTGTTTATTTTGGTTTTTATAATGCACTGTTTCCTATTACGACGCATAAACAAGATATACACTATATACTATAGAATATGAGATGAACAGTTTAAAGGAGACAATGGGCAACACGAAACTTAACAAAGCACATTATCTGAGTTATAATCAACAGTTACTAGATTATAAGATATATTATAATAACATTCTTAGGAACGAACAGGAATGGGGGATTATAATGGAGATCAGAAACGAATAAGTGTAATATTTCATTTCTTATTCGTAGTTAAAATGCACATGTGTCAGTGCATGCTTTCCAACAAAAATAGCTTACTTTATTATTTAGAGTAATTTTACAGTAGTTTTAAAACTTTTGTTATACACATTTTTATCCTGTAACAATGTATAAACCAAGTAAATTGCATCGAAATATTGTTTTCTTCAACAACGTATGAAGTTATCAAACTTGGTGCCTGGTACCACACTTTCATTGAAGTATTCAAATCCAAGTTAATTTTTTAACGCCTTTAGTAGGTTGTACTAAGTGCCAAGTTTATTGCCCCCCCCTTTCCCCTCCCAAACATTAATTAGTCAGAAATGCCAGTTTCCTCTTAAATGTATTTAATTAAAACACGAAAACTAACTGGAAAAAAGATTTTTAGTATTGTGAAGATGAAGAAATCAGAATTGTTAACAAAATTTAAAGCAAACATAACTGAGATCGTAAATTAGTAGTAGGTTGTTTGGTAAAAGCGAGTTATGGGAGGAGAGACTTCCTTAAGCTATCTATTTAATGTATTAAATTCGTCTTACGATTATTATTACTTTAATGTTCTGAGTGTACGCATAAAACTCTTGAATTTTAATGCTGGGAGGAATGGAAATGAGGAGAAATTATTTTACTATAAATTATTATAACTACCAGTTTATACAGAGGTTTATGCCAGCCGTATAATGACGGGAATGCAGCGATACGGTTATAATTATAATTGCCCCACCGACCTCACATTGGTTTATGCTTGCAGGTGAATTGCCGCTTATACTATTATTTATATAGAGTGTTAAGCTAAAAACCGTAAATTTGTTTAATTCTCATAAACAAATAATTTAATAGAATGAACGTTGGGGGAGTGAAAGTGCTGGAGAGGTGTACCCATCTCGTCCTCATATCAACCTCGTTAAAACCGATTAACACAGCTCCGTTAATATGTTATACTTTACTGGGTATTTATGTACCATTATGAATATAAAGTTTAATTTACAGGCGTACAAAAAGAGTATTTTTACTAATGGTTATTAAGTATATAAGTAAAATAGCTACCGTCATGGTGCTTTGGACCTGGTTTGGGAAATGAAGTTTTTATTCATACATACATGGTTCGGTATTCAGAATACTATCCATGATAATGAATTATATAGTCCATGATGTTTCAAAAAAAGATAAATAGGGGACGGGTTATATAAAAACATTGTGGATGGTGAAGCCCCATACAACAAATACTTTTATATTAATAAAAGAATATATATATATATTTTCGTCTCAAAGTTCTAACTTCTAATAATACTTTTTGGCTTCAACTTCAATTTCTAAAAATGTGGTAAAATCTAACTCGATTATAATAAACTCGTCAACTTTAAACTTTTTATAACCGAAGAATCAAGACCCATAAAATATGACTAATCCCAATATCTCATACACTTACATAGTTATTGTACAACAACAGTACATACTAAGCATTCTGCTCCATTTAATTTACTTCAACCATCTGCCTTTCAAGGGCTCTGTTCTGCACATAGGCTATCATGAAATCATGTTATTTCTGTTCTTTATCCTCTCTTATACAGCTTCAGGTCATCCTATTAGCCTTGTCAAGAGTTCATAGCTGCCAAAATGAAATAGCTGTGCACAGATTCATTAAGTTCACTACATACACTCAACAAAATTTACTCGACAAATCCTTTGGCTATCAAAATTTTTGAACAATTTCACCTACTAAACTCTAGTAAGAAACACATTAGTCTTTTATGGTTACCCGGATATACAAACATTAAGGAAAGTACAGACATCGACATATTAGAAAAATGTACAATAGATAAAACAGACATTGACATAAACTGTACAGACCACCAAGACGTACTAGCCGAATGCATTAAGGTACTACAACAGCAGTGGCAGCAATCTTGGGATAACACAAACGACAATAAACTAAGACAAATAAAACAAACGGTTAAGTAATGGCCATCAAGTAACAGGAGCACACGAAGAGAGGAAGTTGTGCTGACCAGACTTCGCATTGGTCATTCCTTGCTGACCCACGGACACTTAATGACAAACAAGGACACACCGATTTGTAGACATTGCAACGAAACTTTAACTGTACATCACATATTGACTGACTGTCGACGAAGAGACAATTTAGACATTCCACATGACTTACAGGAACTTTTGACCGATAACAGTGATTACATAGACTCAGTCATTAAACATCTAAAAGACACCAACATATATTACACACTATAATCTACATTTTCTACACACCACTCTTCACTTATTTCCTGCAGGGTGTATAAACTTTAATATAATTTATTTTCTATTTATTTATTTTATTTTATTTTTTTTGGTTATCCCTTTTCCTTATTATTTTTATTTATTTATTTTTCTCCCCCCCTTTCTATACTTACATTTTCATTTACATATAATGTTCATTACCCTGATGTTTCCATATCGTACAATATCGTTTGCTTCATATCACCTTATATGCTTCAAAAATCATTTGCCAAAGTTCAGTCTTTTTTCGTTTGTTGTTGTTTGTTTTTTGCATTTCACTTTTTAATGACACTTTAATAATGAGTAAATCGCCTGCGTTGCGGAAACTCATTTAAATTAAATAAATAAATAAATATCCTCTTTGGATACATCCTTTAATTGAAACAATGTGATGTTGAAAACAAAGTAATATTGTTCGTACACGCGAGCATAATCCTATTAAAAAATTAATTGCTATTCCTGGTTCATTTTTCTACAGCCAGGCTTTCTTCTTCCATCATCAATAGAATATAAAATGTCGATCAAGTTCTTCTTATTTCATCCAATTCCATGATCGCAATCGTTACAACATAAAAATGTAAATACACTACATACCTCCCACCTCCTCAACCAGAAGTAAGAGCAAGTTACTTTTGATGATAATATGAAACGTTTTTTCTTGACTCTAGGCTCCTACAGACATTTAAAAGAAGTAGTATAGAATGAAAATAAATTTAGTTTTACTCAATTTTTTATGTTTGATTTTAGAAATACGTTTTTTTCTATTTTCCATTTAGTCTACTACAAACAATAAAACACATTTAATGGAGTTGTTACTCTAATTTGTGTTTAGCAGTATTCAAGATGATACATACGGTTCCTGCCGCACTTGTTTTTCGAGAAGCATTGAATAAATTGCTTGAATAAATGAATACAGTTACTTCATTGGTTTGGGAAGGAAGCGCGTTAATGTAAATGAGTATTTTGTTATTCTCATCACGAAGTAACTTATTTGATGTGTGTTTGAATTGTGTAGCTTTCGATTCTAATACAGAGTTCATAGTAAGACTTCAAAGAAAACACTATTGTCTTAAAGCTACAGCTAAAACTTTCTGATGAGATAGAGTAAGCGTACTGGACAAAGAAGGTCTTCTAGGTAGGAAGAGAACAAGTTAAGGAAGAAACTTCTGCTTCTAAGCAAGCAGTGCTATTCTCCGACTGTTTTAGGCGCAGCTGTGTTGGTTGCTATTTAAAACTAATCTGATCTAATAAACTGATTGGAAAGTTTTCAACAACAACTCATTTGGTTTGGAACAAATCAGACATTTAGAACTGTACTTAAAAACCTATTACTAAAGCAATTTACTATTAAATTAATTTTGTTTATATAATTGTAAGGAGGTATTTTCAACGAAACAACTTACTATAACTTAAATTTTTCTTACTTATGAATTTTGATAGAGAGGAATCCTAAAATATTTGTATAATGTTAATTAGAAATGCAATTAATGAGCCTTTGGCCCTACCATTGAAAATATAATAAGGAGCCCATGGATATATATATATATATATATATATATATATATATATATATATATATATATAATACAGGAAACAGTAAGTCGTTCTTCTGACTACGAGTTAACTCTAGTGCAAGGGTACAAGCGTATCCTTTATTTATTTCCTGTACGTAATGTATTCCTGGAGTATTTCATTATTTAGCTGGTTCTTCCTAGACTAGTAATGTCGTCAAATTTAACACGTTGTACACACTATTAAAGAAAAGATTTTCATTTCTCACTTGTTGGCAGAAGGTAAAACACATAATGATTACGAAATGTTTTAGGGGGAGGGGGGGGGAAGGAACACAACTTCCTACTTGAAGAACTCACTTCCACATTCAACAGTAAGTAAAACATCTTCAGACAAATAAAAAATGAAGAGGACAAGAACCCTCAAATGCTCCCGAAGCTGATGGATCCAAAATTAATGAAAGAGCTCTAAAGTATACTGTAATGGAAATTGCCAGGAAAAATAGGGATAAATCAAAACTTGAAGATTAAACTTTTAGCAGACTAAACAGTGATTGTTTGACGAAAATAATAAAAGATGGCTATGGCAATAAGGAGTGATGATATTTATTTTGCCGGTTTACGGGGTAGAAACCGGGAAGAGAAAACTGTCCTGCATCAAGTATGTATATTTTCATAGAAACATCGGAAAACCTGCTGCCATCATCAGGTGATGTTGAATTTTTGATCCTGTTCATTGTATTTCAGGTAAGTCGCGTAATATTTTTCAATCTATATCATTGGAGAGAATTAGACTGGTTATCAACTACTGACCACATCCTCTACTCAGAGTGCTACTAAGAATTTTTATGTTTAATTTTTTATGTGTTCATCAATATCTAAGAACATTACTCTTGGTGGAAATACTTCATGTGTTTTTTTTTGTTTTTTTTTTCTAAGAGGTTCTATATACTTAGAACTGGTCAAAATATGAACAAATCTGAAATCAATAGTTGTAACAGTTTATAACCTATTTAAGTTTACAAGTTTAAATGTTTAACCACCAACTTATGAACCTATCAACAGCTAAATATTAAAGGATTTAATAACAAAACTAGGTTATAGTTGGCGCTGTAAATAGTTAACATGTGGCTTGGGGATCACAAACCAATGCGAAATTAAAAGGTGAAAACTAATATCTATTTTTTAAAATATTAACAAGATACCACTTAACTGCAGTCACCCCATTCATCACTTTGACAACCAATCGGACAACTCTTTGGCACAAACACTAATATTATATATGCAGGGGTTTGTTATCCTGGCATTTATTCGAGATAGTTTTAATAGCAACCATTTGGGCAAACTATTAAGGTTAACCCAGCTACATTGACTCACTGGTACGTATAATACAAAGAAATCTGTCAGCTTAGTATATCCGAAATCTATAACCTCTAAAATTCATGATTATTTATGAAAAAGAAAAACATTTTAGATAAGCTGTATTTTAAGAACCAATGGCAACATAGCTTCAATTTAAATATGTTTAATTAAATGGAATGGTTTATAAAATTCTCTTTTAATGAATCAAACTAATCTTAATTAATTAATCCATTGGTGTTGATGCAGGAAAGAGGGAATAGCATTTAGCGTAAATGAAAGAAGACTTCCCCTCTACAACCGTCCCAGTGCACATGACATTTGTGAATCTCACCAAATCAATTCTCTTCTCTTTATATACAATCCGTTTTATCGCTTTCTTGTACATTCCCTGTTTACGCACCCACAATGAGCTATCAATCAATAGAGCATAAAAAATGTGCTTAAATATGCTGAAAGTACAACGACCGAACCGTCTTTTTTTATTTTTGAAATTAAAATATTATCCCATTTTAACATAATTCACATGAAGAAGACCATGTCTTATTTGTAAATAAAATTAATCCTTGCAGAATTTGTTTGGTATCTAAATTGACAAATGAAGCATTTATATTTTTGATTGGTCTTTATTCCTATTTCTGAAACTACCTTATTGCTTATGTACTTGTTTTCAGAAGAAACGTTTTTATCTTTATATATGCCCGCTTTTATATACGGGACCGCAATGAATAAAATGACTCATATAACATAGTAATCCTGGTGAGAAGATAAACACAAATATGATATCTTCTGTATATAACCAGAGAAATGTGGTCTGGGTTAAATAACCAAGCAAAAATCCAAGGTTCAATCCTGCTTGGGGGACATCCTACTCTTCTACTACCAAGCAGTAGCGTTCTAGAGATACATCTAGCTTAGACTAAAATTATTCTTGGACGAGGTACATAAACGTCATGAGGCATTAAATATTTTTATTTTTCAATAAAAACTAATTTTCAGCTACTGAAAGCTGTTAGGCTATTATGAGGAAAAATTAAACGAGACCTTAAACGATCACCAGTTAAAAACAGATAGCACAGATTTTGTGATTCAAATGAGTTCACTCCCCAATACCCCTACAGTATGAATAAAATAATAGAAGAAAGACAATTTTATTTTGGTCCAATACAACAAAGATTACAACTTCGGACGTAGTCGTTGCACCTAAATTTTAATGGGTAGCTCCACTTAACATCGGAAGGCAGGCATGCTATATCCAGGATGATGAAGTTGTTGAAGATGAAGTGAAATAGGAGCAACCTTCAATTCCCTGTGGATTTGGCTGTTCTAACAAAGCAGGGAGCATTTGCCTCTATCCGAAGTACTTCGCTCTGGAAGGACTGTAGTTTATTTTTGTGTGTATTCCTGATGCCCAGCCAGATTGGGCATGCATATGTTAATATAAGGAGTATGAGTGATTTGTAAAGTAGTGTTGCGCAAATCAGTTTCAGTGGTGTATTTTTATTTATTAAAGAGTATATTTGTGCAAGTCGTGAGTGTGCAATTTAATGTTGATATGATGGCGTCATGTAAGTCGTGTAAAATGTACTCCGAGATAGCGGAGAATCTAATAATAAAATCATGGACACCTTCCCAAAGTGTTAATGCAATTTAAATTCATAAGTCATTTTTAGGAAAATAATGTGAAGTTCATTCCGAGAATGTTCATTTATTGGTTAACTGCTGAAACAGTCACTTGAATTATACAGAGATTTCAATTATGCCATGTAACACCAAGACCGAAATCATATATCATATGAACTTTCTACTCCCTTTAAATATTGGATAAGCTCTGAAACTAAAACATTAATGGGATTTGGAAAATAGGAAGAGGCTCTATTTTTGGCCATATTTCACAATTTAATTATTAAAAAGATAATTTCAAGGTGTTTTGAGCATAAATTCCCTGGTACTGTAATGTTTCAATGGGGATATCTAGATCTAAGTGTGAAAAGAAGTAAGTTCGTAAAAAATGTATTTAACAAACGTATTAAGGAGACCAATCAGTCTCGAAATGTTGACTATACCGTGGTCATTATCTCACGACATTTAATACTTGCAACAAGATTCCACTTTATGAAGTTCGAATACGTAAGAGTTATCGTGGATCTAAAGGAAAAATGATCAAGCCATTTTTAAAAAAGTCCGTACGTGGCTTCGTAATCTAAGCAGATTTCCCATTTGCTGGTAAGACAGATTACTGATCTTATCTCATCATACGTATATTTTCTAATTCGAAAAAAAAAAATCCGACGGATAGAAATGAGGGTTTTTCTGAAGACTGAAAACTAAAAATTACGAATAACTTGCTAAATTTTTGAGATAGGAAAAATGTATTAATTATGCTTTAAATAAAGTGGTTCATGATAACGTCTTATTGGAAATGTGGCATGAGTAAGACCCCCACGGGTTTACCGAAGGTGGAAAACTAAAAATCCAAATATCTCTGTGAACATTCATACGACTCTAAATTTGTAATTAGATTGGTTCTATACAAGATTTTGGTCTGGGAAAATCGCGTCATCAGTAAAATCTCTAAAGCTGACTTCCTTTAAGACATATTTAACAAAGTTAAGCTAAAGTTAGGAAAATGCATTGAAGGAAGATGCATAGAAAAACTAACAATAATTTTTGAGGTAACTGTAAATTTAGAAATGAAAAAAAAAATGAAACCAAATCATAATCAACCAATTAGCACTTAATGCACATCATAATTCCCATTAATAAGAAAATAACGAACAGTAAACAGTGATTAACTCACCGTGGAGAAATCTCAGAGGAAAATGTTTTAAAAAACTCAGAATACCTTATCCACGAAAATTCCAAATTGATGACAAACTAAGCAATGAAAAAAGGATTTGTATTACACAATAGGAAGCCCCTAACAACCTGTAAATTACAAAATAAAGATGAAAGGAAAGTTATATTATTAAATAGATTTTACTTATATAGAAAGTATCCATTCAAAAATCATATATATATATATATATATATATATATATATATATATATATATATATATATTTTCTCTTTATTTATTTCTATCTGCCTAAAAAGTTCTATCAGGGCAAAAGTTAATGAAATAACACACACACACACACACACACACACACACACCCACACCTATATATATATATATATATATATATATATATAATATATATATATATATATATATATATATAATAATTCTTCAATATATTTCTTTAGCGCTTTATGCTACAACATCCCCCATTCCCTGAGTTATGAATCCATCACGTAGATATGGTTAAAGGGTGTGTAAACTAAGAAGATTTCTTATGTACAGGAGCGATCACATATCTCAACACCTAATATATACCAATAATGCTTAAAGCTCACTATGGAAACGAGACTTTAACCTTGAACTTATTGAACTGAAGCTGGAAATCAGATTACAAGTAACATAATAGCTTAAAATAAATATAAAATGAGTGGTAACAGCGGTTTTCTGAAAGCCGAAAATTAAGGAGAGATAATAGCATGAAAAATTTTATGAATCACTATTGTAGAGCATTATTTGCAAGATTGCAAAATACCTATATTAGGTAATTTAAGGTTAAGTCCAAGCTTAAGGCTCAAGTTTTGCTTACAGACATATACACTCGTAGGACTGGGCTTAAGCCACCACCTTCTGATAATTTAGAGCAACCTTGAATTCAGGAACCACAGCCTCAGTCAGGTTATATGTGTTTCTACCAGGGACTGCCCTTCTTCCTATTATAGCCTGCTGCTATATACATTTTGCTAGGCAGTCTATTCCCTTGACATGCCAATCTGCCTTTGTTAATAGGAAAAGTGGAATGTACCTACTCATTGTTCTGCTGTACAAAGGTATCGTATGGTATTGAACCAGTCTTAGTAAATATTATTAGTATAAAAGACTATTGAGAAATGGCTCACTGGAAATTCTGATTTTAAGTGAAATTCTCCCCACTCGTGCTGATGTACTTATTTTTGGATAGTCCTACTTAGTGCAGCATGTATATACAACAATTCTCTTCCTTTGGAGAAGTTTAAAAATTAATTTTATCATTTTAATAGACTTATTTGCTTACTGAGTTTTACTCAGCTCTCATACTCTATTATTTAGATTATTCCAGAGAATAGTTGAAGTTCACATTCTGCTCAACTCAATTTATTCATTAATGAAATATAATGCGCTAGAAAAGGCACAGAATAGTCTCCATCTTTTTTATTCTAATTAAATAAAATTACAACAATATCATTCTCACCTGTCAATGGGATCGGTTGGATATCCCGAACCCAGAAAACCGCAGTAGCAACCATAACCCTTGTATGAAAGAGGATTGCAACCTGTGGCACAAAGCACCATGTTGTATAACTGGACTACACTTCTCTTCGACCTGTAACAAAATCAGACAATTATTTTGGTTCCAAATTAACAACTTACGTAATTCCCTTTCAAAAAATGATACAAATTTCATCAGATTTCCCAGAAGGGAAATAAGCTATTGATGTTGAACTCAAGGCGCAATTTTTGAAACCTCCAGGATTTTGGAATATTATATTTTTGTTGTTGGTATGTTGAATATTATTGTTATTTGGCCTTTAGTAAACAACCCATTACATTGTTCTGACGTTAACTACCCCACTTCAACTCAGTTCGCAAATGAGTTACTAAACTACTCACGATAACCTTAAATTTCCATAAGCTTATTACGGGAGAAACAGCCCATGTGTGACTAATTTTTTGTTTATAAAGGTACCGAATGCGTCAATTATATTTTAATAAAATATATGACAACAGATTATTTTGTTTTTTTATGACTTTCAGTGTGATTGTAAGTACAGTTTATTTTTTTAGGACGTTTAATTAAATTATGTGGAATGAACAACATAAAAGTGACGTACTTTACATTACTAGTCATTAAATTTAAATAATAATTTATAATTAATTTTTTAATTTAAGGTTTTTCATTCTCATGTTGTCAACGCTCTTTAAAATATAATCTCAAAATTTAATTACATAGCTCTTTTGTGTGTTTTGCTTTTTTAAAATTTATTTATAATATTTCTTTAGACTTTCTAAGTCATGAAAAGTGAGAGTGGTGTCAATATATAGACAATCGAATTTCATTGAACATTATTGCCTTTTTTCAGTTGGTTTATCAAGGAAAAATAGCTGCTTAGCTAATGACGAGTTTCGAAAATTACGATCGATCTATATATGAGAGTGTGTGTTATATATCCGTCTGTAACCCCATAGCGGACATTTTTTTTATCGTTAAGAACTCTATATTTAAGAGTTTCAAGCAAAACCAAGAAGTTCGTTAAGAGCTATATTCTAATGAGGAGGGAGGGGCAGGTTTAGAGGGGGTAATATAGAAAAAAATTCTAAACCTACTTAAATTTCAACTCGTGTTCTCATATAGGCTTCTTATTGTTGTAGAAATTCAGAATTAAATTTGACCCGACAACATGAAAGTTTTATTTCAGCAAGTGGGAAGACTGTATAGCTTACGGAGTTCCATGGAATTCCAGTTCCTAATTCGACTTAAAACAAAATATATAATAGATGGCATTCCATAAATCTCTTTCGGAAGTAGCTGATTGTCATTGTTGTAAAATTTTTGGGAACTTAAGGGGAGATGCTAATTTATTTTGGGGGAGCATTGTGCAGAGGATTAACAGAATTAATACTATCCTGACAAATGTCTCCCTTTCTTAACCACCCCCAGAATCAACATCTTGGCACACTGCCATATGTCTTTTCCTTCTGAGTATGTTATCTCCTTATAGAGGGGTTTTCCTCATTATAATTTATATTAAAAGAAGAAGAAATTTCTTCTTGAATGTTTCATTTTTTGACGCCATTTTTTATTGTGTATATTTCAATTTCTTCTTTACGGAGAGATAAAATTTATTACTGTTGACGTTGAAAAAAAGCAAAGGAAAAATGAACCTTTCTCACATCCTCTCACAAAACGTTTCTGCTATTTGATTGAGCAAATATCACTCATTGTCTGTTGCAAGGCATTGACCCTCATATTTATTTATTATTGAGCTATTACTTCTGTAAGATGAATATTTTAGAACTTTGAGACCGAATATTACTGAAGCCAGACTCTAATAGGAAAAAAAAATACTAACGAATTTTAAGTAGAATGGAGTAATTTAATTGACTCCTCAAGTGGGGTAGCGTTTTTCCCTAAGAGAGTAGGGGAAGAGAGAGTTTAAAAAATAGTTGTTCGCGAACTGATTTAGTTTAATTAAAAACTCTCATTCTATTCATCAAGTGGGTTCCTTATCATTTACTATTGCGTTATTATGTTATTTATATAACTAAATACAAACAACGTGTGCGCGGATTGGTTTTTGACAGCGAATACAGTACATTATAGATGATATTTAATTATAATAAATGATATCCACGATTATGATTTGAATTTCTCACGGAGTGTCAAACAGCGAAAAAGGGACTTCATTTATTTTTAGGGATATTATTATTAGGGATTTTCATTTATTTTTCAAAATTAAAATTTCTGTTCTAAAAGCCCCCGTAGTTACCTGACCCTTACCGAAAAACAATACGCCCAGACTGGAAGTGTAGTTGTTAATATTGAAGTCCGGCCAAATAAAGCACCATCATCGTTCAGTCTGTAATTATTTCCAGAGCGAGGGCGCGTACCTTAGCTAGTATATATATATATATATATATATATATATATATATATATATATATACGTTTCCTTGATGAAAAGACGATTAAAAACCCACATTAGGTATTTTGATACCCTTTACTTAATTTTGATGTCTAGGAATTAATTTTCCTCTAATTATTGCAATTCAATTTTGAAAAATTTCCGTTTAGGGTAACATTACGTTAAAGAAAATATCCTGATTTGGAGTCATAAGAATGTAGCTTAATTCTTTCCTGCGTCCAGGGAATTAATAATAACGAAAGAGTAAATGTGATAATCTCTCCTAAAAGTGGGGCTAATGAAGAATTAAGTCGTTGGCGAAGCGTGACGAATGCAAGGGTTAGCCACGGCTGACATTAGATGAAGAAGACAATGGGCTTGATCGAGCTTTCAATCTGTTCCTCAGGATTCCTCATACACAGCTGCTTCTAGCCTAAGCTGCACCAAATCAAAGCCAAGTCCTAGTTAGAAATCACTTGATGAACTTTAACACCCACTTTGACTGTGACGGATAACCCGCAGAATATCAAAATTATAAGCCTGCGGACCTAAATGTATTATTATATGAGCTAGACACTAATTAAATTCGTATTGTCCTGACAGAAATCGAACTAAAACTCTACGTTAACCAAGCGAATTAATCCCATTGCTTTGATTCGTGCGTCCAATCTATATCTATGCGTTTCCCTCACCAACGAGCAGTTCTCAAAACCAACAAGTAAGATTCTTCAACTATCTATGTCTGGTAAGACGCAGATTGCACTGGCTAGGCGGGCAAGAGGTTTTAACCCAACATGCTAGGCTGAAAAAAATATTCAATGGTCCCCCAGGTGAAGCATGGAAGTGAGGCAGGCCTAGTCAGAGGTAGCTGAATTACCTAGGAGGATACTTCAAGAAGCTGCAGAATCCATCTTTAGAGTGTACAGAATATTTGCAGAGGTCCCGGTCCTGCAAGGACTGTAGTGCAGAGTATCGAGTTAATATCCAATATATCTAGCAATTTTGAAAATATTCTGCAACTAGTGATTATTATGTTTTGATATGGTCTAGTTTGTTTTTTTTGTCCAGAAGCTGTTTGTATTGCATATTTTGTCTTTACTATTTCCAGTTGAGATGGTAAACTAAAAGAAAATTAAAAATTACGGCAATGCAATATTAAGACATGACCTACTTTATTCCATGAAAAGAATAAGCAATTCATATTTTTTTTTTATTAAGTACATCATTATCTATTATAATCGGCACTTATATTTAATCAAGCTGTTGCAAAGACTTAATCTCCGTGAAAATCATAACATAATTTGCGTTCACGTTATAATGTAGAAATTGCACGTGGCATTTTATTATGACAATCTATAATAGCTAGAAGAAACCAATAAAGTCATTTTATGGATTAATGGACTACATTTTTGGTTCAAGGTTTGACCTCGTGATTATCTCTGTTCTTGGTGCCTACTATAATCTAGTTACAGTATTCAACGAAAGAGGTTGAAAGATTAGGCAACTACACGAATTAATATTAAGTAACTCAAAGTGTTGTAAAATTTCACTTTTTCTTAAGTAATTTTTATTCAAATGCCATGATTTTGATTAATATAAGAAAGCGTCTTTTACGCAAGGGCTGCGTAATCTAAGCAGGCATCCCATTTGCCGGAATGGCGCACCGATGGTCCAATATCACTATTTAATCTCTATTTCTCTAGAATAAACCTGTAAATAGGAGTTGAAATATAAGCTGGACGTCAGATATTAAGCGGTTCAGCTGACTGACAAGACAATCACAGAAGTTGAAGTGGGATATTTAGTGAAGGCTGGAACGAGAACGAAAATACATAATAACTCACTTAATGAATATTCTTAGTGATGACTGCTGTTGGAGCTATCCTTAAGGGATGTTGTTGTCGGGAGGGGTGAGAGAACACCAGTATAGCAAACTAAATTTACAACACGATTGGTATATTTTTTAAAAAATTGTGTCATGAAAAACATCAATAGCTGATTTTCCTTAACGGAAAGCTGTTATTTTTTATATTTAAATTCCATAATGTATGTATTTTACGTCTTACTCCGCAACTCCGAAAAAGTTTAAACAATCTCCTGTTTGCTGAGAGAGAAATGTATTACCAAATTAGTAGTCAGCCAATGACTTTATCAGCAACTATGTATTCCTACATGAAGCCATCATGCTAGGATGTAAATTATCAGGGTTACTAGATTGCGGAATCATTGTGACATCAAATGAATCATTACATGCCCCCATTCCATTTATCAATAGTGGTATCATTTTTTTCATTTGCATCCATCATAAATCTTTGGCTTGTCTCTAATAAATTGAGACAAATTGTTTCAACGTTGACTGCCACACTATAATAAATACTTCTGGACTACATAATAGCTATATGGACAAAATTCCATATTTTATTTATTTGAGTAGTTCTAATTATCTCTTCGCATTTTTGTTGAGAACTATCATAAAACTGTTTTTAACCAATTTTCTCTTACTGTCATAATTATTATTCGCCAGGAACAATAGCAATTTAAACTAGTTTCACGCCAAAATATGGCTGATTCAATCACAACAAAAGTTAGCAAGTAAGGTTCGTTTGGTTCAATACATTCCATTAAAAATTGTATTTTTTCCCCCTCAGTTTAGTATGAAATGAGGGAGTGTTTTTATATAATTCCATCCACTTGTATGTCCCATCTTTTGATGATGCTCCAAACTATAGTACATAAAATATAAATAAAATCAGGTATACAGAACGCTGGTATATATTTTTTTACATGTAAACCCTTGAATATGATCGAACATATTATGATCCAGCAGTAAGGTGCTCATAGATGCAAAAATATCAACAGCAGCAATATGTAGTTTGTTCAGATGGCTTGAAAAAACTATGTATTATTTTTGAATGATACATATATAGTATCACATATTCCATAGTAAGAAACCTACGTTAACGAAATCTGAGCATGAGATATTTAGCGATACAGAAACGCCAACAGGAATAGTTATAAACAAATTTTCGACCAGAGGCACAGTAACGGAGATTTACGTTATTTGACAGTTTCCTCCTCCTATAAACCATTACGATTTTGGCAATTAATCATAAAGATATTTAGTTTTACGTGGATCATTTAAATTTCCTTTTTAATAACGGTCTACAAAATGCCCAATGGAGTGTTAAAAGACAAGTAAATAAATATTTAAGTCTGGCTGAAATAATTCAACTGGACCAGGATTAGAAAAATCAAGCATCTTATACGGCCGAGTTTCTTCACAAAACATGATGAGCATGGTGTTGAAGATAGGCTCACACCAAACCTGAACATTAAATTGTATTTCTAAGTTAAATAATAGATTAATCAAGTTATTTTTATGATAAAATCGATTCCTGTAGAAAGTACATATTTCATTTAAAGCAAGGAAAAGTATAAACAATTATTTATTAACGTCCACTTTTATAATATTAGATGAATAATATTAATTAGTAAAACATTTAAATAATTTGTTTAATATTATAGACAAAGAAGCACGAGTGTTTTAAGTAATTCATACCATTTATTAAAATTATTTCATACGTTAAGCATATTGATTAGCTGCATATTATCCTCTTTTTTAAAAAAAGAATCTTATATTTTAAAAATTCTTCTGATACCAAACTTTGCAAAGTAATAGGCTGTTGGTATATTCAACTAGTCTTATCTAAAAGGAAGTGAGTTGGACACCAAATACAAGGCCAGTGTCATGGCGATGAGAGCCTCGCCCAGGACAATTATAAATGACAAACACAATCACGTCCGGATCAAACCTTCTCTGTTGACCCAAGGACTATTGTTTGTCGGAATGTCACTCAAACAATCACCCTAGCAGCCGCAAAGAAAATAGGACTATTACAAGCATAAACATTGAACCAATTTGAAGGCGACCGAGAAACTGATGATGGACGCTTTTGTAATTGGGCGTAAATCCAAAAATCAATACTTCATAAAAAATATATACAATTTGAGTAGTTTAGTGAAGGTCAGTGTGCTCTTTTATCTCCCAAAGCGCATACGCACATTCGTTCATGTACGTTATTTTTAAATGAGACTTAAAAATTTTAAACTCTTATTTTATGTATTTTAGTTATCTATAAGGACTCTTAGGCTAACTAATGATTGAAATTTGCCTTTTCAAACAGTAATCACCTGTTGTACTGACAGTAGTCAGGGCTTCTAATTACTATACAACTGAGTGCACTTGATTTTGACTCTCATGAGATCCCCGCGTCTTAAGTTCTTGGACTACTAAAATTTCATAGATTGAGATAAAAATTATTCTTATTCATTATAAATTGCAGTGGTAAACATAGTAAATAGTTTTTAATAAAATTAATGTATTATATTCTGATGTATTTCAGTAATTGTTTTTCTTTCCGGTAAGAGGTTGGCGCACCTGTTTGTTTGCATTTCAGTCGCTTCCCCTAGGGAGGTTTATTATTGTGGTTTGTATTTATTCACTTTATATTGACGGTGCTGTTGTGTTACCAGAATATATATTTATCTATCGCAAAACATCACGAGGGAAATCTTCTTACTTTACGCAGCCCCTTTTTAGCCAGAGAGAAAATAGGTATTTTATAAAGTGAGTTCGTCATCATTCTGTTTTCAATAAATGTCTTATTACTGATACGTTCACCATTATTTTGTACTGGTTGTATTTACGATAGTCCTTAATAATATTTTTTCGTTATAATTACCGTTATTTATATTCATATGAGTAAAATATCAGTTTAAAATGGGCATCTGGGCACGCACCTAGCTCTTCTATTAATTTTTTTCTATTTACATTCCTATCACGTTTGCGGTTTCATTAATTTAGTAAAGCTTGTTTTTTTGTTAGAAAAAAGATATTTAAAAAAAATGAATTAGTAAAATTTTACATTCTCGTTTTCTGAAATTCGAGGTTAATAATTATATATATATATCGCGAGTATTTCTGTACAATGCAACAGAACAAAAATTTATTTCAGTTTTTGAAAAAAAAATTAATAATTAATGAAGATAATTCTACTATATTACATTTTCATATACTCCGAAGTTTTTAACACGGTTATACCAATACAAATTGATTTGGAAGCTGAGAGATGCATAATATTCCAGCATCAAAATTTAAAATACAGACTGAAAATGTAGATGCTTGAATTTCCAAACAAAAATATATACCCCCAATGACTTGTTTCAGAAGACCTCAGAACAAGTAACCATAGCCATAAGGTCGGATGATGTAATCGAATTGATACTAGAAATGTCATAGAAAAATTATTCTAATAAAAGTAATGTGAGGATTATTGATCAATCTCTATTCACAAAGAAAAAAGAAATGATAATGACTTCAAATGATTGTCTGATCTCTCTCACTAGGAAAAAATGTATGGATTTGTTTGAGAAAAGTCAGTAGAAGCTTCACAAATTAGGAGACATTCCAAAACTTCAGTTGTCCTTAAACAAGAAAATTATGTGTCGGAAGCAATGTAGACATACATGAGCATAGTACATCCAGCTTTTATTATATTCGTAAAATACTCACCTTCAATTTGTAATTGAATATATAGGCAATCAAAATGCCTGGAGTTAACTTGAAAAAAAAGCAACAGTAAAACTTTATTCCGTAATTATTGAATTTCTTTTATTCTTCATTATGCATGTGCCATGAGATATTCAGTGTCTAATCCTCTACATCTGCATGCCCATTTTCTCTTAAAATATATAGAAATTGAATACAAATGATTTAAACGTTATTTTTATAACTATAAAAAACGGTATACGCTAAGAAAAGTAAGAAAAAAATGGATGCTGAAAAGTGGGGATTGGAGGGTTAAATGCTAGGAAACCTCCTTCATTGTGACGATTAGACTATTATAAGAAAAGGATATTTTTTGAATAAAATTGGTCTCTTTTTTGGACAGTTTTTTCTGGTGAAAGTTTCTTTGTTATTATTAAGGATTCATGTAAAACTAATATTGTGATAATTCGACATAGAGCGGGTTAATTTCTGAGCAAACCTTTACAACTTTAATTTAGATAATCGTCGTAATTAATGATAGAAAAATGCGCGTTCTTTATTCTAGATCAAATATCATGAGAACAATTTTTGGTTCTCCATTGTATAGTAAATGAACTAAAAGAGCAAACATTCTTTAAATATCTCTTTCGTTATTTCTTTTCTTTAAATTTGGGTATATTAGTGATTTATTAATCCCGCCATTGTCCCTGGGTGTTTCTGCAAATGCACGTCACATAAATAACTGAGAACGTGGCTGCCGAATTCCAATATAGACCTTCAGAGAAGTTCAAATTCATTAGTTAAGGTTTCGGCTTCCCTTTATTGCTTCACAGAGGGACTGATCATTTAGTATTTTGTAAGGGATTGAAGCAAATGATGATGACTGATTCCAGTTATTATCGAGAGATCAGTTTTGCTTACCTCAGATGACGATTGTGGTTTTTTTGGTTTGTTTAGGAATGTTTATGGGTTGTTCAATATCAGAGAACAATCCCCAGTGCCTTCTTATATAGTAGTCTACTAGTTTGTTCTATCGTAATTAACTGAAGGGGTTCAGGAACATTTTGAACAACCTCTGAGTAACGTAAGTGACGACTGGCGAGCCTATATATGTAAACCAAGGCTGTTATGCCAGAATTACGAATACGACAGCAGAAAATAGACTTATAACTCAGTTTGTGAGAATGTTTACTATGGGTTTATGTGCTATGCAAAAAACTTAAGCAGATATGACAATTCTTATAGATGGCTAATTATATAATTAATATTAATAATCTTTGCCCACGATTAATGTTCTATGTCTTTTTCGTGAAACATTGAAACACTAATTTTCAGGCCAATAATAGAATACATTGTTATACAGCAAAACACATAAATATATTAATGAGAGCCAGAATTACTACACATATATGTATAAGATGTTTGCTCATCTTACCCACCTGTTGGAATAATTCATGAACGCACGTTCTACTGTATAATCTAGATGTTTAGTGAGATATTAACTTATTAAACCGGGGTTCAGGTTAGCCATGTGAGTTAAAGGGTTGACTTTAATCTCACATGGTAAACCTAGAATGGCGAGTTCGATTCCCTCTGGGCAATAGGAATTTATTTAGTGACAGAATTCATTAAATAAAGTCCTTAGTCTTACCCTGGCTAGAAAAGGGTGGTAACCTGTAGATAGCCCGTCCCAATTAGCCTTAGTATCAAAACGTCGACGTTAATAATAATTTTTAAAAAAATAGTAAACTTAATGTAATTATCACAAAGGTTAGATTAAGGATTATCGGCTAAGAATGTGAAGCTTTTAATGTCCCGTGTTGATATATCTGGGATAAGAAAATTCCAATTTGATTATTTTAAATAACTATAAGATAATTATTATTTTTATCTATTATTCCTTCAAGTCAAGGGGTAAGCTATTTTTAATTATTACTGTATTTTTGTCTGCTGTAAGTCACAATTTTAAAATAAAAACTGGAACGCTACAAAATAACTTACGTCTTTGATTTATTTTTATTTAAGATATTTTCGTAACAAAATTAATCTCGTTAGTTTTGATAAATACGTTCAAAAGGACGGAACTTATTTTCGTCCACTTTATGCTACTATGGCTAATTGGGACGGAATATCTACAGGTTACTATCCGTTTCAAGCCTGGGTGAGATTAAGGAATTTATTTTATGAGTTCCTATAAATTTATTTTTCCCTGGCGGGAATCGAACTCGCCATTCTAAGTAAAAATAAAGTTCTAAAAAAGACTACGAATGAAAAATGCTGAAATATTAACGAGATAACCATCTCTGTAAATAAACAGAAAAAATTGTAACTTCTATATCAGTGTTGTTGTTTCTTAAGAATTTAGTGCGAAAAACTACTAGGTTGTCATCTCCAGGTAATATCTATAATTCTTGTTTTGGGTAAGTACCTGCATTTTGTGAGTAAATTGAGTTTATGTAATTTGTAAATATTGTTATTTAACCTATTTACCTATATTTTTAAATTATTATTTATTAACGTCCACTTTTTGCTAGGGTCATTTTAATTTTGATTTATTTACCATCTGGCAATTTTCAGTTACTCTTACGTTATTAATAATGGTAGGAAAATTGTTTTATTAATTTAAATATATTTTTTCACTACCTTTTTACTATTTAAATATATATATATATATATATATATATTCAGATATATATATATTAATAATATATATATTATATATATATAATATAAATATATTTTTTCAGTATATATATACTATTTAAATATATATATATATATATATATATATATATATATATATTACAACTATTTTTTTTTAATCAAGATACATACATGAACTTTCAATAACATTGGCATAGCTTCTTCATACCGATATAAACCGTATATCACCATTTATCGGTGTAGCTTTAGAAAATGCTAATTATAAAATACAACAATGGATAACTATAATTTTTTTTTTAAATTTAAATTACCACTTTTATTTAATTAATTTTAAATTAAACCCAAGCGAGCAAATATTTGACTATTGTAATTGGCAACTACTATCAAATATTGGTAACCGTACGTAAGTCAGGATGTGTACCGCGGGGAACGGTCAAATCTTTCTGCCAGTTAATGTGACTAATATATCTCAAATAATATTCCTCCATTCTGGGTCTACTGCCACATAATTGACATTATTTTCATTTTTCTTCCAAATCTTTCAGTCATTAACGAATATTACCTTTAGTGCTGAATGAAACGATTAAATATGAAAGTAGAGTAAAACATATTTAATAATTATACAAAAAGGAGGCTTTTAATATTGACTCCTACATATTGTATTTTTTAATTTTCCTTTTTTTCCAGGTTTGCTGTCAGCTAGACCCGAATATAAATTCAACATCCAATTTACTACGAGAGTCTGTAATCAATAGTATTTTTTGTTATAAAAAAAACTCTCTTTTGACTCTACTATCAGAAAGCACTGGATTACTGTTACTCAAGATGATTAAAAAGATGATTTTGATTCAAACTCTGGTATCGCAATCAAAACTCGACTAACGTGTCCTGTCCTTTAAGTCTCAAGTATTTATCTGTTAGCTGGAGTCCGTTTATCAAAATGAAGCATTTGAGTGGCAACTTGAATAGAGAGGTAGCTATGAAGCCAAAGGGTCTGGTAATACAGCCAAGCTGACAAAGACGTGTTACAGGTCGTGGCCCTTCATGGGTTGTTGAGACTTTTTTTTTATTTTGGATAGAGTAAATATGAAATGAAGGAAAAACAAAAAAACAAAACAATGTTTTTAAAATTAATTTTAATTTCAAAACCATATATATATATATATATATATATATATATATATATATATATATATATATTTATTAATTTATTTCAAGGTACATCATCAGGAGCTCATTGCACTCAGAAGGAAATACCTCTCAAAGTATATAGAATCTCTTATTAGGCTCAAAAACGAGATATATAGATTCTTTTGTCGGCGAAAAAATAAAGAGACACATTCTGATTAAACATTCTAAACATTTTTTTTTGTGCTTAAGAACAATTTTAACTGATTCAAATAAGTAGTCAGTCTCCAAAGCTCTCAAGCTAAGCTATTTGTGGCAATAAGCATTTTGTGAAAGGCTCCCGGCCTTTATAGGATAGCCAATCTCGTGAGAAGGTTGAGGAGACTTTCAGTAGACTGATAAGATTTATCACCACCATCTGTCGATGTGATTAATTAAGGATCTAAAGCGATTTCCCCAGGTAGAAACTCCCACACATAGCCCATAGCATTATGTCACACGGTGAAGGTCATACGTCAGGAAATATGCACACTCTAAAAAAAGAGAATTTGGAACTCATTCCTTTTATGTTAAATATATGCAAGCATTAATAGTACTAATCTAAGTTATGGCAAAAATAATTCATCTCCAAGTTAGTCTGAATTTTTCTATTCAGATTGTCTAACTTATATCTATTTGTTATACCTATATAAATAAACTTGAATACAATTTAAGATCAATTCTACAAAGGCTTCTAGCAATAAAGTAGGAATTTTAATTACTAAATTTATTGAAAATTAGTTTTTACTTGAACTACATGGAGTTGACAAGATTCTGAATATTAAGGGATAATTCCTTCATACAGGTAAGAAATGAAGGATATTTAGTGGAGAACCCAATATTTTCAGAATATCATTACTTCGGAAGTTGTGTTATAGACTACGAGATAGGATCGTTTCTAGCAAACTAACGGTATATACAATAACATTTTTTTGTATTCGGGTTTCTTTTAGTGTTTTGTGTTCTGTTCCCTTAGTTTCGTTCTTTATATTAATTCATGTTCCATTATTTGTTATTTTGTTTAATTGTTTCTTGTTTTTCCCCTTATTTAAGAAGAACCAAGTCGCCATATTTGCGGAGCTCAATATAATAAATAAATAATAGATTTTGATTTGCATTGCTCCAAGCTTGCTATTTTGAAAATATACAGTATTATACTTCTGACGACTAAAATACCGTTGTGTCAGGGAGGTCCTGAAGAAAGGATGAGGGGAGGCCAGGTTCTTAATCTTGCTTCTAATATAGTACAAAATTAATAAACGAATTGAACATGCTAAGCTAGTTATTTCCCTGAGTACCTGAATATAAAAAAATGTGGTATTCTAAACTCCACTGGGATGTTAAATTCAATTTGATGACTGCAATATTAATTCCACATAGCTAGAACCTTACAGAAAATAAATAGTTACTGGTATGTGTGTGTGTGTGTGTGTGTGTGTGTGTGTGTGTGTATATATATATATATATATATATATATATATATATATATATATATATATATATATATTTCTAGGCTTACCTTGCTTGTGAGGCCTCTGAAATACTAAAGGATGGACCCCAAGGATCACTGCTATGGCCGAGGTAGACTTGAAGTTCTTGGGTGGTATTCATTAGCAACTGCGCACCTGTAATTGTAATAGCTATTTTAATCGTTTGAGGGCGTTAATAAATAATATCTATTAATTTTCTCTTATTTTAAATGTTGTACTTATATAAATCAGTAAATAAGAGTTTTCTTTCTAACATTTTTAATATTCATATTTGAATTTTCCGAAAACCACTAAAATAGGTTACTTCTTAATACCTAACCCTCAGTAACATCGTAAAAGACTAATAGGGGGATCAAAATGTGAATACAATTTCTTAAACCATTTTTTGTATTTTCATTTATTTTCTCTCAGTGACCATCATGTATAATTTTGATCTAGGTAATATTATGGCATATAGGTAATATTATGGTAAGTATAGTTGATATTATCAAAAAATAATGTGAAATGAACCACTAACCATTTTCCATGTAATATTTAGTTCAGGATAGGCCTAAGAGGCCTATCGAAATGAAGTGTAAAATACTGTGGACTATTTTATATTACTAACTTTATTAATACGCACTACGGTCCTTGAAGGATCAAGCCTCTGCATTCAACTTAGGAGCCATAACAGGGATCTTCCAGTTGTAGACCTTAGCCTCCACAATTCGTTTCGTCAGTCCTGTCTGCCTAAGCTTGCATATCCTAGTCTTTCCACTCAGTTCCACGTATTACCAATGAAATCTGTCTTTCTTAACAGGTATTTTATTATTTTTCCAAGCAATAAAAAAAAAAAAAAAACCGAACATGGAAGCATTTCTCATGTTGTTGCATGTATATGGTACTCCAGGTGTGTTGTTTCTAATGAAAGAAAGTCCTTGATTTTTACAGAAAAGAACAAGGAACGGAAGGTGGGTATGCGTTCATGCTGTTGCTATTCACCAACATAGTATCGGTGGGAATTAAGATAAAGAGGATGTTTCCATCTAGGTCCAAATAATAAATAAAAGATATCCATTGTGAGTAAGAGCAAGTGTGTTCTTTTAGAGCAACATTAGTGTGTGTTTTCTTAAGTCTCGAAGTTAATACTTCACTACCATTCATGTTCTGTTTACGTTAATTGTCCTGCTCCATTTCTATTATAGCATGCATAGAGTATAAAAAAAGCTCTCTGTCTTTTACGTTTTTGAAGTAGACCATATTTGACGCAATATATGGTTAATGGAACAAACTACTTCAAAATACTTTTCTTTCTTTGTCCCTAGTAGCAAATAAGTAATCCCAAGTTAGAATATTCGTCGATTTACTGGATAGTATCATAATTCCGAATTTTGCAAGATATAGGAAAATGTAGCCTACTGCGACTGCTTGAATATTTCGTATTTTTCTTAGTTTATACTCATCCTCCAAACAAAGACAAATAATAGTGGGGAGAATGGGTTATCTGACTTTGTGGTTTGAAATGCGAGAAAACCACCCAGAGTCACCACTCTAATCCTTGCCTTAAACACATATTTTTATTGTGATGGCCCATATGAATACACAATCTAATAGTATGGCGAAAGTTGAAAATCAAGAAGAAAAACTTTACATGGATATTACAATTATTTTTATTTCTCGACTAGTTTCACGTCCACAAAACGCCTCTTCAGAATAAATAGAACATTAAGAGGCAATCAATGTACCTTACAAAAGCATGGGAGGCAAATTCATTTAATAAATCAGACAATAATAGATATCGATTATCCATAAAGACAAGTACTAAAGGAAAATATTAAAATTGAAAAACGTAACTTCAACTTTTCTAATAAATTAGAATTTAACTGTTCTATAAATTAGAATAACTGCGTGGGAGTTTAAATCCGAAGATCCCAGTTCACGGTACACTCGTTTGGAGTTGTGGCCTCAGCATATGAATTTTTTCAGAATTGATATCTTGCATCTAGGTATGGCATTTTCTCGAGGATCATTGTTTTGAATATGTTCTGTTCTCTAAGGATGATAGGAACATTTAATCACCAGTCTTATTCTCCTAGTACATTTGTTTCCGTGGATTTCCACAGAAAACGAAAACTGGTTCATTTTATCATCAGACAGCAAAATGCCCAAATCTATAACATCGGGGAAATGTCCGTGGGGATGAGTGGTCCAATCTTCACTAGTAAGTAAGCAATTTTCACATAAGGTAATTGAGCTAAAACGTACAGTCAAAAAGAGGTGATTGCGTGTTACTTCTCGAGCTTATTCTTCGCACAGCAATTATTTCTTAAAGATTTGATCATCGTTTTATTATTGAATTTCATTACAATAAATACACCTCTTGTTGATTTTTTGGTTTTGTGAGGACTAATATTTATTGGTAATACATAGAACGTATTTGATTCAATCATTTTCAGTACTATTTGCAGTGCCTCTTTTGAGTAGAGTTCCACTTCGGTGTTGTTTTAAAACTATAGCGTCCTTAGAAAACTGGCTAATCCATTTCGTTATAGAAAAAGAGCTTACTTTATTAAAGCTTTTTCCATCGAGGTTCATTTTAATTACCAGAAACTTCATTAAGCTGATTGTCTATAGTTATTACTTCTCCACTTAATAAAGATAATATGAAGGGATGTTATAAAAGAGAGCAACAGAAATATCTTAAATTGAATTTACAATCATCCCTTCACAAAATTAATTTATTATGTCCACTACTTATTTGAAGCTTAAAATAACAAAACATCTCGGCTATTTCGAAGATAACAATCAACGAAATAGGCCTCGTTCCTTCTAATTTATTAATCCCATGTGGCAGAACGCTTTCAGAGCACTCGCACCATTATTAGAGCCCTGCTGGAAAATATGAACAATTAAAAAGGCATATAAGCTTTGCTACTAACTATCAACAGAGCATATACTAAACTAAATTAGAATTCAGAAACATAAACAATAAAAAAATAAGTTTCGTAATGAATATTTACAGATGATATGTAGAACTGGAAAAAATTAAATAAATAGTCAAAATGGGCTCTGGTTAGCCATGTGAGTTAAAGCGTTGGCCTAAATGTCACATCGTAAACCTAGAATGGAGAGTTCGATTCGCGCCTGAACAAATAGGAAATTATTTATTGGCGCTCCGTCCCTATTAGCTATAATAGCAAAAAGTAAGGTTAATAAATAATAATAATGAATAGTCGAAAATTCTAAAATAATAGCCACATGGATTTGTATGACTATTTGTTATTTATTTATTTTTTTAAATTTATTAACGTCCACTTTTTGCAACTCAGGCTAATTGGGACGGGTTATCTACAGGTTACCGCCCTTTTCTAGCCAGGGTGGGACTAAGGATTTTATTTAATGAGATGGTCACTAAGTAAATTTCTATTGCGCAGGCGGGAATCGAGCTCGCCACTCAAGGTTTACATTGTGACCTTTTTTACAAGGTCTTAGCTCGCAAGGCTAACCTGAGCCCCTTTTTTAGTTTTTGGTTATTTATTTATAACTAAATAAATAAAACTCTATGATGTATCTCATTTTCTATTTAAATTTCGCCGCGATCTATTTTCCCCCCTTTTCAGACCCTTCTAAGAACAATTGCATAAAAATTAATTTCTTTCTTGTTTCTGTCTGTCCTCCCGGTTGTTACTCAATCATTCAGAAACGGGTAAGAAGGTTTCTATGACTTTCATATTTATGTGTCAACTATCCCAAGGTAAAACATGTTTGAGAATTCGAATTTTCATTTAGGAAGAGAGATTTACTTGGACTTGAAAACACATATTCGTCAATATCTTCATTACTATATGTTTTATCGAAAAAATGAAAAGTGTAAACTATGTTCTGAATAACGATTTCAGTCCTAAAACGTAATTTACATTTATTAATGTCGAAGTTTTGATTTCCGACTTACGGGCCTCAAAGAATTTATTCGCATTCCATTTACATGAAAAGCCGAATCGAATTTAGAATATTTAGGGGATAAACTTTGTTAGGATGATATCTCTGGATTTTTGTTGGGATGCGTTATTAGCAGATTTCGTCCCATTTCATGTCATACGAGATAGCCTGAACAGAATATTTTTATTATTATTTATTTTTTTTGAATGCACGATGAAACGTTATTTTTAGATGAGAAACAAGATTTTATTTTTGAGCTCATGAATGATGATGAGATCGTCAGTATTCGTCCAATAGTCATTCCATACTTCATTTCTTTCCTTCATTTTACTACAAGGGCATTGTGGTTGAATGACTAAGTTATTAGCAGATTTCCCTTAGGGGAAATCAGCTATTGAGGTCGTACTCATGACGGAATTTTCGAAATATTTCTTCAAATGTCCATCGATCCTACCCAGGAGATGACGAAAATGAGGTCCGTTCAAAACTATATATATATCTATATATATATATATATATATATATATATATATATATATATATATATATAGACATATATATATATTTGTCTGTTAACACTCTAGCGGTCGCAATTTTTGTTTAATCGTCACCAAACTCGGTATTTAATCGTTTTATGTAAAAAGGAAGATCAAGTTCGTTAACGGCTGAAATCAGACCAGTGGGAGGGGGGGTTTAGAGGAGGGGATTTTCAAAAATTCGAAATATCTCCGTTATTATGCATCGGATCGAAAAATTGTATAGAACCAATCTTATTGGAAATTAAATTTACTATAAATATTGTTATATGCATTTATTCTTTATCTTGAATATTAACCGAGATATTTGCATTTGTAATCTGCATGTTCGGACTTTCCGCCGAGAGCTCTGGTGGCCATTTCCATAACTATTCGTCCCTCGTGAATAGGTTTAGAGGTTAGGTTAACTGTTTTTTGGGGCTAGAAACTACTGGGTTATTACGCCCTAAATAATGTTTTAGGTTTAGAGGTTTCTTACTACTACAGTTGTTATTAGGCAGATTTCTCTATTGTAAAACTTCACATGGGAAATCTGCTTAGTTTACGCAGCCCCTGCGTGACGGACTTTTTTGTATATATACAGAGTGTTTCTGTTATTTGATAAAAATATCGGAATGCTTTGTTCATAGGCCAATCCAATTTTAATATATACACGGGAAACCACATCTATTTCTATCCGTAACTGGTAACACGGCTGGTTCCTGTATAATCAATGAAATATTGTATAAATATTTATTGGGACCCCATTTTTATTGCCATATGTTTCTGAATTCTAATTGTCTTCTGTATTTGCATATTAGCAGATTTCCCTTAAGGGAAATCAGCTATTGAGGTCGTACTCATGACGCGAGTTTCGAAAAACTTCTTCAAATGCCCATCGATCCTACCCAGGAGATGACGAAAATGAGGTCCGTTCAAAATTATATATATATATATATATACACAGATATATATATATATATTTGTCTGTTAACGCTCTAGCGCTCCCAATTTTCCCCCAATTTAAACGTTTTATGCAAAAATAAAGATCAAGTTCGGTAATGGCTGGAATCGGACCAGTGGAAGGGGGGGTTTAGAGGGGAGGATTTTCGAAAATTCGAAATATCTCCGTTACTATACGTCGGATCGAAAAATTATATAAAAGCAATCTTATTTCAAATTAAATTTCCTATAAATAATGTTATATACATTTATTCTGTATCTTGAATATTAACCGAGATATTTGCATTTTTCTGTTTTCAGCTTCTGAGATCGGCTAGCTTCGGGTCTAGTCGTGAGTTTCCGTCAAGAGCTAGTTCGGGCCCTTCCCGTAACTGTTCGACTCTCTATTCTGAAATTTCTCTATTATAAAACTTCACGTCGGAAATCTGCTTAGTTTACGCAGCCCCTGCGTGACGGACTTTTTTTAGTTACTAACGGAGCTTGTTTGATTTTAATGGCGTATGCCGTGGAGCACTCATGGTGAGGCGAATGCTCTAAAAAAGTTCTGTTACTTGGAATAATTATTTTTGAAGGAACCAGGACCTTTTCGTTGATTCTTATCTGATTTCTGCATCCTTGCATACGGAATCTCAAATTTGGATCTTGGCCATTTAGAGGTCAATAGTTCATATCTCAAATGAATTAAAATTTGCTTTTTAATGTTGACTTATTTAAGAGTATATCAGTGGTAAAACTTCCCAAGAGCAGATAACATATAATAAATGATTAAATCTCAGTTTTACTTTGAAAAAAAGAGTCGGATTTACTCTGTTGATTCAAATCAAAATCCGTAGCTAAATGTGAACCACACAATTTCTCTTTCCAGCGTCACTGTGTAACTGTGCAACAGAAAAAAAATACTGAATATGATGTGTGGGGAAAAAACGCCTAACACTTTTATTCTCTCCCGTTTAATGGGATTGAGAAAGGTTGAAAAATAATTGAGTGTGACAAAGAAAGAGAAACAATGAAAACACAGTAAAGCGTGCCTATGACAGCTTAAAAGGCCTTGTTATTTTCAGAAGAGTAATCAACGACTGCAAAACAACTGTTTGGATCTTCATGAATTGTCCAATCTACACTGCTAATGGCCCTTGTATCGTCAATGGTTGAAACTCTATTAATACCGGATTTCGAGTAACAGGTAATGTCATATAAAAGTGGGATTAAGAAAATAAGAGAAAATGAAGTGACCAAAAAGAAAATGATAAATAAATAAAACAATAATTATAACAAATAATATTTTAGCAGATTTCCCATAAGGGGAATCAGCTATTGAGGTCGTACTCATGACGCGATTTTCGAAAATTTTCTTCAAACGTCCATCGATCCTACCCAGGAGATGACGAAAATGAGGTCCGTTCAAAATTATATATACATCTATATATATATATATATATATATATATATATATATATATATATATATATATATATCTGTTAACACTCTAGCGGTCGCAATTTTTGTTTAATCGTCACAAAACTCAGTATCAATCTCAGTATATTTAATCGTTTTATGTAAAAAGAAAGATCAAGTTCGTTAACGGCTGAAATCGAACAAGTGGGAGGAGGGGAGGTTAGAGAGGGGGATTTTTGAAAATTGGAAGTATCTCCGTTACTGTACGTCGGATTGAAAAATTGTATAGAACCAATCTTATTGCAAATTAAGTTTACTATAAATAATGTGTTACATTTATTCTCTATCTTGAATATTAATCGAGATATTTGCATTTTTATTAAGTGTGGGTGCGGCAATTGTTCCGGATTAGTTCGGCCGTTTCCGTAACTGTTCGTCACGCCTGTAACCTAACCTTTCTCCGTTCTTGCCTTCTAACCTTTTACATTGTGAGATATATGCAAATACGTTCAGTTGATGCCCCCCCCCCATATTCAAGATGGTGTTGTGTTACCGGTATGTAGATTTATCTATTACTGAACTTCACGTGGGAAATCTCCTTAGTTTACTCAGCCCCTGCGTGACGGACTTTTTTTAGTTACTAACAGAGATTGTTTGATTTTAATGGCGTATGCCGTAGAGCACTCATGGTGACGGACTGTTTTTATATATACTCATAAAAACTCTTAGCTGCTATTCGTTTCATTGCTTACATAAATCAAAATAACAATACAAACAGTACAAAATTAAGGAATGTGTTATCCATAACACAAGTGGCAATGTTGGGACACGTGAAGAAAAAATACCCTGATTATGTGGTATACCTTCTGATACCCAGAGACCATGTTGGTAAGATGATGTTTGAATTAAGGAGTCGAATTAGAACATTTTCTTAAAAAAATAATATATTGGATTTTTAAATCCCGTAAGGTCACTAAAAAATATAGGATATCCAAGAATGATTTTGGTAAAAAAAGAATGAGATTGCTTTTGAAGGGAGTGACAATATGAATGATAAAATAGTAATAGTATATACGTTTCCTTGACATATTGATTGGCAGGCATTCTTTCAAGAAGTTTTATCGACATGAATATTAGGAGCCAACGCATTTAAAAAACGTCCCATTTGACACTGTCTCACAATATATCTTGCTTATAGGGATCACATACAATAAACCGTCTCACCTCATCCCTCTAGTGTACGTATTTACACTGAGTTGACAAAATATTATTAATGGTATGAGTGTATTTTAATTAATTATCACCAATTACTACCTGTAATTAATAATGCGAGGGTAGAAAAAGTAAATATGAGGAAATAGTCTCCTGGAGACGTAAAGAACAGAAAGGGATTAATAAAGGACTAAATACTCAAATAAGTTTATTCATTTAATGACAACTTTGTGACAATTTTGACTTTTATCAGTCGCTGTTCAGTTAGTACTTGAATTGCGATTGAAATGTCTACAAGTGGGTGTGTCTATGTTATCAAGTGTCTATGAGTCATAGTAAGGAATGATCAATACGAAGTCTAGTCAGCACAATTTCTTCCATAAATAATATATTTCATGTAAATAATTACTGAAAAAATAAATACTAATGAATCGAATAAATTTAGATACTTCATACACATTATAATTTTAAAAATTTGAATTTAAGTTGATGGATTAATTTGACCTTTAATTTCGTTTGTATTTGTTGTCTACGGTCGATAGTTAATACAATACTCAATTCAATTAACATGCAGGATTTGACTAGATGATAGCGGTGCTTCCAACGTGATACGAGGAAAGTGCATAAAAAGTTCTGAGAAAAGAATGACTTATAATGCTGACCAGCTAGGTTTTCCGCCTGCCTAAATGTATGCTTTCAATGTGTTTTAAAAAGAAAATGATTTTTTTAAATGATTTTTTTGTGATTTTTTCTTAAATATTGTATGATTCAGTCTTGGATAAGTCTTCCTTCAATTTGAATATATAATACTATAAGGTGAGCTATTCATTGGCTTACAATTTGAGTATGAAATAATTTGAGAATATGGTCTACTTTATAAACAATGCTGTATATAAATATATCAAAACTTTGAACTTTAATGATATAATTATTTTTTTACAAATAATTTCCTTGCTTTCCAAACACACTCAGGTGCCAGCATACCTTGATATGACAAGGATTTATACCGTGAGAATGTGAACACAAGTCACTCCGTTATTTTATGTAAAATTCCGATGAAGAGTAAACAGGTCATGGCTCCAACAGTTGCACAAATGTTATTGTCCAGGGAGGGAATTTAAAATTCCACATTGGGGTAGATTTCGTAATAACTCTCTTCCTACGCCTCATTAATATGCACTGATTCCCAATTCTCAATCGACCAGTCATATACTTTTTTAAATCCACCTTTTCTTTTTGATTTCAATCGCGAACCCACGGCATGTCCTCCCCCAAGTAGCGGGTGCTTACAACTCACATGTAACAGAATTTTATGTCATGAAAAAACTAAAAGTAAGTAGACTCATCCAGGCAAGGAGAGTAATGGTTATAGGTTTGGTAAAGATTATTCGAAGGACGAAGGGAGGATATTCACACATCCGCCAGTTTGCTCTGAACAACTGATGGTGTTTTTGTAGGCTGCAGAAAGAAATAGATTATGATCCGACAAATATTTCATTTGTTATTTTACGAATAAAGTTAAGTATTAGGTTCACAGATGAAATAGCTAATATGAAATGTGGCAGAGAGTTAATGAATGATTTCATCAAATTTCTTAAATAGTACTAACTATTAAACCCCAAGGTATGTGCAATGGAAAAAGTAAACATTATTAAGAAATAAATTACATAAAAAAACATTCTGTATCGAACAAATCTATACAGTCTATTGAATTTTCAAAATTGACTCCATTTTGACCGTCAAAACAAAGGTGTTAGATAAAACACTTTACTGGGCTAACATTTAAAAAAGAAAAAAATAGGATGTATAAGATAGAAATGAAGAGAATATAAAGATAGATTATAATTTAAAAAAAAGGTAAAAACGTCATTATTATTATTATTATTTATTAACGTCCACTGTTTTGCAACTAAGGCTAATCGGGACGGGTTATCTACAGGTTACCACCCATTTCTACCCAGGGTGGGACTTAGGATGTTATTTAATGAATTTCGTCACTAAATAATTTCCCTTGCCCAGGCGAGAATCAAACTCGCCACTCTAGGTTTACCATGTGAGATTAAGGCTAACGCTTTAACTAACATGGCTAACCTGAGCCCCAAAAAACGTCAAATAAGTAAAAATAAATTCAAAATCTAAATAGCCTCTTTAAATTGAAAATATTAATATATAACAATAATTTACCCAGTACTAATGTAGTTTTTTCCCCCTATTCCATTGCATCTTCTGAATATTTTAAATGTAGTTGACTCTATTAGTTGATGGTATCAGCGATATTGTAGATCAGCGGTTCTGATCACTCTTTAGCAAACCCGCCGTTTCAGCCAGTCTAGACGTTGCCGTTAGAGGAGGTTGACTCTTAAGGTTTGTTCCAGTTTTTAAATCCCTGTTCAAATAAAAGGAAGTACTGTTATCGTGAAAATGTTAGGTTTCAGTTTTCATCGGAGTTATTCGTTTCAACCGTCTTTAACCCATACTAGTTCTGGTGATTCGTGAGTACATATCTCGAGTAATTCAAAACCCTCTAATCTTATTCATATCCCCTTTTGTTCGAAATGGACTTAGAAGGAGAAGGAGATAGAGTTAAAGAAGTATTTGTTTTGTTATTTATCATAAAAACATCTGTAAATTATGTTCTATGGCCTTTTTCCACCCGAAGCATTGGAAAGAAGATATTGAACACTTTAAAATTGAAATACTCTAAATGAAGTGCGACCAAACATTTCAATAGAAGCACTAGAAAGTCATGTGGTGCCCAAATCAGATTTTTCAGTGTTGTGTGTAAGAGACTCCTTGAAGAGGCGCATTACAACGCAAAATATGTAGAGAGATTTTAATAACTTTTAAATACGTTGAAGAGAAGTGTGTTTTGACCGTTCACTGCCCAATATTTGTGTAGTATGAATACTGAAAATTGGTGACCGACCAACATAATTAATTATGAATTTCTAAGCAGTAAAGTAACATTGAGAAACAGACAAAACTTAGATAATGGATTAATTGAAGCATATCTAGAAGAAATATTTAATAATTTAACTGGTTCTTATTTTGCAACCTCTTTTGCACTTACTCGGTACACACACCAGACTGGTCTAGCGTGTGAACTCTATATTTGGCCTTTGGCAGAATGATTTTAGAGAGTGCATATTTCTGAAGGCCGTTTTAAACCTATATTTTTCTTAGCTTCAGACCGATTACCATGGAAATTGTGCCCATGCTCGAAATACTGACGATTATTTTATCGTCCTTGTGTCCATTCTTGGCCACTCGAGGATTCCAGTTGGTATTCTCAACTCTTCAACCTCTCACCAATCAACCTCTAGTCTCTAGGCGATCATCGTGCCCATTGCTGATTGCCATAAGCCTGATTTGGTTTATTTCCTTTGTATACTTCTCCAGAAGCCGTAGAATATTTGAGTTGTAGATGAGAGTAGGAGTTAGCAGGAACGAGTAGGTCAAATGATGATGACTTCCGAAAAACTCTAACCCCAACACTCATCACTAAATCCCCGTAATTACTTTCCTTATACTTCATAGTTTATCTTATACTTTATAGTTTATATATATAATTGTAACCCCTGTCTGTACATTGATTTTTTTCTCGAAATTTCATGATATTTTTTCGTTTCACATGCCATAGACATGATATCTGCTATTTGTTTGTTACCTTTTCAAGATAAACGGCTGAACCAAATTTTATGAAACTTGGTATGTATATTACTACTAACCCAACTTAGACTTTAGGCTATATTAATATTCTCTAAGACGAACAGGAGATGGGGGTTATAAGGGAGACCAGAAATTAAAGAAAGCTTTCTCGACAAATATGCACATAACAAAAGTTGTTTATTTAGTTATTTAGAGTAACTTTTGTTATGCTCACTTTTGTCGTATAACAGAGTATAAACGAGATAACCACTAAAAAGCAAAGCGGAGGCCAACAATTTTATTGGGCATTAACGATTGAACCGAACTTAACAAAACTCGGTATGTGAATTAGCATTAATTCTTCCGTGATTATAAGCTATATTAAAATATTTAGGTTGGAACGGGCGTGGTGGTTATAGGGAAGGCCTGAAATTAAAATGTTGTTAGTATCTACGTGCACATAACAAAAGTTACTTACTTTGTTATTTAGAGTAACTGTTGTTTTATAATTTTTTTCGTATGTATGAAGCAATTTTCGTAGAAATATTGATATGCCCAACAATTATTTCCAATATGTACTACTAGGTACCTCATCTGGATAAATTAATTCAAATCTATATTAATATTTTACCCTTAATAATTCAAACCTATGTTATTTAATTAACGCCAGTAACAGATTGGACCAAGTAAAGTACAATGCCCCCCCCCCTTCTCTTCTCCCAAACATTAATTCATGGGAAAAGCCAGTTTGCCCTTAAGTGTATTTAATGCTTTATTTAATGAAAATGACAAAATTAATTGAACAAATATTTTTGGTATTGTGAAGATAATGTAATAAGATTTGTTAATATAATATAATGTATTACAGGATTGAGATCCTAAACCACTGAGCATAGGGAGGTGTGGGGTGGGAGTTACATTCTTTGTCCTATCTGTTCTGCCGCTTCCCTGCCAACCTATGTTTACGTGATAATTTATGCTTATACTTTTAGCAGTCTAGCGTTATTCTCAGGAATGTGAATTTGTATAATAATTATAAATAAATAATTTAAAAGGATAGCTGTGGAGGTTCACCCAGTTATTTCTGGTATTTATTAACTCTGAAAGAAGAGAAGTTTTTTTCAGAAAAGTTGCCATCCCACTATAGTATACTTACACCTACATCATCACAGCCCAAGTACACACTAATTTGTTCAGATCCACTAAGCTCATTATTAACCCTCCGAGTCATTTACATCACTCACCCAATAGCACTAAACATAACAGAAGAAATTCATAAACAACAAACATACCAAAATACAATTACCCTATATTGGCTGCCAGGACACGAGGGCCTTGGGCTTAGTACGTCAGCAGACTACCAGGCTAAACTAATTACTCAACAAACTCAATACACACAAACAAACTTATTATACGAAGACATAGTGAGACATATACACCACCGAATCCTAAACAAATGGCAATCAGAATGGATGGAAGTAAAGAACCACCTCCGCAGTATCAAAAGTACTATTAAGGAGTGGTCATCGAGCCATAGGAGTACTAGACGGGAAGAAGTTGTTCTTGGCAGACTCAGGATCGGCCACACATACCTGACACATAGACACTTAATGACAAGGACTGATAACCCTATATGCAAATACTGCAACAAACACCTTACGATAAAACACATACTGACAGACTGCATCCAACGAAAAACCTTCACATACCCCACAATATGACAGAACTATTAACTGACAGCAGCCAATATATTCCACAAATACTAACATATCTAAAACACATCAACATTTACAAAAACATATAATACAAAATAGAATAGGTCTACAGCATACCTAAAAAGATTTAAAAGGGTTAACTTTTATTATATTTTTTAGACAAAGCACGGCAAGATAAGAGAAAGAATCAGATATTAAAGAAATATTTTACATAATATAAAAGTACAAAAAAAGGTAAGCACATGAAGGAGTAAATATATCATCCTAAAGCCTTGCCAAAAAAAAAAAAAAAATACCATCTTCATTCTGCCTCAAATAAATGCCTTGGCAAAGCCGGATAACTTAGCTTATATATATATATATATATATATATATATATATATAATAATTATAATAAGTAGTGAAACGAAACAATTCATAGAAGTTATTTACAAATAAATAATATAAGATTAAAATCAATTGTAAAAAATACCAATTAAAAGTAGAAAACTAATTAAAATTATTAGCAATGATCAAATAAGAAGATGTACAGAAACAACAATAGAATAAATATATGATAAAAGATAACGAATACAAATTTTAATAATGTTATGTTTTAACTAAAAAGATCACTTTCACCCGAAAAAATTGACAAAATAAAAATGTAATAGTTAATTTAAAAATATGATATCACGTATAAATTTTTGAATAAACGTTCATAGTCTGTAAATTTTCAAGAATACTTTCTATGTATAGACATCTCTTTGTATGTAAATCGTGTGTTATCTGTAAATAACGGCGTTGTTGGAAGCCACTCAGTATATGTATGTTTGACTGCCAGAGGTACATTACAATATCGACAAACAGTTGTCTGTATTTGATGTGCGTTGAATATGTCCAATTCGAAACCTTCTAGTTATGAATACGTCTTGTGTTGTTTTAAAGGGCCATGGCTTCACTGAATATTTACCTTCTATTAGCTTGTAATTCTAGGTCCGCAAGTGACTTTCTCATACAATTGAATGTATTATTACATAGATAGAAAAAAAGAATATTGGTGATTTTAGTGCGTCATGTCCCGGGCAAGACTTGCCATGAAAAAGGACAAAGGTTGCGCAAATGAAATTCAAGATGTTTTAGGTAAATGTTGTTCTTAAGAGATATGTAAGTGGGTGACGTAGAGTTTTATGTTTAAAGGAAAGTGGAGAAAAGAAAATTGTATGAAGCAGTGAGTGCATCCGTCACAAAGGGAAAACTTATTAGAGCCTGCACTCTTTTCACGTCCTAGTTCTAATAATAAACTCACGACACATCTTCACAAAAAATGGTCCTTTTTTTATTACAAGGCGCATTCTTCTCCGACCATTGACATGGAAAAAACACAACGTTTAAAAATCAGGAAAAATAATTAAATAATTTTTGTTTTATTGATTGAAAGTTCACATTATGTAATTATTGCTCATCACACGCAGGCAGAAAAGCAAACTGAGAGATACATAGTAAAATATTAACAACTTAAAAAAAAAAAAACGAAATTAATGAAAACATATATGGGTTTGAGTTGACACAATTATTTAATTTAAAACATGAAAAATCATATAATGATTGTAACTCTGACGAGTTATAAACGTTATCATCCGACTGAAATATATTTTTTTTACTAAACAGTAAATCTATTTCCTTAATTAAATATGACATTAAAAAATAAAAGCAAAAGTGGTTGCAGTTAGCCTGTATTTGATCACAAAATGACACGTTCAGAAGCTTGCAACTGGTATGTAGAGCATTTGATAAGGAGAATATATTATCTTGGTCTTGGACAGGGAATAGGGAAGTACTAGTAGTAGCAAGGTAATTTAGAAGGGGCGTCACCACTACCTGGCTCCTTTCAACATTAGTTACACTGGGAATTAATAGTTTTATAACCATTTTTTTTAAACCTTCCAACCTCTGCTACATCGGAGATACTCTCTTCGGAGTAGCTAGTCTTTTTAATCTCCTTCAGTAAAATCATGGGAACACTCCGTAAACGGCCCCAAAGAATATCAATTATCCCGCGTTATCTCAATTATTTATTTGTTCGTTTGGTGTCACGCAACTTGGAGTGATTTACACTCTTCACCAAATAACCAAATGGCAAAAATACTCCAAATTGCTGAATGTAATTCATCTTTAGATTTATAATTGATGCTGGGCTATATCACTAATGGAAAAGAAAAGTTAACAAAAAAAAAAAGTGTCTCGTATAATTGACAAATGAGAAGAAAAAATGAAACTTAATATTAAATTAAAATACAAAAAATTATTATATAATAATAAATAAAATTATGATGAGTCATAATTTATAATAAATAAGAAAACAATTATTTAAAAGCCTCTAAAATCTTACAAAAGCATTTAGAATCATCACACACGCACACATACACACACACACACCCACACACACACACACACACACACACACACACACACACACACACACGCGCACACACACACACAACACACACACACACGCACGCACGCACGCAAACGCACTCACCCTCACGTACGGATGCTCACACTAGCTAGTACAAAATTTAATTTTACATTACATTTGTACGTTGTGTTGAATTTAAACCTTCATGGCTATACTTCTCCAAAAAAAGGAAGAGGGTGAGAATTATATAAGTTTGTATAGATCTTCTTGTTTTAAACATGTTAACACAGCGTCCAAATATGTACTTCTGTCATTTAGAAGTTGGTCAAGGGGTATATTATATCGTCTTTTGCAGTCAGTAAGTACGTGTTTTACAGTATGTTGTCTGTTACATAGGAACAAATTGGTGGATCGGATTTTGCAATAAGGTACTTCTGCGTTAGACGGGAATGGCCATGTCGCAGCCATACAAGAACCACCTCTTCTCTTCTTGAACTTCGATTATTTGATGTCCATTCCACGGTTGTATTTTTGAATTCCCTTAACATGCAATCTATTCATAACAATTCTTGTTCCCAGTTTTGTACAATCATGTTTTGTAGTAATTTAGTGCCCCAGCTAGTGTTATTTGAGTTATGTCGATGTCACTTTTGCTTGTTGGAATTTTGGCTTGTGTATCAATCATTGAGCAAAATGAAATGACTTTCTTATTTTTCAACTGTAGGTTATAAAGAGTGTCTTTTATATTCGTTGAGGAGGGATTAAAATAAAAGAAGGGAATATTCGAAGAAAGATTATCATCATCATCTAAAACTTTCTTTCCACTAGAACATTCAAAGTAAAACAGGATGATTATTCCAAATCATTTAGCCAAGAATACTTTTTAGTACTATTTGTGATTAGAGTTCAGTAGATGTTCAATACTGCCTATTCGTTGAGGACATTCCTATTTATGGTATCTCAATGTCAATAGATAAAGACACTATTCACAGTTTAGAACAGATGAGCATGGACCATGAACTAAAATCTTCTACACAAAAAACGAAAGCCATCTTCTTTATTAAAACACGTGAAAACACCCCAACCCTATACCGCTACTTAAATGAAATACCAAAAGCTGTGACTATAAAATTTCTGGGAATAGTTTTGGACAAAAATCTTAAATGGATACTCCACATTAAAACAGTAGCTAATAATTCAAAACTACTGGTGAACACACATTGGGGTGCAGATAGAAAATCAATGGTTATGATTTATCTTAATTATTTTTAACCCTCGACAATTGAAAATCGCATTCGAGATTGACTCCAAGGTTCTCTACAAATTGCTCCAATACGAGTTGTAAAGTTGGAGAGCAGTCATTTATAATAACATTATAGCTGCAATCCGAAAATTACAATTCCAGAATGTCAATCTGCGTTAAATAAATTTTGATATCAAAGAAACCTCGAAACAAACACCCATAGCGGAGAAAAGATTCAATTATCATGAGTGTCATTGACAAATAGTATGATAGAATGATGAGGATAATTGAAAATAGTAGGGAGCTCATATTCTCTCTCTCTCTCTCCCTCTCTCTCTCTCTCTCTCTCTCTCTCTCTCTCTCTCTCTCTCTCTCTCACACACACACACACACACACACACACACACACTCCACTCCACTCACACACACACACACACACACACACACACACACACTCCCCTTCTCTCTCCCTGCACGCACTCACAAGAACACACACAACATAGAATAAAAATCCACACACAGAAGAAGTTACAGATGTATTAATAAATCTGCGCTTTGGAAAGCGCACCATTTGAAATAGATGGTGAGATGAGGAGACATGTGTGTCATAACACCACGTTGGAAATTTGCTTAGTTTAGGCAGAGGCGGAACAGACTTAAACATTTCTTATCTTTACTGCCACTTTTTGTATGATAGAAATGTGTGTTAATTAAATTTAATGAATCGAGTCCTTTCCTATTTTTTAGGACATTGGACTCAAATTATACCCGGTCTAAGCTTAAATATACGGTTATATTTTTAAATAATATATGCTGGATGACAGAAATTTCAGGGAAAACAATGTTGTTAAGAAAGTGGTTCTAAGCAATAATAATGTCCAAGTTAAATTTTAAAAAGAAACAAAATATATCATTACTTACAAATGAACCAGAAATATGATATAAATTTTATTCAAAAGGAAAAAAAAATGATTCAATTTTTCCCCCCTTAAATATATGCTGTCTACAACAGCGACTGACGTAGAAGGCACTGACGTTTACGCACTCAGACACGTATATTCCATTGAATAGACTTTCATAGAATATCTGTATTACAAGAAAGATACAACAAATAAACATAGGCAAGACATCGAACGCTTAGGATGAGCTCATTGCCTTGGAAGTTATATTTGCAGTTTTAATATAAACTCTATTGCGATAAGTGTGGCCAATATATTTTCAACTTAGTCCTTCGTCAATGTCCAGAATGATTGGAAAGTCTACGTTTAAGCAGGGACATTGTTCAACTAGGAAGATTGCATTGTAAAGTAATTAGGCACACGTGTGATTAAACAATGATTAGAAACGAGTTTGTGGAGTTTAATTGCTCCCTTCATATCAGGTACCACGTGGTAGTGAGTGAGCTGTCACATCCAAATATCATGGCCCCAATACCGAAGTAATAACTCACCCAGTATTTCATGTAATTTTTTAGTGGAGAATTACTATCTTATTATTTATTATCTAGTCTAATTTAACTATCTTAATATGAGTCAATAATAGGTACCTCAATAAAATGGTCAGTCGCGAGACATAGAAATGAAATTAATATTTTGTACGATATTTTTGGAAGAATGTCAGATATATATACTAGTTAAGGTACCCGGCTTCGCCCGGGAAATGATTTGAGGCTGAATGATGATGGTATTTTTTTGGGGGGCATTACTTTGTACAATATTTTTACATTTTCCCGTCTAAATACTTAGGATTTACACCCGATTACCAGGGGATATGTTAATAATAAAAGTATTTGTAATTTACTTAATTCTACAATAATCACTATATTTTTATATTACCCATTTCCTGTGCATGTATCTTTTTTTTTATATAAAACATAATCATAGATTATCGTATTAATCATATTATTCATTATCATAGAAAGAATTTAGCATTCTGAATCAACTATGAATAAACGTTCATTTCCTCATAGTAGCCCAAAGAACAATGATGTCAGCTGTTCTATATACGTAAGTACCACTATTAAAAATACCCTGTTGTATGTTTGGAAAGTAAACCGTTTATTCTTAATGGTACATAGCATGTTCAGTAAAATATAACATATATTAACGGGGCAGAGTTAATAAATTCCAGAAATAAGGGGGTGTACCTCTCCAGAGTTCATTCTTTTAAATTATATATTTATGAGAGTTAAAAAAATTCACATTTCTGAGAAAAACTTTACATTACTAAAAGCATAAGCATCAAATCTCATGTAAACATGAGCCAATGTGAGGTCGGGAGGGGTGGGAGCAGAAGTGATTATAACATTTTGTGCACTCCAGCTATAATACGTCTAGTTGTATAATTTGTCCTGTTACACTAAAATAACTTTTCCTCACTTCAAATCCACCACATTAAAATCCAAGAGTTTTAAACATACACTCAGAATATTGAAGTAATCTTAATCATCAGGAAAAGTTTATAGCTTAAACAACTCACTGAAATATGTGTAACTATATATATATATATATATATATATATATATATATATATGTATGTATGTATGTGTGTGTGTGTGTGTGTGTGTGTATCGTTGTTGAACGTAATTTTCATCAAGGAAAGGAGCAAGACGAGCATTGTGGAAATGTTTCAATAATAGTAGTTCATAAGTAGAGTTTTAACAGCTAATTTCTATTAAAGAGAAAACTGCTAAACAAAAAACAACACCATCCAATTTTCAATTTAATAATGACAAATAGAGTAATTCAAATAAAGAGAATATAAGTCCAAAGCAAATATATATATTATTACAATTTCAATATTAAAATAGAAAAAAATTAAAAAATAAACAATAGAATGCGAGGAGTGTGCATAACTCAGTTCGTTTATTCATGCCAAAATAAATATAAAATTCATTCTACCTGCTTTTCGTTCTAAACCAGATGCCTCCCACCTCCCTCCTCTAATTCCACTCTGCAAATACTCCAATGAAAACAAAAAACCACATATACTTCATAGTTTCACTCCCTTCATCTTCATAGAATATCCATTAACCAAATTGTTCAGAATTTTCTAATAAATACTAGGTATTTAAGTCATGAGCAATTTGTACTATTGCAGAACAAATTACATCTCTGTGCAACTGTCACTTCATTTTGACATAGTCATCATGTCCTGAATATATTATATCATAACTTTTGCTATGAGACAGGTGGATGACAGCACTGATTCCCAAAATCAGGTCCTCTTAAAAACCTAATTGTAGAAAATGAATCTGATATTGTGAAAGGTCAAATGTCATAATGATAAACCATGAGATCTTCGTTGAAAGTAACTCATCTAGCAAAACTCATAAGAAAAAGAGAATTTAACAATTTTGTCCCAGACTTAAATTAATTTAAATATTCATCAAATCTATCTCATCTTCTTCAAATATATAATGAATTGTATTTCAGTAAATGATTCTGTAAATTTTACTAATATCAATTTTGCAAAGGATGTAATTGTTCATGAATGCAAACCACCTATGCACATTTAATTATTGGCTATGAAAAAAAGACAAGTTACTTCTGGCTGCTAAAGCCTTTCCAGGATCAAGGCATTTACCACAATCTACAGAGTGGTTCGCAGCTAAAAAACTGATTGCTTATTTACGTATGAAAATATGTATTAATTCATATTCCAATAAAAAAATATGTTTCTCTTTGTTTCGCATTGCACGTATATTGGGTATCGCCCTACCTTACCCAAACCAACTTATGGATTTGCATTTTAATGAAATGGTGAACTGCATTATTCCATATTTTCTGTAATTTCATTAATAAAGAAAAACAATATTTAATAAATATATATTGTTCAAGTAGATTTCTTCTTCGGTTGTTGATTCGCAAATTACTCTTGTGTCACTAACATTCAAACAAACATGCCTGTTGACAAACTCGAATGATTAATTATGAATATAGCTGGGAGAGTGGAATAAACAGAACCTATGCGACGTAAAGTTTAAAATTGCATCACGAATTCTCTGGGAAAGTTAAATATAAAATAATGGTTTTATCTCATTACAGCAATTTGCACATCGCGTAATTTTCACTTGAAGGCTCACGCGTACTTTGAAGCTATATTTACAGTAGAGTATCGATTCTGGAGAGGAATTGAACCATCAATGAAGAAGGATATAAGAAGACGTAAATAGTGACGAAGGAGGACAATGACGTCGGAGAGTGACCTTGAAGGCCGAGCCTCCAGCTGCTTGTAGATTCAGGTCAGCACACTCTCCGCGGCCAAGGTTCCTACTTCCTAATCCCTACCATATGCTCTTCCTATAATCAGTCACACTACTTTCACATACCAGCTCCCGGGATCAGTTGACTCTCATTTGGCTATTATTCCCATTCACACTTCCATATCGTCATTCAAATTCTCTAATCAAATCAATTGCGATTCTTTATTTTCACATCCACTTCATGGTCCACAGTACCCATAGCATCAGCCATAAAATTATTGAAGTGCATAGTCTGTAGAATACCTGTCATATTTATATAACATTCACTATTATGAAAAATGTATATTTGACGGAAACGCGAAGTTTTCGCCATATTCAGGTTAATCAGAAACACTTTTGTGGCTCTTCACAATTTATTTTTACAAACGCTTAGCGCTTTCGGGAATTACATTCCCATCCTCCGAGCGTGAGAGCGTAGGGTGTGCCTGTAGAAATGCTACTGGGCTGAACTCTGCCGATGCACTCAACTAAATAGTGAGGAGCCACAAAAGTGTTTCTGATTAACCTGATTCATCACCCTCACCACCAGCACATCATAAAAATGAATTTCACCATATGAATTGCAAAATATTTAACCAAAGAATCTGATGTGCTCACCACATATGTATATAGCTTCTTTATATTCCCGCCTGGGCAATAGGAATTTATTTAGTGACGGAATTCACTAAATAAAATCCAGCCCCACCCTGGCTAGAAAAGGATGATAACCCGTCCCAATTAGCCTTAGTTGCAAAAAGTGGACGTTAATAAATAATATTAATAATATACTTCTATTAAGTTAAATAAACAAAACGTTTTGATACAATTCATTTAAAATCATTTCAGTTAAAAATATATTCGATACGTAAGTATTGAATCTGCTGTTAAAGTAATAACAGGTATTACTAATTATTTATTTGATGAGCTTCGCAACGAGGCGATGTAGCTTAGTATCATTTATTTTCAGTATTACAAATTAGAAGTTGGTATACAACTAGGTATGGTAATCAATTGGTTACTGCCAATATGGTGAATATTTTTTCCTGTTCAGTTAAGTGAATAATTACTCGATCCGTCCCTGATGGCTGTGTTGCCATAGATCGCATTTCAATAGTCCTTTCAATGGATGCAGCTAAGTGTAAAAAGCAAGTGCTAAGACGGCCTTTCCTTCCTGCCAGTGCGAAAACCGGAACTTCCTTTCTGCGTGCCCCCGTCATTAGGACTCAGCGAGCTGTGTTCTAGCAATTGTGTAACTTAGGTCATATGGGCTACAGGCTTGAGGACGTGTCGATGTATGAAACTGTGTTAGGAGACTAAAATGCCCATATCTATAAGCTAAATTAATTTATTAAAACTGAATTAATCTAAGCTACACTTATTGTCCAAAAAAGGGAGGGGGATGTTTAAACAGAAAATATAAATTTAAGGGAAAAATAAAGAAAAAATATTTAAAAAGAGATACTTCAAAAAGTAAAATGAAGGAATAAATAAAGAGAAAAAGGAAAAATAAGAATAAAAAAAAACCGGCATAGTTTTGCATGTGTCGGCGATTTCCCTTGGTCAGGGAACTCAAATACGGCGCGAAAAGTTTTGGCCATTGATGACCTTGCTGTTTTTTGCCTAAAATGCAACCAACAAACTTACTCTCTCCTGCTTAAAGTTGGCACTCCATGACTTTATGAAGTTTTCTGGATTAAATAGTGACGGAATATATCGATCAGCGTCTCAGAAACATATGAAAACAACGTATATATAGGTTAACATCTCTCCTCATCTGACCAACCAAATAATACATTTCTAATAAAGTAAAGTTCTCCAGTGACCCTAATTAGCGCTGGTTTCACAAGACCCTCATTTTTAACAGATTAAAAAAAAATCTCTTATTCCATTCATTCATTCTTTTGTAAAGCCAGTGAAATATAATGCTGGGGTCAGAGTTTATAATTTTGAAGTTCCAACGCCAAAACAACTTTTTAAAACTTAAAACCGTATTCTGAACAAAATGTATTATATTATTTAAACTAAAATATTTGAGAATTTAATTCTGTAATACAAGTATCATCCTCTCATGTTAATGTCAGTACAGTGGAATCTACTATGTTCTTTTCAATTACACCGAAACGTATTTTAGCCTGTCGATAATCTTTTGGAATACCTGTTAAGTATGACCCGCTTACCCGAAGTTTGAAGAAAAAATGTAAAGTGACGGAATAGTTATTTTAAATAAATGTATGAACTGAACATATCAATGGTTTGTTCAGTAGCAAATCTAAAAAATGTACGTCACGCAGGGGCTGCGTAAACTAAGCAGATTTCCCTCGTTAAGTTTTACAATAGAGAAATTTCAGAATAGAGAATCAAACAGTTGCGGAAACGGCCCGAACTAGCTCTTGACGGAAACTCACGACTAGACCCGAAGATAGCCGATCTGATCTCAGAAGCTGAAAACAGGAAAATGCTGATATCTCTGTTAATATTCAAGATAGAGAATAAAAGTATATAACATTATTTATAGTAAATGGAATTTGCAATAAGATTAATTCTATATTATTTTTCGATCCGACGTATAGTAACGGAGATATTTTCTCTCGAATTTTCGAAAATCCTCCTCTCTAAACCCCCCCTCCCACTGGTCCGATCTCAGTTGTTAAAGAACTTAATCTTTATTTTTGCATAAAACGTCTAAACACCCAGTATGGTAACGACCTAACAAAAATGACGACCGCTATAGCGTTACCAGATATACACACACATATATATATATATATATATATATATATATAATTTTGAACGGACCTCATTTTCGTCAGCTCCTGGGTATGATTGATAGACACTTTTCGAAAATCGCGTCACTAGTACGACCTCAAAAGTTGATTTCCCTTATGGGAAAACTGCTAAAAGTATGAAGGGTGATTTTTCGATTTAAAGTGCAGTGAAACTTAAGGATTGACTTCATTCAACGTTTTAGCATACTTTCCTTACGGGAAAACAGCTGTTGGGGTCGTACTAATGGCGCGATTTTTGAAACATTTCCACAAATATCCATCGACCCTACCCAGGTGATGACGAAAACGAGGTCCGTTCAAAATTATATATATATTTGTCTGTTAACACTTTAGTGGTCGCGATTTATGTTTAATCGTCACCAAACTCGGTATTTAATCGTTTTATGTAAAAAGAAAGATCAAGTTCATTAACGGCTGAAATCAAACCAGTAGAAGGGGGGGGGGGTTTAGAGGAAGGATTTTTGAAAATTCGAAATATCTCCGTTATTATGCGTCGGATCGAAAAATTGTATAGAACCAATCTTATTGCAAATTAATTGAATTAATATTGTTATATACATTTATTCTCTATCTTGAATATTAACCGAGATATTTGCATTTTTATGAATTCTGTGAGACATGTGGTCGGATATAGTTCGGATTAGGTCGGCTATTTTCGTAACCGGTCGCTCCTTCTAACCTTACCTGTCGTTTCTAACCTTACCTGTCGTTTCCAGCCTTACCTTACTTTCTTTACTTTGTGATATTTATGCAAATATGTTCTGTTCATCCACCCCCCCCCCACCTTCTTTAGTTCTTGGACTACTAAAATTTGAGTTATTAAAATATAAATTATTCTTACAATTCTGAAGCCGTTTCAGTTGAGAATTTATTTTAATTAACTGAAAGATTTCTCATTACCGTGTGTATTTACTCATGGTGGTGTGGTGTTACCAGTATGCATATTTCTCTATTGTATATCTTCACATGGGAAATCTGCGTAGTTTACGCAGCCCCGGTGTGACGGACTTTTTTTCTTTTTATTTGAAATTCTGTCTTTTCTTAAGCCTTCGCTGTATCTATCTCTAGTTATGTTTGTATTTTAATGGAAAAGACTCACTTCTCAGTCACTGTCCATGAGCGAAATTTAATCGTATTCCACTAGGTTTTAGCATATTATTTCCTTTAAGGGAAATAGATATTAAGATTGTACTCGTGTTGAGATTTTCAAAAATCTCATAAGGCAATCTATCCTGCACAAGAGGTGAGGAAAATGAGGTCCCTATGTGTGTATGTATATATATGCTTGTCTGTTAACGCTCTACGGCCACAATTTCACAATTTTTGTTTGATCGTCATCAAACTAGATATTTAAACGTTCCATGTAAAAATAAAAATCAAGATCGTTAATGGTAGAAATCGGACCATTAGGGGGGGGGGGGTTTGAGGTGGGGCTTTTTGACAACGCGAAATAACTCTGTTACTATACGTCGGATCGGAAAAATGTAAAGAATCAATTTTATTGCAAATTAAATTTACTATAAATATTTTTATATTCATTTATTCTTTATTATGAATATTAACAGAGATATATGTATTATTCAGTTTTCAGCCTTCAGCAAACCCCCATCTCTACTCATGTTACATGAACAATACTCTGTTATATTATAAACCACTTCATTCAAAGCTTAGATACCTAATATTATATTCAAGAGGAATTTATTTTACGAGATCCATGCAAATATGCTCTGGTGACCCCTCCCCCTTCTTAAGCTTTTGGACTGCTTAAATTTGATTGATTGAGATAAATATAATTTTTATTCATTATAAATTACAGTACTAGATATAGTAAATAGTTTTCTATCAAATTAATACGTTATATTCCGATATATTACAGTAATTGTTTTTCTTTCATTAATATTAACAATAAGCTTTTATATCATGAACCACTTCATTTATTTTATTTGAAGCTTAAATACCAAAATGTTCGTTTAATCTATACCATACTCAACATTTCTTCGTTTCATTCAGCACTAACGATATTCGTTAATGACCGACATCGGACCAGGAATAGGGTAGTTGAGAGAGGGAGGAGGGCTTCGTAAATTAAATATATTTCCGTTTTAGCAGATTTCCCTTGAGGGAAATCAGCTATTGAGGTCGTACTCATGACGCGAGTTTCGAAAAATTTCTTCAAATGTTCATCGATCCTACCTAGTAGATAACGAAAATGAAGTCCATTCAAAACTGTATATATATATATCTAAATATATATATATATATATATATATATATATATATTTGTCTGTTAAAGCTCTAGCGTCTCAATTTTTGTTTGATCGTTACCAAACTCGATATATAAACGTTTTATTAAAAAAATAAAGATCAAGTTCGTTAATGGCTGAAATCGGACCAGTGGGAGGGGGGGGGTTTACAGGAGAGGATTTTCGAAAATTCGAAATATCTCCGTTACTATACGTCGGATCGAACAATTGTACAGAATGAATGTTATTGCAAATTAAATTGACTATAAATATTGTTCTATACATTTATTCTGTATCTTGAATATTAACCGAGATATTTGCAGTTGTATGCTGCGTGTGGTCACCAGTAGGCTATGTTCGGACTTTCCGCCGAGTGCTCTGGCGGCTGTTTCTATAACTATTCGTCCCTCGTGAATATTTTTAGAGGTTAGGTTAACTGTTTTTTTGAGGCTAGAAACTACTGGGTTATTACGCCCTAAATAATGTTTTAGGTTTAGAGGTTTCTTACTACTACAGTTGTTATTAGGCAGATTTCTCTATTGTAAAACTTCTCATGGGAAATCTGCTTAGTTTACGCAGCCCCTGCGTGACGGACTTTTTTATGAGTTGGATCGAAATATTTAATAGAATATTTTTACAAATTATACAATTTTGCTCTATCCATTTGTTTGTATCGCAAATATTAAGGGAGCTATCAGTAATCTCCCACTTAAAACAACAGATTTTACTTAGAAATAGAGAATATATGGTGAGATAAGATTACACATACCATCATATATCTTTATTACTTCTTCTGTGTGGATTTTTTATTCTACGTTTGTGTTTGCTTACGAGAGAGAGAGAAAGAGAGAGAGAGAGAGAGAGAGAGAGAGAGAGAGAGAGAGAGAGAGTCATTCTTGGGTTGCATAGGAGTTCTTAAATTCGTTGACCATTCCATGTATGTGACGGTTGCCATGCTTTATCATTTCTCTATTTTCAAACTTAATCAGGAGTATCGTAATTCAGTGAGATAATTCTGTTTCATAAGAATAAGATTCTCATTTCTTAACATTGAAATGAATTAAAAAAAATAAAAAACAGTGGAAGATGATTCGTTTACCTGTGATATAGGGTGACCCGAAATAGTGATTTTTTAAGAAAGTTGGTGTGGCGGGAGTAGCCTAGCTTTTTGAAAATTATTGAATAGGATCACAAGGAAGAGGTTTCCCACTGTTTTCTACGATCATTTGGACTTGCCTAGAACAGACGGTCTCCATGTGCTCAGTGAATATAGGCTGAAAAGAAATCAAAACAGATGTTTTTATAGAATGACTTCGTTTGGAATCAGTTGTACCACAAATACAAAAATGCATACAAATCCCCACCCGCAATATAGAAAAGCAGTACCCTATTAATAAGTATAAAGTACCAAAATAATATTAACCAGCCAGTGGGTTTCAAATTAAATACAAATGTCGAGAAATGGCTCCGGACCTGCTTGATGTTCCTCATGTGTGACTAAATTGTGTGTAGCCAGGTCATTTTTTGATGTGTATCGTGAATGCTATGAATGGCATTATGTTATGTTATTAATTTAATAAAAATGTATGCTGTTTGAAATTATCTATTAAATACACTTTAAATATTTACAAGTTCGTATATATTCTCATTTTTATGCGTTCCCAGTTATATTTATTTAATAATAACACATTTTTAATTTATAATTTGTTTCTTATCGTAAATTATAGTAATAATACAAATGAAATAAAAATAGTTTTTACAGTTATGTATTACTGAATAATTTTGTGGATGGCAATCATCACTTGTCATCTTATATACATTTTTTCTTGAATACGATCACTGATTGATTAAATTTGCCCTCATATTTTTTTGAGATATTCATTTTTATAGAGCATATAAAAGGACGTGTTCTCCAGGATAGATGAATAAACGGTTCAATCATCGTTCAATAACAACATGTACATTTTTTTTCCTATGTTTAGTGAGCAATTATTATGTACAATAGTTCCGAAATGAGAGGAACTCAAAGAATACTTCTGATTTGTCCTATCTGTTATTTAGGGTGAGTAAATACTGAAATATTTAGCTTTCAGTTTCGGGGCCATTGTATGAAGATAAGAGATATATTGGCAAGTGTAAAAACGGAAGTAACGTTCATTAAAAAGTAAAAGCTACCTGCATTAGTAGAGGACAATTGGGCTTGCGGAACTGAGTACCAAGTGGCCATGGAGGACACTCCCTGTGCTCATCAGCACCTCTCACGACCGTATTCTGATTCAGGCCCTATTGCATGACTATCTGTCACGAACTAGAACAGCACTCTCGATTCTATCACTACCTCATTGGGGGCCAGCATGGGGACAATACTCAATGCAACCGTATCGAAACGAAAGCAGTACGAACCAATTATGACTCCGTAGACAGGATTAAATGAGCAAACAAAAGGAATGCCCTGTGTTTTTCTGGTAGGTTTAGTAACATATTAAACATAATATAATACTAAAACTAGCAGAAGATTAATTCTTGGATGTGTAGTGTCACTCAAGTATAATTAAGAATCACATACCAAAAGGTCTAGTCGTTAAACCCAGATCAGTACCGCCTAACATGAATAGGACAATTGATATTAGACAAGACATACTCGCTAAATATACATTTGTATTCAAATATATTCAAGAATTTTTTTTCTGTCCTCTTACACTTTTTTTTAGCAGAGATCCCTTAAGGGAAATCAGCTATTGAGGTTGTACTCATGACGCGATTTTCGAATTTTTTCTTCAAATGTCCATCAATCCTACCCAGGAGATGACGAAAATGAGGTTCGTTCAAAACTGTATATATATATATATATATATATATATATATATATATATATATATATATATATTTGTCTGTTACCGCTCTAGCGGTCGCAATTATTGTTTAATCATTACCAAACTCGATATTTAGTCGTTTTATGTAAAAAGAAAGATCAAGTTCGTTAACGGCTGAAATCGGGCCGGATACTGAAATACCGTTACCATAGGTCGGATCGAAACATTGTATGGAACCAATCTTATTACAAATTAAATGCTCTATAAATATTGTTATATACATTTATTCAATATCTTGAATATTAACAAAGATATTTGCATTTTTCAGTTTTCAGCCATCAGCAAACCTCCGCTTCTACTCATGTTAAATAAACAATACTCTGCTACATAATAAATCACATTATTCGAAGTTTAAATACCAAAAATTGTATTGAAGAGGCCTTTATTATACGAGATACATGCAAATATGTTCTGGTGACCCCCTCCGTCCTAAGGTTTTGGACTACTAAAATTTGATTGAGATAACAATTATTCTGACTCATTATTAATTACAGTACTAGATATAGTAAATAGTTCTCAATAAAATTAATATGTTATATTCTGATATATATCAGTAATTGTTTTTCTTTCCGGTGTGAGGCGGGCAGACCAGTTTATTTACATTTCTCACCCAACGCTTCCTGTCGGCAGGTTATTGGAATTGGATGAAACATTTCATATTTCCGTTTGTATTTATTCACGGTGATGTTGTGTTACCCGTTTGTAGATTTATCTATTACTAAACTTAACGAGGGAAATCTCCTTAGTTTACGCAGCCCCTGCGTGACGGACTTTTTTAATTCTGTACTCTTAAATGGATTTAACGTAAAGATTTCTCAATATACAACAGCTTGAATATCAATGACTTTTATTTACCTGGATTCAAAATAATCTCGTATCGACATGTATGGATGAAGAGACTGTTGGATAGATATAGTCGTTATTATATGAAAGGGAATATATTAATCTTTGGAAATGATCTGAAGCCATAAACGTGAGTATGTACTTTAATGCGCTTAACGCATTCACATACGTACTGCTATGAAAACTATCAAAGACACAGAAATGATAGGTTAACACTTTGTAAAGGAGAATATACTCTATGGACTCTTCTACATCCTTTTGAAAATTGTTGTGCCACTCATGGTGGGCGTACGGATAAGTGATGAGTGCTTCATTTAGTGATTTTATGAAATTTAATCAGAACCTAGTATATGAGTGAAAAGCAACATTGGAAGCTTTTAACGAAATCATCATGGCAGATAAGAAGGGAGAGGGACGTCGAAATATGATCTATGGCATTGCTGTATTTACAAATAGAATCGAAATACAAACTGGCTAAATCCCGAAAATGATTAATGACAGAGATGTTGAAATGATAGGTTTGTAACACTGACATTCTACTGTTTGAGTTAAATATGAATAGAAGTAAATGAGGTAACAATGAAAGATCTTTAGGAATTACAAATTAAAAACCAAATATGATTGATGATGGATATTTCTTCATCATGAGTCCAGAAATACATATGTTTCACTGACAGCATTTCACAATTTGATTCAAAGGTAAAGCAGCCTAAATTATCAAAAGATGATGATTACTTTCCTGGGCAAGTCATTGGTATTTTCGTGCTGTCCATTAAAGGAAGGAAATTAAACCTCGTTATAGATTTATATTAAGTAACCAGCCAGATATTTCTTAAACTACCTAGTCCTCTTTTCAACACTTTTTTTAAGCAGTCTAATTCATTTTCAGAGACTCATTCTTTCTTCATGTCCCAAACACTCCACCCTCGTCTTCTTTATTGCCAAAAGCTGGAAACCCATTAGGTCCTAGGAACTTAGTTCTCGCTTAGAATGGCTAACCTGTTTATGAAACTGAAATAATTTCCAAACATTCATGTACCCACAAATAATTGAGTAGTTTAACGTCCCAGAAGCCAAGTCACGGAATATAGAAGTCCCTGAGGGGTTCATTGTAAATTTACAATATATGTGTATACATATATATATATATATATATATATATATATATATATACACACACACACACACACACACACACACACACACACACCAAAAAAAATTGAAAAAAAATGGGAAGGAAGGGGGGTCGTTGAAATAAAAAATATAAAGTTAAAAGAAATATATATATATATATATATATATATATATATATATATATATATATATAAAAGTCGGCCTAGCGTGCGAGTGCCTGCGACTTCCCATGATTGGGAAACTCAAATACGGTCTGAAGAGTGTTGGGCATTCATGACCGGGAAGTTTTTTGCCCAAAATCAAACAAACAAACACACAGAGTATATAGTATATTTAAGGGTTCCGTGCCAGGAACAAGAAATTCAGACTATAATAGTTAGTTTTAATAGTTGATATGTGTTAACTTTCATTCACTGAGTTAATAACGGGTATACCATCATTCTAACTACGATGACTAATATATTTTTACTAGTCCATTTTTTATCTTAGAAGTTATCGCATTTTTACCATTACAAATATATACGTTTTATAATAAACAAATATCACTTTAAACGGTTTTAATTAAATTAACCTGTTTATTTGTTTGTTTATTTATTTATTTGGGCCAAATTTAGTAGTTGAAATTCGGCCCCTTTCCTGTAGACAGATTGATCTGATATTTGGTACACACCTTTAGTTCCGTTGACAATACAATTTAATATATTTAGTACTTTGTAAATCCATGATGGATTTTTTTGTCAATAAAACCGTTTAACCATTAAACATTTTTTTACTTATTTTATTACAAATAAATTTTAAACATATTAAATTTATAATATGAATACATTCAGATAGTATAATATTTTAATAATTTCCGATAATTGAAAACTTCGATCATATATTTTCTATTAGATCTGTCAGTAATATTGAATATGAAAAACTTCAATAAGGAAAGTATTTTCAAATAGAGTAAGGCAATGATAACACTGTTCATTATTTGGCTCCAAATGCACCTGGTTAATGGTAAGAGTGGTTAATCTGTTGCATTTTTTTCTGCAACTTCAGTTTATATACAATTTCATAAATTTTAACTCCAAGGTAATAAGCTAAGATTAATGAAGTCTAAACATCTCCTAATATTACTATCAAAATGTTTTTAGATTCCTCAGTCTAAATGCATGATTTAAACAAAAATAATTACTAATTGTAATAAATATTAATAATTCGATCTCATTATTCAATTTGATTTTACGAGAAAGGAATGGAAAGTCGAGAAAAATTATTATTATCATTCAGAATTATTATATGCTTTGCATAATGTGAGCGCTTAAAAATCGAATGTATTTTAAAAATCAAAAAGAGAAATGATATTGCTATTTATCTATTTATTTTGGTCTGAAAAAGTAATTTTAAATTTTTTCATTTCAGTAGTCTACATTTAGTACATGAATAGTCTTGAGACTATACATTTAGATATATCAATTAACATAATTAGCACAGGTGCTTAATAAATTAAAATCTCTGAGAAGAAAGAAATAATAAAGAAAATATAGTGTGTTGTTTTTTACTTCCGGAGAAAGTGATAATTTAGATGTTTTGGAAGGGTTTTCGGTAGCCCTGGGGAACACGGATGTAGTTAGAACACTGACTGTGAGATATCGCTCCTCACATTCCCTCTTTAGCTTCTTGATGGTGTACTCAGCGGCCAAAGATTGCCTTTCAAAAAGAGGAAATACTTTCTCCCAAACATAGTGATGCCCTATGGCAACAGGTAAAGGAGATTTAATGGCTGTTACCAGTCACACTTTAAACTGATTTATACTGTTTTGGTAAGAGGAATTCAACTTTGATTAAAGGTAAAAATACCTAAGTATAATAATTTTATTATTAGGGCTTAATTTAGCCAGGCTTGATAGGGATTTGGTTTTAATACTCTTGGAGAACTACACCGGTGGCGTGGGTTCAATTCCCGCAGGGCAATCGGAATCTATGTAGTCATGAACACACTAAATACATCCGTAGACTATCCGAGGCTAATAGGAATGGTTAGCTATAGATTACCCGTCCCGAGTAGTCCAGTGCATATAAAGGACGTTAATTTTAATTTTTAAACCTAATACAAATTTATATTAATTGAGGTAAAGTTCTGTTCGAACCACTGTGGCATTCCGGTCCTGGTTTTGTACAGCTTACCATCCTATTCTAGCCAGGGGTGGCTACGGATATATTTAATGAGTCCGACAATAAAGGAAATCCTAATAACCACACGAGAATGGAATCCACTAATTTATGTTTACCACAGGCTAATACAAGGTCTTAATAGCACCCTTGCCCGGCATGTCTACCTACATTTTATTTATTAAAGATCACTTTGTGCTACTATCAAATTGGGTTGACTATAGGTTATCTCCCTTTTCTAGCGTTGGGGGGACTAAGTATTTAATTTAATGAGCTCGTTTCTAATTTAATGCTTATTATCCAGGTGAGAATCAAACTCACGACTACAGGTTTACCAAGTGAGTATTATAAGGTTTTTAATAATTATTTTTTTATTAAAAATAAAACGAGTTAGCCATCGGTTAAATTCTCTTTTCTAACCAGGATAGACCTATTGTGCGTGTTCTTTAACATTACATTCTTCTGCGACTACAGAAAACCGTAATATTGCTACAATGTATTGGCAAATCATTGGTCTAGGTAATTACAAAATAAGTGCATTTTTAACTACTAGCCTATAAAGGTGTGTGGCAACTAAACTACAAAGTAAAAATGAGTATGCAATCACGCAAAACATTTAATGAAGGACGGCATTGCATACCCTATTTACGACCCTCTCTCCTTTCCAAATAATTATGAAATGAATGTGCTCAATAAATGTGAGTGAGCATTAGATAGTTTAACGAATAAAATTAAACATGAAAAACACTTTTCATTGAAATGAAAATAATTTTCTTTTTAATTATTCAGCTATTAAAAAATAATTATTTCATTTCTATGTTTTATAATTTTAAATGTAACCAGTAATGTAAATTATAATTAAATGCGATATAAAACTCTGAAACATCTATTTTTAATATAACAATTTTATACGTAAGATGAAGAGCACATTTTGAATATGCAATAAATTTACAATTATAAAATAAAATACAAGATATGTATAATAAATATAAAAACTATATATGATAGTGGGAGCTGCTAAAAATGAAAGTCTTTGCTCATAATGTAAGCTAAGCCTGTGGTTTCAATTAAATGTCACTAGGAAAGTTTGGCTTCTGTTCTAATCTACGTACACTGCTTATATATTTATTAATCAAGAGCCACTTTATTATTTTGATGGTCTAAGTATGATTGAAGGTTAATGGACACTGATGATGCAGGTATAATTGTGCCTTAACACATCATAAAAAAAAAGTCCGTCCCGCAGGGGCTGCTTAAACTAAGCAGATTTCCCATGTGAAGTTATACAATAGAGAAATCTGCATACTGGTAACACAATACCACCGTGATTAAATACAAACGGCAATGAGAAATCTTTCAGTTAATTAAAATAAATTCCCAACTGAAAAGGCTTCTGAATTGTAAGAATAATTTATATTTTAATAACTCAAATTTTAGTAGTCCAAGAACTAAAGAAGAGGGGGGTGAATGAACAGAACGTATTTGCATAAATCTCACAAATTTATGAAGGTAGGGAAAGGATAGAAGAAGCTTCCACCTGAGCCGAGTACTGGCGGAAATGGCCGACCTAATCCGAACTATACCCGACCATAGACTTCATAAAAATGCAAATATCTCGGTTAATATTCAAGATAGAGAATAAATGTATATAACAATATTTATAGTAAATTTAATTTGCAATAAGATTAATTCTGTACAATTTTTCGATCCGACGTATAGTAACGGAGATATTTCGAATTTTCGAAAATCCTCTCCTCTAAACTCCCCCTTCCATTGGTCAGATTTCAGCCGTAAACAAACTTGATCTTTCTTTTTACATAAAACGACTAAATATCGAGTTTGGTACCGATCAAACAAAAATTGTGACCGCTAGAGCGGTAACAGACAAATATACAGATATATATATACACAGTTTTGAACGGACTTCATTTTCGTCATCTACTAGGTAGGATCGATGGACTTTTGAAGAAAAATTTCGAAAATTCCGTCATGAGTACAACCTCAATAGCTGATTTCCCTTAAGGGAAATCTGCTAAAAATGACACATTAGTCTTAGAAATTTTAGGTAACTCCTTTGCCGTAACTGATTATGGTGGACTAAACACTTTATTGTTCATAACAGAGTTGATACGTATGTAAGGTCAACCAATAACTGACCATTTCGGGAGCTCTTCTATAATAATTTTCAGTATAAATAATGTAGTTTGAACCTCAATATAAATCAATGTTCACAATACGAGTCCATTAGATACGGTCAGCAAATGTATGTTTGTAGAAAATTGGGGTCTTTCATTAGAAATAAATTGTAGCAAACCCAACATGAAGCCAAAGCATCATTCATTCATAAATAAATGCGCAACTGGTTATAGTATGTGCGCAGGAGCTGCATATCTGATATGAATCTAATTCAGTGAATTCCTAAACCACATTACCCGACTCTTTGTGAATGTTTTGTATATTACTAATAGAACCAATAAAATAAAATAAAACCAATTACAAGAAAATAAAAGTAGAAATGCTATACCATTTCATATAACGCAATACATAAAATACAACTAATTTTTAAGTTTTGTCAATGTAGAGCACTGACAACTTGTTCGAAGTAAACTTATGCTAGCAGAATTTCCTTAAGAGAAATTAGCTATTCAGATTATTCTCCTGATGCGATTTTCGATATTTGCTATACTGTCTTATTGTCTATTTTTTTTCCTCCCGTCTTACTCACATTGAAGTCGCAAAAATCAACTTAGTGAGTTGGTATTTCCATTTTCACATCTTGCCATTGTAGTATTATTTTTTTATTATTTTATTTATACCACCTCCGTAACTTGAGTAATGGCATTTTTTCATTTTTTGTGTTGGTCCAGTCGTTAACAAATCTCACCCCCTTGGACCCAAATGTTCCTTCCTAGGATATTTATTTTGTTTGGATGACAGGGTGTCTTTTTAATACAGGCGTGGTTTCGCTAAGGCTCAAACCTCCTCTATTATACAGGCTTGGGATTGTAAATAACTTGGTGCTGCTAATTTTAATCTACAAGGTGAGTCCATGTGAATATCATATACATTTAGCACTCTCGGTGCTGACGGACCTAAGTTGAGGTTTGCTGAACATTAACCAATGTGGGAGTGGCCTCTTATGAGGTTCGACACATTTTTAATCGCGATTATAATATTTCAACCTGTTATTTAGACAAATTTAAATCGCGCACTAGATGATTTGAATCCTCTTGCGTTATAAAATGAGGTCCATCAGCTGTGCTCTGTCCAAAATCTGAACCGAACCTTCGAAGCGCCTTCACGCGTCTATAGTTAGTGATACAATGATATGAAGTGGCAGCTGATTCAGCATCGCTTTATCAAAACGATAGAATAGTGTAAGTTTAAACATATTTTGTCAGGAGAGGAAGGCATGACATCGTAGGATAACATTTTTTGATAGTAAAGTTTTATTTTCACCTGTTTATGCTATCACATTATATAACTCAAATAAATTACTACTTTCGTTGTAACACAAAACATACCTGCTGTCCTAAGGAAACCAGACGCGATAGAAGTATTCTAAGCACAGATTCGGAATCATCTCGAAAAATACGATTAAGATCACCAAACCACGTCCCTGGGGCAAAATCTTTGTTGACTAGTGTAATTAGCCTATAGCGGGTAAACTTCCTCACTGCCTGACCGACCTCAGGTACTATCAATAAATCGCTTCAGGTAATTTTTTGTTGTTTGCCTATCTATAAAAAATGTATAATGCAATTATTGAAAACGTTAAAATCAAGTATTTAAAAAAAATTAGCAACCGGCCGGTATTTTTAGAAAATCACTCGCATCGAGAGTGTTAAACAGAGTTCAATCGGTCCATAGAGCGATTACTATTATGTATACTACCATGTTACTGTGCTACTTGTCTTTGACGGGTTGAAAAAGAAATTATTTCCCGATGTAATAAAAAATTGAATGCACGAAATCATACATGATCCATATTGATATTCATCAATAACACAAATACCGTGTCAAGTGATCAGTAAATGTGGTCAGTAATAATGATTTCCAGTCGAAAAATAAAGATTTTATTGGCGGAAGCAGTAAATAATCCTTTTATTATCATCATATAAACCATATTTATTGTTTTAAGTATGGGGCTTGGAATGCCTATCTGACAAATACAGACGAATTTATAATAGTTCTTGGGATGAAATAAATCTTTAATCACAAAACTTTTTTATGGCTCCTCACAATTTTATTTCTTATAAACGCTGAGCGCTTTCGGGGACTAAATCCCCATCCTCAGAGCGTCAGAGCGTAGGGCGATCTTATAGACTTGCTACACGGCTAAACCCTGCCGATGCACTCAATGTGAGTGCATCGGCAGGGTTTAGCCGTGTAGCAAGTCTATAAGATCGCCCTACGCTCTGACGCTCTGAGGATGGGGATTTAGTCCCCGAAAGCGCTCAGCGTTTATAAGAAATAAAATTGTGAGGAGCCATAAAAAAGTTTTGTGATTAACCATTCATCACCCTCACCACCAGCTAAAAATAAATATGTGAAATAAATCTTGTTTCCCTTGAAAATAAAACTACCTATTTTATTTTGCATCTTAGCATCCGGAGGAAAAATATGAATAATATTTTATTCAAGCATTCTGGTACCATATCATAGCAGGGTATATGAAGTGTTGGCTGTTGTTGGAATTAATAAGAAACTTTGTTACCTGTCTTTCTCGTTTGGAATAAATATAGATTCTCCTTGAAATTTAATTAACGTGATTTCAATCCCCACTCATATCCATGGTATATTGACACTATTCATTGACGTATTGACACTATTCATTCCCAAAATAAATTTGAGATACAAATTCATAATGTTTTATGAATACACATAAAATTATATAATTTTCTTGAAACATCTTTAAGGAACACTGTGTGACGAACAAACGTTGGAAATAAGAATTTGGAATTTAAAAAATGTAAGCAACGTATTAGGACTGATACAATTAAACATAATTAACTAATTTAGCTGTTTACATTTTTCCAATAAAACAAATATAGAAGAATATAAGTTTTGGCTTCCAAGTATACCCTCACTCATAACGGTGGTAGTAAAGAATAAAATAACCCACGTTGACTTAATATTTAAGTTACGAGAACATGAATATATCAATAATTGTTGGACATCACTAGTTTAGGTTAGTTCTATAATTATGTATTTTTAGATCCGATTCATAGTAGTAAAGATATTTAGAATTTTCGAATCCCAGCCCCCTTTAACCCCTTTAATACCCCTTGAAAATATTGAATATCGTATAGATGTTATAAACATTTTTGAGTCAAGACAGTAAAATTTTAATTGATGACACCATCACACTACATATTTGGATGTAACTCACATAATACTCATTGAAAATAATATTTGGTGTTTAAGCTTGAAATGAGACGCTTTATGATATATTGGCTTATTGTTAACGTACGATAACATGTAATGCATGATTACTGAACGCTGAACATTCAAAATTCTCAACATATATCAGAGTTAATATTCGAAATAGAGAAAAAGTGCACATTTCACTATTTATAGGTAATTACATTTGCAATAAAACTAGGGAAATTTTTTTTCTATCCGACTGGTAATAACGGAGATATTTTGAGTATTTGAAATTCTTCCCCTCTCACCGTTCCGTCGGCTGGATATCAAGCGTTAACGGGCTTGAGCTTTATTTTTATATAAAAAGTTTACATATCGAGTTTGGAAACGATAAAACAATCATTGCGACCGCTAGAGCATTTCTAAGTTTCCATTCACATTTTATGTAAGTGTATACGATAATAAATTTTTGAAGTCAAATTATTTTTTTATCATCCGTGTTCATGTAGCTTAGAAACCTAAAAAAATTATAAACCTTGTCAAGACAAAAATACGATTTTTGATTTCTTAAGCCATATACACGTGGCATGGGGTCCTAGTCCGATTTTGACCGTTAACAAATTTGACCTTTAGATAAAACGCGTATATATCGAGTTTGGTGCCGATAAAACAATATATATATATATATATATATAATTTTGAACGGACCTTATTTTCATCATCTTTATTTTTTTAAAGGAAGATCTCTTTTGCCTTCAGAGTAAATCCTGCTTAAAAGTCGGGTGTTTATGAGTGTAGCCCCTGATGTGTTGCAGTCGGTATCATGCAAAAATGTGGTAACATATAAATCCTTTAATTGTTGATGAGTGATTTAGAACTAATCACACACCCAAGAGATTTTCAATTTTGACGTCTTTAGTAAAGCCTTTTCACAAAATTTAAATAGAATTTCAGTTTGAGTTAGTCTTCTGGCCTTGACTTTTCTGTATATTAATTAATGTCGGTTAGTCCCCTTTCATTTATCATGATGATATGTTCACGGTTGTGGACTGCGGAATGATAATAGTTTTCTCACAATATTTTCAATACTTTACAATTTCGGATGGCTAAATTGAAGTGAAAATAAACTGTTATAAGAAGGGGTAATCTAGAAAGCTGTATAGATAAAATATTGTGAGGGTTGGGGAGGAGACAAGACCGACGGGAGGCCGCCTTCATGGGAACGATCTTCGCCTCCCGGCTACATCTATTCCAGAGGACACTTTCACACTTTTACTTCCAACCTTCTTCCGCAAAGCTCCCTTATCTAGTACACGTGCTCCGCTGTTGACGCATGCGGGTGCCACTCATAGTGCCTGTTCTATTAGCACAATCAGCTGTAGAAAAAAATTTAAAACCCCTATAATTATATCCATCAAACACAGGACTAAATAAAGACTCGTTTAAAACATTTACGAAAAAAAACATAGGTACATTTAATACATAATTACTTTGCCATAGGTTCTTCTTTTTATTATGGTAAGGGTCACAAATAAAATACATTTCTTCGCATAAAAACAGAAATTAAATACCTCTATCATATATTATATAACATCTTAAAATAATCGATTTTAAATTATGACGCGAAATAATGGAGTTCTAGGTTGACATGTAAAAATTGATCTGTAGTCAGCTGACGTAACTTCAAGAATCTCAGCACCAATGACCTCCCCAGTGAGCAAGGGGCAGTCGCAACGAACGAGCACTTAAGAAATGTTAGTAGCGATTTGTAAGGAAATTTTATAAGTATATCATGTATGTAGGCACTTATTAATACAATATCTAGCAAAGAATTATCAGAGGTTTTGTTAAATTAAAGTTATCAATTTTTTTAAATAATGTTATTAATTTTTTGAAAATAAATAGTCCCTGAAGAGATGGTATGTAAGCCACGAAACATGTAGGGCCGTATCAATAAAGTTTACACGAAAAATGTATTTTATTGGTGACCCTTGCTGTAATACTATGAAGAACATATAAAAATATTAGGTCTAGAATATGAAGAATTACATTGTCATATACAATACAGCAAGTGTAAAATTAAAATTTAGGGTTCATAGATAAAAAATACAATTCGAAATGCTAAGGCCTAGTGGTGTTCGTACCTTTTATTTTGTGAAAAATAACAAAAACAAAACAAATTATTCTCTTGATATTTATTGCTTGCGTTAGTTTATACAAACAAAAATTATTTCCACATTTCTCTTAATTAAACAATTTTCCAACAGGACTCCCCCATAAATTGTCGTTAAAGGCCCCTAGAAATGAAAAAAATAAAGCCATCACCACGATTATCTGAAAAAGAATTTGTTGTGTGCACCACAACAACTTACTTGTACGACTATTAAATTATAAGAAAATAATGTTTGATTGTATTTCATTAAGAATGATTTCATTTGACTGTAATATGCGACATCTCCGTTCCAATGCATCGTACCAAATAATGTCTTATAGACCACTTCATGATGAACAATGCCATGTACAATTATTTTGTATATAATTGCCGAGAAATTTGATTTTCTTTTATGTTAGCCCACCTCTTAACACTTTTCCCTCCCTCTTCAAATCAAAAGAGAAGATACAAATCTGGAGGTTATCGCAACCCCAAATATAAAATTTCAATATTCTAAGGCTAACCGCTTTTGAATTGTAGTGATACTGACATAAGTCACGCCCAAACTGGTCACAAAAGGTACAAAATGTTTCATAACGGGTAATTCCGTTGGAACCTGAAAACCAAACATTTTCGTCATTACTCCGTTTTCTTAGTACAAAAGGAAGTAATATTGCATGCTTTATTTATCTGGTCGGACGAACTCCTAAACAAAAAAGCAATACATTAATAATGTTGTTGCATGTAGGGGCAGGATAGTGATGGTCCAATATCAATAGACAGTTCAAAAGTGGAGGGATTACATTTAATTACGCCAAATACTGGAAACGCAAATTCAAAAGCTGCTAAATGTAAAATTTTAGAGTTATTTAATTGATATACACCACTTAAGCCCCAAAAATTAATTATCTCAAACGAGAGGGGTGAAAACATTGGCATCCAACCGTAACCGTACTGAGTGCATTATATTTACATACATTAATTCTTAATTAATGTACGTTTAAATGTATAATTTTTCCACTTATTTCTAAAGAATAGCTATGAAGGAAAAACAAAAATGTTCTATGAACTGCATTCAATTAAGTTAATATGATGACAGAAAAATTATATTCATATTGATAACATACAAGTGTAATACTGTTGATTCGGTTAGACTGGCTAATAGCTTAGTTAGTTATCGCTACGACTGACTACCTTCCGTGGTTAAGAATTTTTAATTCTAATTCTGCCATTCACATTGTTGACCTTCTAGTAAATATTAATGGTTTCCACCTTCAATCTTTTCTCTTAATTTCATTCATTTTGTAAAATTTACCTCCCATAGAAAGTCTGTTTTTGCAGTAGAAAGGAAAGAAGATGGGGCTATACTAGTCATTCAACATATACCAGATTTCGAAGATAGATAAAAAACACATATTTTTCGTTAATGTCTGTACATACCATAGAAACTGTGATAGGTTTAAATGAGAAACAATATTCAAACTCTAAATAAATCATTGTGACGGTATAGTGCCTTTCCTTCTCATCGTGACCAATATTTAGGTAAAAGTTCGGGGTAGAATCCATCGCGATTCATGAGAGACAACAAAATGAACGGAGATTTAAACAAAATAAAAACCTGAGTGTAACGGAATTGCCAGTGGAATATGGCCGATTGCCGTGAAAAATTTGCATTGGAGAAAACTTGACCGCAGCTGAAAGCCATCAGATGTCAAATATGTTTTTTTCCCTAGTTAACTCGCGTAACTTTCCAAAAAAATCCACGAAAATCGATGCTGAAATGCTGAACGGACCTATCTTTCTTATAACAAACAATTGTTGTTATTTTTTAGTTGGAGCTGTTTATAGTTTTAATCAATATTTCTTTAAAGGGCTTGAACTAATTTTACAACTAACTAAGACCAATTTTACTACCAACCAAGTCGAAAACTAAAAATTATGTCTATTTTGACTATCAACGTCTTCTGGTATTTTTTTAAAGCAAATTCAGCGATGATGAGAAGAATTTCATGTATATTTCCATGACGCTTTAGAGGCCTTGTCAAAGGATGACATGCTACTTCGAAGCATGTAAAGTAAACCGCACAATTTACTGATTGGTAGAAAGTTGGAAGTACGGACTAGAGAACAGAAATAAGGACTATGGAGGAAATAAAATACAGTGCCTAAACGACCAGTGGGAAACAGAAAGCCAATGGCAAGTGTAATTTGGTGTGGTGGAGGGGAACTGGGACCAACCTTAGGTGGTTAAAATTTCTATTCCAAAAAAATTGTAAGATGTAAGTAAAGCTGATAAAGATAACATTAGTTAAAATGCAGCAGCACTCCTCATTCAAAATAACATACTCCAAAAAAAAATGTATTAACGTTATAGAAAATCGGCGAATTTTCAGCTAGGAGTGTTACAGGGCAAAAATGCAATAATATTGTGACTCTATAGTTACGTAAGGAAATCTATACTTACTAGTATTTTCCTTTATGAGAAGAATGGTGTCGAGACTCGGGCAGTGATCGGTTATCTCTTGAATGAGAAATTACGGAGCTAAAATGCAATAATATTGTTCCCCTACCATTATTGAAAATCAATGTCTCAATTTATGGCTCTATTTACTAATCAGAAAATCATTAGTTACGTAGATTCAACAAAGTTGGTGTTTGAGAATTTTTTTTTGCAATATATGATATTTTAAGAAATAATATTCCAATATTGATTTACATTTAAAAAACAATTTTATAGCTTTGTTTTTTGCCACACACTCATTAGGCCCTGGAATTAAAGCCACAAAAATACACGCATCAGAGAGTTCTTGCGAAACGTAACCTATATCAGGCAACAGAGCAAGAATTAATATTTTATCCTTCCTTTAATCGTAATCTCTTCCTGTACCAAACCACGAGAAATGAACATCATTCTGACGGAAACCACAGCTAACAGGAAACCAGTTTCCGCAACAGTAAATGTGAGTTCTGAACTTGCTGATAACGGGTAAAAAAAAATTATTTATTAACGTCCACATTTTACAAATAAGGCTAATTGGGACGGGTTATCTAGAGGTTACCACCCTTTTCTAGCCAGGGCGGGACTGAGGACTTTATTTAATGAATTCCGTCACTAAATAAATTCCCTTGCCCAGGCGGGAATCGAACTCGCCACTCTAGGTTTACCATGTGAGATTAAGGTCAACGCTTTACCTCACATGGCTAATCGGAGCCCCTATTACAAGTAAGAAAGAATAAGAAAATAATCTATTCAAGTTTTTTTTTAAGCCATTTATTGAAGGAAGTTTGTTGCCCAAGTAAGAATTTTTGAGTTCCTTGTAAATTCTAGCTACAGAATTATTAATATATTTTTTGATTTTAAGAAATTTAAAAAGTGAGAGACCGAAATCGTCTTATAATAGGGTGGGGGTGGATAAATCAGTGATGCAAAAAAAAAATAGTAGTTCCTTACTTAAATTCATTGGAATTTAGACGTCTCGAGAAGAACAGACACTTTTTTTAAAGTTATCTATAAATACATTAATAACAGCGTTCTAAAATTGGTACGCTGTTATTACATTCTTCAACCCAATATAATGACAAAATTATGCAGTAAATTAGAATTAATGTAACTGGGTGGTCTATATATTAATAAGTTAGAGTCTTAGGAGAAAATTTTATAATACAGTTAAGGTGATATGAACCACAAGGAGGCAAGGCTAAAAATAGAATATGCTGTCTCAGGAAGAGTGTTCGACTAAAATCCTGAGGCCTTTATATAGAATCAAGCTAACCATCGTATCTTGGGAAGCGATTAGTGTTGGTTAGGAGAGGTGTGCTAAGTGATGCGAGGTCAACCCCACAGCAGCAGGTTCAACTCACATCAAATAGCACGCCTCTACATTTCAGTCTGCGGTTCTCTTTAATCATGCTAAGTGACTTCCATCACTTCTTGCTTTCCGCTTTAGATTTACGTAAGCATTCATTAACTGGATCCTTATAAGATTAGTGCTGTTAAGGACTCCCTTGGAAAATCAGATGGAGTTGAGCCACGTCAACAAATAAATAGCATCAAGGATAATGCCAACTGTTTTTGGTAAATATGTGTTATTCCGAAAATACACAACAGAGGTGGCTGTCAGCTGACAAGGTTTCTATGACGTAGGAGCAAGGGGTTAATCATGCTTTCCATGGTCTAATCTGAGAAAAAGAGAGATGAAAAGTTGTGGCAAAGCATGTGGTGGTAGCAAGTAAGCAAGAGTAATAAAAAGCCCGTCACGCAGGGGCTGCGTAAATTAAGCAGATTCCCCACGTGACGTTTTACAATAGAGAAATCTGCCTACTAATAACGGCAGTAGTAGGAAGGACGGCAGTAGTTACGGAAATGGCAGTAGTTAGTTCTCGGCGGAAAGTCCCGAACATCGCCGACTCCTGCCGATCACACACACACAATACAAATGCAAATATCTCGGTTAATATTCAAGATACAGAATAAATGTTTAGAACAATATTTATAGTAAATATAATTTGCAACAAGATTGATCCTTTAAATATTTTTGATCCGGCACATAATAACGGAGATATTTCGAATTTTCAAAAATGCCCTCCTTTAACCCCCCCCCCTCCCACTGGTCCCATATCAGCCATTAACGAACTTGATCTTTTTTTTTCTACATAAAACGATTAAATATCAAGTTTGGTACCGATAAACAAACATTTCGACCGCTAAAGCGTTAACAGACATATATATATATATATATATATATATATATATATATATATATATATATATATATATATATATATATAGATACAATTTTAAATGGACGTCATTTTTGTCATATCCTGGATAGGATCGATGGACATTTGAGTAAATGTTTCGAAAATCGCGCCATGGGTACAACCTCAGTAGCTGTTTTCTCTTAAGGGAAATCTACTAAAAAAAAAGAATATTAATTTAATTGACAAACTTGAGGCCACTTCGTATTTCTTCAACAGACACACACATATTCGCCATAAGTTATTAACTAAAAAGAAACGTGTAAGAAACATATAAATAGTCTGTCCACTAAGCTGGAAGAATTCTATCATCAATAAGCTGTGAGGGGAATAAAAAACAATCCCTCCATAGCAGATATTTATTTAAACAATATTTGCTGTAGACATTGAGCGCTTCGAAATATGTTCACTTAAAGCATTTATGGCAGACAGCGTTTCGTTATTGGCACCCTGATGCCGTTTTTAATAGACAGGAGAGTTCATGCAGTTAGTGCATCTGAATGATCATTAAAGACTTTGAAACAATGTAGTCAAATTAAATGAAAATAATGGCCTGGAGTGCCCGAATCCCAGCATTTAAATTATTTTCACATTTATATTTTGTCTGTGGTGCATTAGTGAGAGATATGAATTCAATTGCAAATTTGTATTCGAACTATGGACTGTTATCATATATTATTAGTACAGTAATTTATGAGGATATTTAAAAAAAAAAATGAATAAAAATTGTGTTTAGATTACATTTGTATAGAAATGACAACCGACTCGGTCATCACCAAAGATTCCACACATTCACAATTACGAAAGACGTACTCCGTAAATTAATTTTACTCATTATAAATATTACCCTTTATTCTAATTACCATTTTTTCATCGATCGTATTTATAATATAAACATCATGTGACGTTATGTGCGTGGTAGTGTATGGGAGTTTGTAAAAATGAGTAATTAAGACGTCTTGTAGTAATTCCCTGAATAGCTTCTTGCTAAAATGAAATGGACAATATTGAGGTATACTGGAGGCTAAAAACTACAAAAATGCTGGTCAATACTCGGTTTAGCAAAAATTAGAGAATATAAAATTTGGAACAAGGTTAGTCTATAACATTTTTCGATCCTGACTAACGAATGTTTTATTTTACCCCTTTCTTCTAATTCAGCCCAATTTCTGACTCTAACGAACTAGACCTTTTATTTTACAAGAAACGCTAAAATATCGAGTTTGGTAAATATAAAACAAAAACTACGACCGCTTGAGCGGTATCAGAGCTCAACACACATCCACACACACACACACACACACACACACACACACACACACACACACACACACACACACACACACACACACACACACACACACACACACACACAACACCACACACATACCCAATCACACACACACACACACACACACACACACATATATATATATATATATAATAAAAATGGATTTGAAAATTTACTTTAAAACGGAGTAAATAGTATAAAGAAGAAAATATATCAAAACAATACCCTTAATGTGGGTATTCAAAATAGATGTCCTTAATGACGTATACGAACGTTTAGCAAATAATCTATAATTAAATCTTTTAAATGTATGTAATAGAAATAAAGTTAAATACTTTGTAAAGAAGAAAAATAATATTTCTGAACCTGCAAATTCTTAAGAATATGGAACTCAAATGAGGTAAAAAAAAAAAACCCGATGCGGACAACACATGTCTTCCTTTTACTCCTGTTAACTTCAGTATACAAAATGATTTCCAGCAGTTCATTCAAAATTATTTCATTTATAAGTTAGAAGGAAAGAAGATACAGTTGCTTTCCAATGCCTCGAACTAAAAATGGCATACATCATAATTTATAGATATTTTTATGATAAACAAAAAAGATCCTGTACAAATCCTATAGACTTCAATAAGTACAGAGGAATTTAGGTTTTTTTTAAATTTTCACATTCCTCTACCGCGCGTCTCCCTAAGTCTATTTCGATCATTTGTACAACCAGGTTGACATACATACATTGTCTTGAGAGTTGTTAAAGTTGATTCCGCGAGCGTCAAAAGGGGAAATTCTGCTAAAATCTGGAAACCCATATTTTTGGTTACAATGCTTACTTTACTCGGTTCGTATTAGTGAAAATGTTTGATAATGAATACAAAAGAAAAATAGATAAAATGATTAAAAATAAATGGAGAAATAAAGAACAAAGAAAAGGATATGTCTCTCATTATTTGTAGACGTCTCATATAGGAGTAAAGCCACTAACACTATATAGAATATAAAACACCCTTAACGAATGCTAATTTCGACAAGATGCCATTAAGACATATACATAAATTATCCTATATAAGTTCTTGTCCATTGAATTGGGGTGATAATCACACATAGATTTAAGTATATAAATAGTTTCCAAGTAGTAAGAAATCAAATAACCGATTTAGATTAAAGCTTTAGAGTCCATAACTAACTTACTGTTGTGTCACCTAATTTAATATGTGTGTGTCAAATAGGTAACATATTTCAAAGAGTCATATTTTCTAGGATAATTGCAATAGATTGATTTTTCTCAAATGACAGCTCCGATCTTTGTGTGATTGTCACCCCAATTCATTGGACAAGAACTTATATTGGAAAATTTATTTATATCTCTTAATGGTATCTTGTCGAAATTAGCATTCTTTAAACGTGGTGAGTTAAATTAAAATCAATATATTGCATAAATAGTCATATATGCAGTTGACTTATTAAAGGGAACTTTAAAACTCCTAATGATTTTATTTATTTATTTTTGCTGTTTAGGCTTCTCGGGCGTAAAAACAGTTTCGGAGAATTTCGGCTAATATATGCTCCTTTTTCATTCCTAAAAATTATATATGTTTATTGGATTCTCAACTTTGGAATTTCTAAAACGAATAAATTGTAAGGCCTATTTAGTAAAACGTATTAAAATAGTATTATACTTATGATCCATTAAGTGCAAATACTGCGTTGTTATAGTTGTGCTAGTAATATCACGATATAAATGTAGAATATCTGATATAGAGAAATGATTTTATGGATATGATCTAAATCATTTGAACTCCGGCCACGCCTCAGTCTCTCAAACTGTTGAATATCAACTATATTCAACAGTTTGAGAGACTTGCTCCATGTATTACATGTTATATTTTCAACATTGAGAGTCTTGCGATTAGAGATTTTTATTATTTGAGGGATTGGAGGATATCATCTAGCTATTAATTAGTTAACGGATATATATATATATATATATATATATATATTTTTAAAGGACGTAATCTCCTCGGTAGAATCGGCATTAGAGAAATTTTACAAAAATCCTTGCAGGACTACAATCTCAAATTGCTGATTTCCATTAAGGGAAATCTGCTAAAATGACACACAAATTGGAAATCATTTCTGTCTGTCTGGCCGTCCGTTTGTTACTTAATCACTCAAAAGTGGCTGGAAGGATTTTTATATTTTTGAGTCAACTACTCCAAGGTACAAGTAGACTATATGAGAATTCCAATTTTCAACTATGAGGGTGGGGAATGGGGTACATAGATTAGAAAACACATTATCGTCAATAACTTCGTTAGTAAATGTACAGGCATATTGTGTTTTGAATAACAATTCTGGTCCTAAAACGTTATTTACATCTGTAAATTTCGAAGATTGGATATTCGACATGCGCCAAAGACATTATTCCTGTTTTATGAAAATGTCTAAATAGATGAGAAAAATGTTTTACACATGAGATAAGGGAATGGATATTGTTAGCATGCGCTATTTTATACTTTGCTTCCACCCTCAGGAATGGAGGTTTCCTTCCAATATCTTTCTTAATATTGATATTATCAGAAAAAACCATAAAACTCACATTGTGTTTAAAATGCATTTTCTTCAGTTCTAATACTCCTAAATGTGTGAATTTCGAAATTATAATTACCAGATTTTAGTCACAAAACAGAGTTGTCTGTGTTCCATGAGAATGCCTCAAGTAGATTGTGATATTTTATATATATTTATTACGGGAATGAATTTTTTTCACCACGCACTATATTTTGTCTTTCTGCTATTTGTAGGAGTGTGGTTTTTTTCGAATGACCTGTATCGTTATCCACGGGAAGCCAGTTTTATATCAAACCGCAAAGACGGCTATCACAGCCAGCTAATTACTTTCGACTTCATCTCAAAATGTATAATCCCTGAAAAAAAGTGTATCGTATTATTTCTTTGAATTCTATGATGATGCAATCGTTATTTTTTGGACAGAATCTAGATTTTTATCTAGACGACAATATGTTCGTCAATATTCATCCATTAGCCATCACATGCTTAAAGAAATATTACGTCAATTTCATCAATTCAAAGGGATTAGTAAGAGCTTAGTTTACCAAATACTTAAATTCGGACAAGAAACCATTATGAATTCAATTTGTCCATTGACACATTTTATTTCATGGGTATTAAAATCGAATAGCTGAACAGTTTTTGTACATGTTACAGGGCAATTCTGTTACGTGATGAAAAAAAACGGAATGATTTCATAAGTTAATCTTTATGGGGAAGCCATTTCTATTTACGTATATCCGACAACGACTGGTAACACAGTTAACAGTAATAAGTGAAAACCTTTTCTAAGAGATTTTATTAAATACTATGAGGCGTATTTATTATTTTTAAGAAAACAAAAATTCAAGTTTTTTAAATAAATATGTAAATTTTAAAATTAATGTTTTTTTCTATGAATAAATTCTGTAATGTAAGATCTAGTCCACTGAAGGGGTGAAATTGGCACATCTAAAGGAATGCTAGAAAGGACTGGAGTTACCGTTGAAGGAAGATGACTGGCAGTGGTGATTGAATGTCAGTATGTGGCGAGGTACTTTCCTCTTCGGACATCAATCCGGATGGCCTACTCTCGTCTATACCTACAGATGCTTTGCTCACATCGGGTATTCCACTCTCACATTCAATCATCTACTCTTTAAAATTGTAAATAGAACTTTTCTATCCGTTTCTATATAGTATGGCATATAGACTTACCCTCGTATTGGTGACTGGCCGGTTAGTACGGTCAGGTAATCTCTCGAGGGACACACATCTTGGATGGAGATGGTGTATACAGGCTTCCTGCACTGGCACATGTGTGCTGTCTGGTGTATACAGGCTTACTGCCATTAGCACGTGTGTGTTGTCTGGTGTATACAGGCTTACTGCTATTGGCACGTGTGTGTTGTCTGGTGTATACAGGCTTACTGCCACTGGCACGTGTGTGTCGTCTGGTGTATACAGGCTTACTGCTATTGGCACGTGTGTGTTGTCTGGTGTATACAGGCTTACTGCCGCTGGCACATGTGTGCTGTCTGGTGTATACAGGCTTACTGCCACCGACGCATGGGTGTTGTCTGGTGTATACAGGCTTACTGCAACAGACTCGTGGGTGTTTTCTGGTGTATACAGGATTACTGCCATTGGCACGTGTGTGTTGGTGTGTATACAGGCTCTGTCTGCTATTGGTGTTGTATACCGGTTTACTGTCAATGACACACATATTTTGGCTAATGTATTCGAGCTTACTGCCGTATGTTACGTCCGGGTCGCCACTCATTCCATCTAATGCCTGTAGTTGGCACTAAGTGTATACTAACTAATTCCATACGAAACAGTCCCCATAAAGCAGCTGTTTAATACTTCACGAACGGGTGCACTAACACTAACATATGCATGCAGAGTGATACAATAGTCCACAAACTTTGGGTCCGATTCTCACTCGTTTTAAAGAAATTTCAGAATTTTAGATTTTTTTATAAGAAGGGTGTTTTCTCATTTTAAAGAGCCTAACTTCCTTAAATCATTACAATATCTGAAATTTAATTTGCCTCTTATGAAATCCTTTAAATTTTATTCATAGTGATACCATTACATTATAAATATAACAACATGGCATCATACCAAAATCTATACTAGGATTAAATAAGTAATACTTATGTAACGAAGTTTTCATTTCTTTGTAATGAAATTTATTTTATTGGTTAGCTACTTGAAGAACTATTTACTCTCAAATTTTGAGAAGCATTTCCCCATTTTATATTCTTAGAAGTTATTCCTTATCAAATCCCCGTAATTCTCTCTTATGTTTCTGAATTACTCATGACAGAATTAAAGTGTATATAAGTGGTTGTTATTGTAATGTGTTTTAACATTACATAACGTTAAAGTGCACACACTCACACACATACACTAACACACACACTTCGATTAAAAGCATTATGAATACTTTTAACAAACATCTAAAAATATAATAAAAATTATTTCATTTTGTAAAATATAGTACATTAAATAATATACTGGGTGAATTATAATATAACCAGCTAATATAACATAACACAAACAATAGTTTTACGTTTTACATATCGTCTAACCTAATGAAGTAGCTTTTCCAGATGTTATGAATACAGATTTTATACCGAGATGTCAATAAGAAATAACTGGAGCCCTTGAATCAAAGCGAATGGTGATTTATATTTATAGAAATTTCATAAAACCTGACAATTTTGAGATAAAAGGAAAGTTTTAAGATGTGGGTCATGAAAAATCCAATATCTCTGCAAAAGCCGAGGTAATGAAATATCCCAACAACTCAAGTATTCTATAAAATGTAATACTCACTACTGAAGATTCTGGAAATTATTTAATATCTAGTATCACATTATATCAAGGAGATTTAAAGACAGCTCTTTTTTTCTTTCTTCTCCTTCTTCTAGCGTTCTCGTTTCGTTCAATTTCCTTTCCATCCTTCAGATACCAATTGGCACTTCACTTTAGAGGGCTATAAGATTTACAGCTGCCTCATGGAATTGAAAAAGGAATTATGGCTTCCCGCGACAGTTTCTTCAAGCCATTCAAGACCAGTGTTACTTAACTTCGGATTACAAATGAACCGAGTCAATAGGCCTACCACACAGTATACATCCCACTACATCATTCAGTTTATTAATTTTAGATTAGATTTTACGTTCAACTGACGCATGAAAGTTCTAATATAAATAACCTACCTATAAATTACCTCAAGACAGATTGTTAATCTGTCTCCAAATGTAATCTCAAGTTTATGTGAAAATACACTCTCGGCGGCCCTTGTATCCTTTTTCACAAATGATTTGGATATTTTTATCTCATTTAAGTCCTAAATGATTAATATTAACGTTAGTGTGAAGCTATAATTAATTTAATTATAATCAATATAATAATTTATAACTATAAAAAGCTATAAATTAATTTAACTTACATTTGTTAATTTCACAAAAAAACATTTCGTTTCTTTTGCCATAATATTTTCACCAGAATTTTGACTGGGACATGGAAATCCATCACCATTGGATACGAGTCTGAAATAGCTCCATTCTAAGGTTGTTCTTGTTCTACTTTGGTAGAATAGTTAGTAATAAAGTTTCAGGATTCCTGGCTGGAAACCTCAAACAAAACTCTTCTATCTATTGCCCAGATACCTATTTATCATCATGACGCAGTTAAGTATTTTTTTGAATAAAGAAGTGGTTTTCTTTTGTTTTAATTCTCCCACGATGAGTCAAGGTGGACATTTTGACATCCTAGTAAAGCCATTGACAGGTGCTAGACCTACATGTAGTGTTGAGCCGGATTTTCATTTTTGAGCAATAAAGAAAACTTACTATACATCTAGTCAATCATCCCTTCCTGTTTTTTTTTTATATACAATGAGACTTTTGATATTAAATAGTGTATTGAACTTCGAATGAATTAATTTTTTTTCTTGTCAAAAATTTAAATATTACTAGAGAGCAGAGAATTTTCCTGTTGAAATTTTTCTTTTTTTCTGTGGCTTTAAATCTTGGATTACAGTTAATAACCGAAAAGTCGCATATAGAATTTTATTTCTTATTTCTTGAATAACTAAATTAGCCTAATAAATATTAGCAAATCGTTAGGTTAACCATTTTCCAATAAATTATTATTTTAATCGTCTCCCACTTCAGTAATTCAAACAATACACACAGCCGTAGGGACAAAATCATGCCACTAGACAAGTGATAGTGATAGTTCTCCCTCGAATTCGATTAAATTATAGAAAATAACCATAGCTGTATGTTGTCATTATATGCTCCAATGTAAATCAGATGTAAAACTTGTAAAGGAAATTATTTCTTATTTACTTTTTGTGTATTTTATTTTTGTATCCAAAATAATCTGACTTTTACATTTACCAAAATAAAAAAAATCATTAAAGATTAATTCGTCTCAGATCATTTCATGCAGATAATCAACCTTCCACAATCTTTTTTCATTGGTTATTCACCATGTTAGCAGTTATCACTCCTTACCCATGCAATTAGTCAATACTTTTTTTTTCTAAACCATAATTCCTTAATACACTATTTTTTATTTGTGAAGAGGCAAGATAAAACATTCAATAAAGTCTACATAGAAAAAAATATTATTTTTGGTGACCCTTGCTATTAAAAGTGGTAGAATATATGAGGCAAGATGATCAGTCAGCTGGGCCAGTAAATCGATTCTGAGTAAATGTTCTTAATTTTCTATCTTTTTACACTTACTGTTCCATGCTTATTGATCATTTATTTATTTCTTTAATGACAGCCATGGAGTTTTTTTTTCTTACCCTTTAACAAGAATACTTCTAAACTACAAAATCTAATGTTTATAATATGTTAGATTCAAGAGAAGCGATGCTACGTATTTCTATTCCTTTCAAACATTTATTAATATTTATTGTTAATTATTTAAAAAAATCTTAAAAAAAGTATTATAACTTCAGTAGAGGCCAGCCAGCTAGCGTGACACTATTTTCTCTGAAGGAACGCAATTAGCAACTACCCTTATTTTCCAGGCGAGTTTAGCTTGGAATAAAATGTTCTATTAAGGAACTTGAGAAGTAAATGATACTCTGAAATTCTATATTATCCATGAAAAACCAAAATAATAATAATACGTGCAACGTAAACTATTCCGTATAGCGTTGTTTAAACAACTTAAATCAAGAACAAGAAGTTATTGCGAAATCAGCTGTAACAGAATTAGACAAAGTTATATTTACTTTTTAGTAAACACTAGATTATATAAACCATATTATATATATTTTTGAGTAGATTTCGGTTGTAAATTAAATAATAGATATTCATTCTATCGGTTATTTATTTTTCTTTATAATATATATATATATATATATATATATATATATATATATATATATATATGAATTGATATACTTATTACCTCATTTTATGTGATAAGTTTTGAATTTTATGTTTATGCAACATAGTTTAAAATGATGGTTGGTGGCTCATAAGCAACTTCATTATTGCACTAGTGACACCAGAAGCTCGACAAAAAAACTTCTTTAGGCATCAATTTCTCTTATTCATTCTGTTCTACATATTTCAAGTTTAACTTACACCTCTTCAGGTATGACTAAACTTAAAGACAAATGTTTATCATACCGTGACGACGTCATAGTGTTGTGGCCCTACGTAGGTTGGTTTAACCTCAGCTCAGAAAATAAATCGTAATTCTGATTTATTAATGAGAACTGAAAACTTTAAATTTAAGAATCATGATATTGAAATTTACTAAGAATCATATTATTTTACAAATAATGCATATGTTTTCTTACTAGGTAATTGTATAGGGAATATATTATCTACAACAACTTTGACCAGCATATTCCGTTGGCGTTAGATGAACCTCGCCCCAGAGACAATGTTTGCCTCAGAACTGTTATTTGTACATATTCATTTTTCGATCTACTCCGAATCCCAGGAGAAAAAGTAAGCGTTCTAGTATACGGAAAAGAAACCTTAACCCGTACTTCCTGTAGTTAGTTATAGAGCTAATTTCTCTTTGTCATGAATCTCCTCAATATCATGGAAATAACGCGTCTCTCGTTAACTTTTCTTTTATGAATATTCTGTATCACAGAAATCTGCAATATTTATTTTATCTTAATAATTTCATAGTTTCCAACATAGTAAATTTCTTACGTATAGATTCAAAGCAATTATCATTTTGATATCATTATCAAAATTTGTCTTACCAGATTGTTAGAAAATAATCAATCACTAACTTATGATTTCTGTGGAAAAACGTTGGCATACTACGTCAAGTCAGAGTGTTTTCAATCCAACGCTTAGCCAAGATTTTTTAAATACCACTAATTTTATCTTTTCGTTAGATTGGCCACCCAAAAATCTTTTAAGGATTAAAATCAATGAAATAAATGAGTTTGATAAATAAGTATTCCGTAAAAGTACTAACCTTTTACGACCAAGGGGAAACTAAATATTTCAGGTAAACGAATAATTGCTCATGAACAGATTAATTATAGAAGGTAACATACCAGAAATCATTTTAGGCTTCTCAGGGTATACTTAGAGCAAAGATGGTGATCTTTTACTATTTCCTCACCTATTTATACATCACGCGCATGCTATGAAATATACAAATAAGTAATATGAATCGATAATTGAAAGAAACAAACCGAAATGAATAAAACTCTGTATTTCCAATTCTGGTAACACAAATTTGCCATCATGATAATAAATACTCTTATGAACAGAGCCTAGCCACTTGGGGCTCTGAAAACAGATGACTACTTAATAAGCTACTTAATAAGCAGACTAAGTATGTTTAACTTATTACGCAGATAATTTCTTAAAGTCACTTCTGTAAATTCTTCATTTAGAAGCCAAAATGAGGAGGTTTGGAAGTCATTGTGTATGATCATTCAAAGTGTCAATAATCATTCAGTATTCTTCAGAAATGCCAATACTCGAATTTTTGAACTTCAAATTGCCAGATATATGGACAACCAAAGTTTGTGGTTTTACCCCCTCTCGCTATATTTTAACCCTTACTGAATATATCTTCACATTATTATTCATTGTCCCAGTTGCTATAATGAGAATACGGAAATTCATGAGATTCATCATGCATTTCAAGCATTTTATCAATGGATATTGCTTTTGAGTGTTTACATAAAATTCATATCTTTTTCTATAGCTTTGATGACAAACCAGTACAATTTAATTCCTTTGCATGCATGTTGAATATTATGCTTTAATAATTAATTATTTAAAAAAATAAAAAATCCCTAATCCAATTTAGGTTTAATGCAGTATTCAACTAGAAATCTTTCACGGCTGCTATTCATTGCCGATCATATTGGCAGATCTTTAAGTAGAAGTTGTAAGAAGGTAATTAATTTATTTTTACATATTTTTTAAACCACCATCTTATTGCAATAAAATGGACATATTTCTACTAATTACATTAAGAAAACATAAAATTATTATGATAATTACTAGTAAAAACTCTGAAGTCACGAAAAACTTTCCGGTACGAAACAAATGAAACATGTTGGGAATTAAAAATGTATACTTCAGTTTCCAGGCACCTGGTAGTTCAATTCCCTGCAGGAAGCTCTCCTACGCAAGAACCTTCCTCGGAAATCACATCTGACGATATAAAAAAACTGTGATGAGATCCGTGACCACGTATTTCAGTGAAATTCTCACGAAAAAGTTAAGATTACTGCTAGCAAGAAAAAGAGGTGGTACGGAAATATTTGGAGGTGTCAAGTATCCTTAGAGATTACGCATCAAAAGCAACGCTAACGTAATGGAATAGTCTAGCAAGCCGGACGTCATCTGTAAAATAAAATTAAAAAGGGCACCTGTGCTGGTTGAAAAGCGCCCCATGAAGATACTACATGATAAACCTGGGGTCAAACCAAAGATGGGTTAATGATTAAAGGACTCTTGGAAATCGGGTATCTGTAATTGGAGGTTGGGAGCAGCGAATCCTGGTGACAGATGCTCCTGCGTCTTGAAGGATTGTTCCGCAAGCTAAGATTTTTTTTCAATAAACCTTTATGGAAAAATATATTTTAAAAAAAAATCATCTAATTTTTACTGACAATCCTGACACAACTTAGATTTATGTTTTCATTCATATTCTAGCAAGGCTCACATACATGAAACTCCTTAAAAGGGCCTCTTTATTGTCACTAATAGGCCTTCCCTGAAATATGAAAGCCCAAATTTTTTTATTACAAAAAAAAGCACAATTCTTTAATCCTGCAAGAATTACATTAATTTCAACATTTAACTTTTATCCAAGTATACAGAAACCCTGCATCAAAATGGGAACATATAGGACCAAAATAAAAAATGCAATATTGTGAAATGTTTGATTGTAGAGTTAAGTGGTCTCAAGGAAAACTGGAACCATGTTCACTCTATTTAGATAATGTAATTTGTTATGCGGTTTGAGCCATTCTAGGTGTAAGTGTAAAAGAAAAGACACAGCCAAGGTTATGTTTTGACATGGAACTCGATAGAGCATGACCTCTTTGCCTTTCACCCTTGTCTTTTGCATGGAGTGAGAAGGACAAATGTCTTGAAGGACCTATTTGAAAGTGGAATCGTTTCCAAGATGTATCAAATCAGCCGAAAGTAATCCAGCTCATCTAGGCCACTACTCAGGTTTGTATTGCTCGCCGATACTATAACGAATCAAACCTAACATGGATGTAAGGTCCTATTAATCAGCGTTATCTATGAATATATATATATATATATATATATATATATATATATATATAATGTTTAACATACAATGTATTTTCAAAATGGATCGTCCCTAAAATTATCAAAGGGAATAATTAAGAATACCTAACGACAGAGATTATATGATCTCGTTGATATTGTTTAATCTCGTAAATATAAGATAAAAGTCAGATAGGACAATTAAAAACAAAATAGGAAATATCATTTACACAGTATTTTAGAAAATTAAAACTGATATGATAAAGTTACAAAAATAAAAAGTCCGTCACGCAGGGGCTGCGTAAACTAAGCAGATTTCCCACGTGAAGTTATACAAGAAATCTCCATACGAGAGCCGAACAGTTACGACAAAAGGCCGAACTAGCTTTTGGCGGGAAATCCAAACGTTCGTTATCGGCCCAAATTTAATACAAATGCAAATATCTCGGTTAATATTCAAGATAGAGAATAAATGTATAGACCAATATTTAAAGTAAATGTAATTTACAATAAGATTGGTTCTATACAATTTTTTGATCCGACGTATGGTAACGGAGATATTTCGAATTTTCGAAACCCCCCCCCTTCCACTGGTCCGATTTCAGCCATTAACGAACTTGATCTGTCTTTTTGCAAAAAACGTTTAAATATCGAGTTTGGTAACGATCAAACAAAAATTGCGACCGCTAGAGCGTTAACAGACAAATATATATATATATATATATATATATATATATATATATATATATATATATACATATATATAATTTTGAACGGACCTCATTTTCGTCATCTCCTGGGTAGGATCGATGGACATTTGAAGAAAATTTTCGAAAATCGCGTCATGAGTACGACCTCAATAGCTGATTTCCCTTAAGGGAAATCTGCTAAAATGTACGACAAACAGATGTTTTGCTTGAACTTAAGCCTTTATATAAGACATAATAAGATAACCGTAATAACTCCACTCAGTATCCAAATTACTCTTCTTAAGTGATAATCAATTTTTTTTACTTTCTCACGTACCGAATGAATCGGCTTATTGATTATAGTTATACTAAGCCATACTGATTGTCGTTACCTGGACTTAGCTATTGGAAGGTCGAACCACGAAATGTAGTTACGTTATTTACCTCTATTGGATTGTGCTCTTGATGAGGCGTCAACTGGATGCGAAGCAAAAAAATTATTGTATAAAACATTTTAATTTTAATTTATTTTGACCTTCCGCCATATAATCTGTGAAATCAGTTTATGTAGGTCATTATTTCACCAGAAAATCTCAGGTTTTATGGCGTTTTTGGTAGTGACTTCGAACCAAATCGTCAACTTCGAAGATCAATCAATAAATAAAATGAACAATAAGCTTATTGTTATATTTCCTCATCAAATCGCAATTATTCAACGTCGAACAATAAGCATAATACTGTATAATTAATTAAAATTAACCAATGTATTACATACAAAAACATTTAAGAAAATAAAAGAGCATAGTATGTTATTCTTGTACTCTGCTGTATCCAATGGGTAATAACCTGAAACGACTTCATCAAAAGAAAGTGTCACGGGTGCTACTTCAGTTCCAAGAATTAGAGTGCGGAGGGGAGTTGGGAGGGAAGCACGGGTATATCTATAATACTGTGATGCCACAGCCAAACTGAAAAATTATGTAATTCGCCTGTATCTCCTTAATGGTAGGCGAATCGGCGCTAAGGTGAGTTTCTCCACTTCAAAATTGCTACATTTTGGGATCACATTCAACTCAAAAAATCTTTCAGATGGTGTTTGTAACTATAATAAAGTATTAATGACAGCTTAGAAATTATTATCCACATAATATTGTGTAGTAAACAATATTATTTTAAAAATGTTTAGTTTTTTTTTATTTGCAGTGCAGTAAGTCTCCCATAAGAATACCTTTTATTTCTTCATTCGTATGCTGAATAATATTACAGTCACATAAACCTTAGTTATCTTATCGACGAAATGATCGCTGGAGCAGATAAACAGAATTTCTCAGTTAAACTACACAATTTAACAGCTTTAACATTTTTTTTAATGTCATTAATGAAGAAATAAGTAATAAGAACATTTTCGTATAAACATTGGATCGCTTTACAAACATTTTTTTAGTCTCTTCTTTTTTGATCTGTTGTATCGAAATTTGTATAGGTGGAGTTTTGCTCCGAATGGTAGAGCTAGAATTTTCTAAATCCGTAGATGATTATTGTGATTCATATCAAGGAAAACTGTCCTATATTAATTATTTAAACAAATTTGAGAGGAAAAGGAAAGGCAAACATTTAATAATGAAGGGATTAAAGGTATATGAATTTTGTGGAATGGACATTTTAAGCCAAAAAAGGTATTCAAAAGTATAAAGCTGTGAAAGATGGACTGAATGGAAGAAATATCACTTTCAGGCAGGAAACAATTAAATAATCTCACTTGTAGAATGCAGATTTAGTCATAAATAAAATTGTCCAGATACTCGTACCTCGGATTGTGGAGTTGATATTTCTGCTGGATTAAAATATTTGCTTCATAATTGAAAAATCACTTCACTGAAACCTAGGTTCCAAAGAAAAAAGTAATCATCTGTCTTCTAGTGTGAAATACTTAATTGTGCCCACCCCGATTTGCCACTATCTACAGTCTGATTTCGCTCATGTACTATCTCCCACTCACCTTGCCGAAAATGCGTTTTATAAATTATATTATGGACTTTTCTTTTAGCATTTAACTCAATTGCAGTATTAAGATGTTCGCCTTGACGAAGGTAATAAATTACAAAGAAACGTCGGTAAGCTGAAATAGTTTTATTTCAACCTTAGTGACCGAAAACCACATCGCATAAGGATAGAAATAAATACATATTAAATACGAAAAAAAAATCTTATAAAAATAGACCCATAATCCTGTATATGTGTTTATCACATCTAACTTTTATTCGGTCCAAGAATGAATTTCTAAACTTCGTAATTCGGTATCAATTATTTGGTTGCCGAGTTTAAATGATGTAATGTATTCATATAAACTAAATTTTAACAATAGATGCATTTATGTGGAGTAGTTGTTAAACTCAGTGAAACTTGCAATCTCATTCTTAGTGTCTTTTAGGTGTTTCATGTTCACTACGCAAAATCGTTAGTCTCACGCTAGCTAGAAATAGTTGGAGGACCTGAGTCAAATAACAAGTTCATGTCAGGTAATGTTTCCGATTTTCATATTTAAACGGAATTACCAGTTTTTATGGACCCATTTTGATTAGTTGTTTCTGAGGAAGTCTGTACGAATTTCACATTACTCAAAATCAATTTGACATACAGAATTTAAATTTCATATTTAAAACTTGTACCGTCTAGTTTTTGAACCGCACTGCTCCCAATGATTACACATCATATTAAATTAACTATGAGCACATATTTACATTTAATAAACGTTTTGTTTATTTAATTTATTAGGAGTTTAAGGAAGTCATGGGATGCCGTCATCAGATTCTTTCTTTGTTGAAAATAATTAGAAAATGCAGATGTTGACTACTAATAAGAATGGAGAAAATTGAGAATGTCCGTGTGACCAAAACACGGAGAATACCGCAAGAGAGATCTTAGAAAAGAGTTTCCTAGAATGTGAAATAATGCACATCACGTGACACTACCTTCCGGACTCCATTCTTCTTTAAAATGCCACAGTCTCTCATCATCATTCAAAAGCCGTATATCAGAAAATTAAAGTTTTATTTGCTATCCTTATTTATGAGCTTTCTTCAAGTAAGTTGTATGCTGAATTCATTATTCGGTTATAGAGTCTGAAACTATTTTTGTATTAGAGAGTTTTAATCATATTATCTCTGATTTTGTAGCCAACCTATTTCCAAGGAACACATTTGTTCAGGAACAAAATAATAACCAAAATGGTGTCACAAGAGAGAAATAGAATCAAATGCAATTCGTTAAATCTATATACGAGATTTCGCAGCGATCGTGTAGATATTTACGAAAAAAAAAAAAGCTATAATAATAGGCATACATCTCCAATAAGGTTGGTGCTATACAATTTTTCAATCCGAAGCATAACAACGGAGATATTGAGAATTTTCGAAATCCCCCCTCTAAATCCCACTACTACTAGTCGGATTTCAGTCATTAACGAACTTGATCTTTAGTTTTACATAACATTTAAATATCGAGTTTTTTTAACGATCAAACAAAAATAACTACTAAAGCGTTAACAGACAAATATATATATATATATATATATATATATATATAATTTTAACGGACCTCATTTTCGTCATCTCCTGTGTAGAATCATGGACATTTGAGGTTTCTTGAAAATCGCGTTATGAGTACGACTTCAATAGCTGATTAGAGGAAATCTGCTAAAATATCTCAACCCTAAAAACTCATTGAAAAATGGTTAAAGGAATGCCGCTGGATATTATTTATCCAGAAACTTCTTACATACTACTATAAGATATTTCAATTATAAAACGATATGCGTAAATCCTGAGAAAGCCCGATAGTTGTATCATAGCTTTCTTAAATAAATAATAATCCAACGAATTAAGTCCTACTATTAGTATTCCTTATTTTTCATTAATCGTCCACTGTATGCTACTATCACTAATCGGGTCAGGTTATATACGTAGAGTTTACAACAAACATGTTCTACACAGGGTGGGCCTAAGGACTTCATTTATCCACGAGCGGATGGAACTCACGACTCTGCTGGCTAATCGCAAGCATTTTGGCCTATTGCGAAACGAACAGGGCAACCCAGATCCAAATCCATGTTTTCACGACAGTCCAATAATTATTTCTAAATCAAGTAGCTTTAAGTATTTAATAACTGTGCAACTATATTTGGAAGTTAAGACACGGGAGATGGAGCCTTGCGACTCCTGTCATGATCTTGGAAAATAAGTAAGAGCGTGGAATATGAGCGATACTGAAGAAGCTATTTTCGTCGATGAATAGGATCGGTATCGTGCTGCTTTGGAAACTTTTGGGAAACTATCCATTGTTATCCAAACAACAAAAAAAAATGTGCTCTGCAACTCAAACTAAATAGAATAAAAGTGACTCCTACAAGGCAATAATAAAAAAAATCGACTCATATATTAGCTAATTTTACTCATATATAAGCTGCGTCATGAAACTTTCAAATGTTAACCACCATCATTAATCTTATAATGCCAAGACTCTACCCCATAGCCTCTATTCATCTACCGAAACCATATGACTACCTGCTAAGGAGATAAATCTATCAAAAAATGCGATTTACCATAGACCCATAGCATTTTTCACCAAATATTATTCCATTGTGAGTCAGACAAAGTGCAAATAAAAACGAATATATTTTTAATATTTTGATCTTCAATAATTATTACTATCAATATAACTAAAACTTTATTACGCTATTAGAGGAGGAAAATTAGTCTCTATCTTTTTAAATTATTGTACAATTTGGACATTAGTTGAGTAAGTTTTTTAACACTTCTTCAAGTTTTATTGACTGTCTTTATGACGTACACTCATTTCAAGCCGTTATTTTTTTTTGTTGCATAACAGTAAATCTTAGTGTGAAATCTCATCTAAACCTGATGAAAATGCCCCTTTCTTCAGAAAATGTACTACGTTTATTTACTAGCTCACGAATTATGTCTCTCCTACTATTGCCGAACGCGGCTAACTAACTCGCCACAATCAAAATTTAATTATGGTCAATAGTTCATAGGCTTCCTTTTGTAGTCCTTTCAGAAACCTAATCTAAACAATTTACTACAAATACCTTAGAGAATAGTAGGGTATCTACAGACGCACTCATACAAAAGTACTTAATCCAAAAATTATTGCATTTTTGATGCTTACAGTTCTGGACATCTTTGGTTAGCATTCTTAAACTATAATCATCACAAATAAACTCAACTTTGCATTGATTGAGGACTTCCATAGCCGGTACGCAACTGTCATTTAAGTCTCAGCGTCATTTAAAACCAGTTGCTAGCCAATTGCCTCCAGATCAATAGAATACATGTGAAACGCAATATAAATTCACCAAATTAAAGTTGATCAATATACTTTAATAACTACGAGAAGAGGAACTTTTATTACGGGGTTTTGTCTTTATGAAAAGTGGCCTTACATAACAATAAAATGCCTTGCATGTAGGAACACCGTCTTGCGTGGAGAGTTTCCACATAAAATTCTACAATGTGCATCGCTAGTAGTACATCTCCGTTACTTTAATTAGTGCCGAATATCTATCATATACGTACATAAACGGCATGGAGTAAAACGTCTGTCCGGAGGTGGTATTCCAAATGGGCGTACGGAATTCATGCAATACAGTAGTGTATTACAAAAATCTATTACGAAGTATCCAATGACGATATAATTTTGATTTGATATGTGATATTTTAATTTAGATTTTGATTAAAAAACCCATTTCATCCAGGTAACATTTAACCATGCTATGTTCCATTCCTTTGGATGGAATCGCGAAAACATGTAAAATTTACAATACACATTAAACATTTGGAATATATATATAAAATTTTACAAAAATAAACAAAAAAAAATTAATATTTTTAACATTACTATAATTATAATTCTGTATAATCTTCCAGCCCTTAAAATATCTTCAAAAAATATGCATAGATCAGCCTTATATTCATTAAAGAGAAGTTTCAGGTTCGCGGAACTCTCGCAACCAAGAATCGTCTTGACCAAATGACAATTGTAGTCTTGACTGTGTGTATCAATTATCAGGATAGAGGTTTTGAGTCGTGCAGTTTGTGCCCTTAATTCCAAATGTATAATAGCGTAAATTGTTCTTGCCATGAGTGGTTAAACATTTTTTAATGAAATGTACATATTATTCTTGCCGAATCTCCATATGTTGGACATAAAAATATAAATATAATGTATTTCTTTTTCATCAGACAACCTGAACTGGCATTTTCCTTTGCTCTTTAGATTAAGACATATTTGTCAATATGATTGAAGTATTTATAAAATATAAAAGTGCTATCAGCAATATCACTATTTTTTGCTACGTTCTAAGTGAATTATATATTTTTTGATTTATTTATTTATGGACATCACATCAAAGGTTATTTGCCTTCAAGTAAATAACAAAGACTGATTACGAGTAATCGTCGTCGATGAATGTCATTGATGAATGTATCCAATTTTGAAAAGGAATTTTTCCATCAATGTTGTCTGCATATTTATCGTCTTGTTTTCTGTAAATAGTCTGTTGAATTGGTATACTTAATCGAAAAAATATTTAGTTATATATTTAGTTTAGTTAGTTATTTTTATAATTTACATTCAAGCCAGGGTGGGCCTACGGATTTCATTTAATGAGTTAGTCACTAAATATCGAACTCACTACTATACGTTTTTTAAAAAAAAGAAACATGCATATATATATATATATATATATATATATATATATATATATATATATATATATATATTGGTTAAAACTGAATGGAAAATTGTGGCCGACAGCACACATTAAGAAAACCAATAAAGGCAATTTATTTTTAGAATTTTAATGAGTATTTAATATATATTGAGAGGAAAAGTTTGCTCGATCAAAGTAGACTCCATACGACATGAAAAACGAGTTTAAAACTCATCCTGAGCCAAATATCCTGCCTCGAATATAAAATATCAAAAACTGTACAATTATTTTCTTTCCTGAAGCCCGTGACAGCGCATTCGGTTAGTAGCCAAGTTGGCAAAGCTATGGACATTATTACAAGTCAAGTGCCAGGCAATGGTGAGGGTTTAATCATAATTTGTAACTGTAAAAAAATGATTATCAACAGATATATATATTTTTAAAATCTATCTGAGTTTTCAAATGAGCTTGTACGAAATTTGACAGATAGGATGCTAAAGTATCAACTCCATGTAATATGTATAAGTAGTAAATCGTATACTGAGTGCTACTAAACTCTTCGATAATTCTGATAGAGTTAGCTCAATTACAGCGGCTTACGAAATATTTTATTTCGTTTACATTACACATTGCAAAATATATTCTGTGAACTGTGCGTGTAAAATAATACCAGATGCAGTATAGTAAACCTTTCAATTTTTCAAAAACAATTAATAACTGTCCTGATATCCAGTTTGTAAATATTGATAAGTTATCAAAGTCCGTCACGCAGGGGCTGCGTAAACTAAGCAGATTTCCCACGTGAAGTTTTACAATAGAGAAATCTGCCTAATAACAACTGTAGTAGTAAGAAACCTCTAAACCTAAAAAACATTATTTAGGGCGTAATAACCCAGTAGTTTCTAGCCCAAAAAACAGTTAACCTAACCTCTAAACCTATTCACGAGGGACGATAGTTATGGAAACGGCCGCTAGAGCTCTCGTCGGAAACTCCGAACATAGCCTATTGGTGACCATACGCAGAATACAAATGCAAATATCTCCGTTAATATTCAAGATAGAGAATTAATGTATAGAACAATATTTATAGTAAATTCCATTTGCAATAAGATTGGTTCTATACTATCTTTTGATCCGACGTATAGTAACGGAGATATTTCGAAATTTCGAAAATCCTCCCCTCTAAACCCCCCCCTCTCACTGGTCCGATTTCAGCCGTTAACGAACTTGATCTTTATTTTTACATAAAACGCTTAAATATGAAGTTTGGTAAGGATCAAACAAAAATTGCGACCGCTAGAGCGGTAACAGACAAATATATAGATAGATAGATAGATATATATATAAAGTTTTGAACGGACCTCATTTTCGTCATCTACTAGGTAGGATCGATGGACATTTGAAGAAAAATGTCGAAAATTCCGTCATGTGTACAACCTCAATAGCTGATTTCCCTTAAGGGAAATCTGCTAAAAAAGTTGCATACAGGTGGTCTAAGTAAGGCCAGCCGATGTTTCACGGTTAGTGGTCCGTTTAAGGCAATACTGCTGAAGCGTGTAAGCAGTTAAATCGCCTAACCAACTGAATAAAAGTCATTGAAGAAAGATTCTACTACAAATAAAGTATTTTTTGTTTAGTTATTGCTGATGTGAGATTATGGATTACGATACCATTACATCATCAGGTTAGTTGTCGTTCCAAAGTAATTTACAGTTATTATAGAAAATGCGCCGTGTTATACTAATACGATTCGGAGGGTTTCGAAATAAAGTTATAATTTTTATTTACTAATAGTTGACCGTATACAATGAATTTAGCCATTATGACATTTTTGAAGGAATAACCTTCTTAATTTAATGACTAACTTACAATCTTCCCTCAACTAATAATGAATACTTTGTCTTTCTTGAAGTTCATGAATTTCGATGAATACTTTTTATTGTTGCATAATGTATAGGGGTGACTCTCTGATATGTAACTTATTTGCGAAGTTCTCAGTTTCAAGTAGTATAACTATTAATTGTTCAATTTCTTCCTCAACGCCTATAAGATTGATTGTGATATTGAATTTTCAAAAATAGGAATTGAATATATATATATGTGTGTGTGTGTGTGTGTGTGTGTATATATATATATATATATATATATATATATATATATATATACACACACACAGACACACATTAAAAATTGATATCCTATTTGTGATGTATTTAAGACTCAAAAAAGGTAATGCAAATTACTTAAACTTCAGGAAACAATCTTTTTTAATTTCACAAAGAAAAGAAATATAACAAAGATTTAATTTTAGTCTCCTATTTTTATTGTAAAAATGGGCTAAAATTTAGTTTTGAATTAATTAAGAATAGAAATTAAATAATTGTAGTTTTTCAGGCCCCAGCATTAGGTCCACATTTTTCTCCTCCTTTCATTAATAGTCTTCGTTACTCACATTGTATAAATATAAATAATATATGTTGATTGAGTGAGGTTTATAGCAGTTTAGAGAAAGAAAAAAATCTCTCTACATTGATAAAGTAATTACAGAGACTCTTGCCAAAAAAAATTCTTATTATTATTAATGCTTTTTAAAATATTAACAATCTCGCATCAATAGTACCCTCTAGTTATCTTGAGGTTCATAATGAACCGGGTTAAGTGAAGGAACACAGCAATAGTACGTTGTAGTAAGTGAAGGAATACAGCAATAGTACTATTATGTTTTAGTTAATGAATTTAACACTTCACCACTAGCCCAGAAATGATATAGACCACGGGAAATTATATTAATAACTTTACTATAATAATTGACGGAATTTAAATTTGTGGTGTTGTTGAAAATGAAGGTCCTATAGCTGTACGACAAGTGTTGTACAAAATAAAAATCTTAACTAGTCTATGGCGGAGGGTCAGCAAAAAATGAGAAATTAGAGAAGTTGAATATGACATATTTTTAGCAAAATAAAAATTTGAAATTAAATAAAAGATTAATATATAAAAAGAAATTAAGAAAATATTTTATTATTAATTATGTTTGTCAAAGGTTGTGCCATAATGTGTATAAAACCCTGTGAGCTCTAGTTGAGTTTATTGTCTGAGTTTAGTTGTTAATAATGGGTTTATTCTTCTACAGAAAACCCCTAATGAGAATTACCAAGATAATTATAAGGGTTTTATTAAAAATGATTTGTTTTTATTTGCAAAAGGTGTGCGAAACTTATTGAAATGAATTCTCTCCTTCTTGTTTCCCAAGTATTCAGTATTTTCCCACCAATTGTGAGGTACGTACCAAATGTATTGTACTAATGTGGTGATGAGAGTGAAGGGCAATGTTTTCTTAAATACAATCTATAAGCCGAATTTTAAAACAGTGTTAATGATTTTAAAATATAGTCAACTCTATTTCTGGCATTCAATAAGTATATTCAAGGTGTACTTTCGGCCGAACATTATTTAAGAGTTGAAGGTCGTCATCCTAATATTGCTAAAGAGCTATGTCATCTATTTCAAGTTCTGTTATGCTAAAACTGTTATACTTCTTAAATTAATGGCTACGAGTGAAACGTAGCCATGGCATATATGACAAATGTTTACAGCGAACATATTAATGGACGCACTTGAATGCAAGCATGTAATGAACGAGAGAAATCCGTTTTATCCAACATAGATGTTGTGTCCAGTTGGTAGATGATTTATGAACTTTTGAAAGAGCGTAATTTCGACCCATATGGTCATTTCTTTCACTATATGCAAATAATATGGTTGGATATTAAATCTTCTTTACACGGTCATTTACAGACCGATAATGGGCTTACGTACAATATTAACAGAATGTCCATCATCACCGATAGACCCATCGACTCAAATCTCTTAAATTAATATATTAAACACACACACACTAACATATATATATATATATATATATATATATATATATATATATATATATATACTCACTCCTCGTTCGTCACCTGCATTACTTGATAGTTTAGTTTAATGTTTTTAGAAATATGAAAGGTCAAGTTCGTTAATGAATGAAGTTAGGTAAAATGGAAAACCCCATTATTCTGAGTTGCATTGAATAAAAGTTACTGAAGTTTTTTCCCCCCTAAAATTGCTATTTTATACATTTTTACCGAACCGGGTATTGAGGAAGTCGATGGTACTTTTTTTGTTTCTTCCCTCATTTTTACAATTTTTCATTAACCCATTACAAGCTGAACGAGTCATATTTAGAGAATATATCATTTTAAGTACGACATACATTTACTTAGGGATGAATACCATATTGGAATGCAAGGATTCATTGAATTTATTTAAAATATGTGGATGTTAATGTGCAGACAATTTTCATTATAAATGTGAAAACGCTTGACATACTTTTCTTCATATATTTTTTATATTGGTATTCGATTATCACTCGTTTTTAAGGCCTTAAAAGAAAAGGATAACTTTACGAGGTACATTGAACTGCCAAAGCATAGAAAGAACAGCTGTAAGTCGAATGCTGGCTAGAATTGGCTTCATATTGTACATTTCAAGCCATCATTCGAAATACAGCTATTGTTTATATGCTTTGGATTCATATTTTACATTTCCCAATTAGCCTTAGTGGCAAAAACTGAATGTTAATAAATATTTTACATTTTATAATATTTTCAGTTCTTGGTTCTTGTGCATTACTACAAGGAGAGAATCAAAATGTAAGTTTCTTGTATAAGCAAGGACGGATTGTCCCTACCTTCAACCATTGCATGACGGAGGGACTGAAAAGGTTTTTTATTTATGTTTTTTTTTCCCTTTTGTTTACTATATCGATTTTGTGTGAGAAAACAATTTATTCAATAATGCTTTTTGTCGTTGTTTTTAAGTCATTAATTCTCCTGCTTGTAATATTCATTTGGATCCTTTGTCTTTTCAGGAAGTTGTACCGTACCGGTCCTCGTTATTTATCATTAGTAAACCTTAAATCACTGAAATAACTTAATGATACTACAAATAAAATGAGCTTCATAAGTTCACATTTCTAGATCCGTATATAGCTGCTCAGCAAGAAAAACCGCATATAATAGTGTCATCTTTATAATACTCAGGAAGAAAATGTGGTTGGTGAAATGAACGTTTTGGGAGCAGATATGCGCAACAAAGAGTCAAAGAGGTTCTAGTAGAGCTATGAATTGTTTATTCAGCAAACTGTTTTTTTCTTTTTTAGAGTAAACTTTTGGCAAATTAATTTTTGATGGATACCAATATAAGCAAGCTGCTCAAAACAAACTTATTCAACAATTTAATGATGTGACATGAGTGAAGTAAACTCAAGATGCTTATTACTGATAACCCTAGGAAAACTATAAGCCATAGTTCAACATTCTTATGGAAATCGCGAGTACAGGTTGTAGGAATAGCTTGAATTTAATGACTCTATTTTCCCTTTCCTAAAACTTATTCGGTACCGAACAAAATATGTTCTTGATACATTAACTTCATAAATGCTTAGTCAGCAGATATCACTAATTTTAATACTGAAAACTAAATCATTAAAAAAATTAATATTTACCAACCGTGTTTACTTTTCACTATAACATTCATAATAATATTTTTTTTTATACTTAGAAGGAATAATTCATTTTTAGTGAGGCAAATATAGACAAGAATTTCATCCTCATTAAGACCCAAACGCAATGCGTTGAATTGCTGGAGGTTGGCTTAGAGAGAAGAATGTTTAAAATAGAACTCAATTCAGAAATCGTTGGTTTCCCTGAGTCCAGCCCATTGTATTTAGAAGAACCGCTCTCGATCATGGCTGAGTCAAACAATATTTCTCTAATACGACACCCACTAAAGTTTGTAATTTATTTAAAATGCCCATGAAGGCTCATTAGTTTATGGATAAACACTTTAACAAGTCCTAATCACAAATTGTAAGGTGTTGTACTCACGCGAACTATGGATGAAGGAGAGTATGACTAGGAGAGAGACAGTATGCATGGTATCCAGTGGCGAATCGCCGACTAACTGAACGAGCGAAGACTTTCACTGGCTGTCCTTAACCTTCGGGGGCAGTGCCGCCCCCCTCCAGCTGAGGGCTGAGGACGGCACAGGCTTATGTAAATACGGTAGCAGCTACAGATACCGTGATTTACTATATCTACACTACTTAACCTCCTTTTCGCATAAGTTGAAGGTACCTCTAAACAAACATATATACATAAACTACTTAAATAAGCAAACATTGGAAATTGCAGTCTTGATAAGAGTAAGGGGTGATTGGTTTGTTACATGCTCAATAAGTTTTTGAGACATTCAATAATGTTTTTATTCGCCTTGCTTTTCCCTTATCCCTAATAATAGCTTCAAATAGTAGTGAAAAAAAATCCATATGGCTTAAATATACCAGAGAGGCTTCAAACTCCTTTTGTAAAGAGACTGAGTCTCAGATTCCATTATGGTAAGGTCCACCTAGCGTTCAAAATCTTTAATGAACTACTAATTCTAAAGTATATATTTCTTTTCCGTTGACAGAAACCACACATTCGCTGAAACAAGCACGTTCTGCCATATTGTGACTTATAGTCTTCCTTCTTTTATGTCCATTCAAAATATTCTTCATTGGCACATAGCATCACAGTTATTGATATAATAACTATTATACTGGTACTTTCCCGTACTGAGAATAATATCAACAATTGAATCTGTCGCCTTGACATCTTTGTATTTCCAAGTAGAACAATTGTCATGGAAATTGGCACTGCTCTTAAGCATGATGGTACATTCTGCCCATGGCGCTCCTAATGTTAAATTCTTCTCCCAAAAGTTTACTATTTTGTACTTGGAGAGAGAAAAAGACGTCCAATTCTTCACAAGTTTTTTTTTTTTTATTTCAGCGTTAAGCGCTTTGGAAGACCATTGTCTCCATCTTTACAGCTACTTGCATGCGCCCATAGGGAAAGACAGCAAGTGATTTACGATTTAGTATTTACTATTTTGCTCTTTATGTGAAGATATTTCTGTGTTAATGCATACCAGCTAGAATTCTAAAAAAACTCTATGCTGAGTAAATTGGAGCAAAGATTTTCTAACAACACAGCACAAATCAGCCCTCTACAACTCTAGAAACAATTTAATTTTAAGGGTGTTGCAGGGTGCGATACCTCCAGGTTGATATGTCAAAGCAAAAGTGGTGGATAGCCGAGTCCAGGAGTAGGTGGTCACTACTCTCCAGCTTCGCACTCCTGAAACTACAGAAACAATTTTGATGCGTCCCATAAATGTAAGAGTGGTTGATATAATCGGGTCGTCTTATAACTTTTTGTTAAATTTAATTTAATGTTTATGCAGACATTTTAGTTGTTAATATACGTTTTAAAGATGTGTAAAGTAACTTATCACGTATCTGTAACACGCCGTAACGGCAAATTCCGCAATATTATAGAAGTATCAAAAAACTGAATTAGCATAGTATAACGTTACTATTTTCATGAGAGATTTAATAAGATGTCCTATAGGTAAAGTATCTTTATTTATTTCAATTATCCAAGACTTTCTGACAATAAAGTCTTATAATCTAATTTTACTATAATTTCGCAGTCCCACAGTGTGTGAATGTTAGTTAATAACCAAAAGAAAAAACAGATATTGGGGAAGGGGCGATAAATACGAAAATGAGGTCTTCTCAAATATATATATATATACTCCCTTTACAGACTCACTCAGCTTTATAAATAACGTGCAGGACATCCACGGTTATTATCCATTCTCAATTCTAATGAAGGACAATAATTAATAAGAAAGTTTTTGTGTACATGTATTTGTGTGTGTGTCTGTGTGTGTGTGTGTGTGTGTGTGTGTGTGTGTGTGTGAGAGAGAGAGAGAGAGAGAGAGAGAGAGAGAGAGAGAGAGAGAGAGAGAGAGAGAGATGTATTGCAAGCTATAATATAAAAAGAGGCTTGCCCGCTAAAGTTCGTAGCAGTGTTTTTACAGCTACAAAAATTGACAAGGGATTCAATGCGAAATGCTGCAATTGAAGAGTGGCAATGATGGTGGGATCGATCGGACAAAGGGCGACTCACTTATGTTTCTTTCCCAAAGTGGAAAAGAGACTCAACGCAACCTGGTTCAAACCTGACTTTTGGCCAACACAGTTTATTTCGGGACACGGCTATCTGAATAAATACCTCAACAGGATGGATCAAGAGAAAAGCAGATTCAAATAGCGAATGCGGTGAAGAGGAAACTGTCGAGCATATTCTATTTCAATGTCATCTCTATTATAACAAAAGAAGAAAATAAGCAGGAGAATATTATTTGCTTGAATGGCCTCCCTCTACCCTGAACAAACTAGTTGAAACAGAAGAAATTTTCTGAGCATTTAAATCATAGGCTGCAGAAGTGTTTAAAATAAAAAAAAACAATAGGTAAAATACTATATAAATGTAAGTTAGAAATTATATAAAGTATGGCCTTTTAATGTAAATAGCAAATTAAGTATAGTTTAAGATTTTATTAGAGTCCCGCTGTGCAGGGGCAGCGGCATACCATTGCGGGCACCCTAAGATTTTTTCCGATTTTAAATATTTGCTCACTACTCCTAATTTTAATGAACTTAGGTTTGACCTGACTGCTCATTTTCTGAGTAGTAAGGACGAGCTATTGTGACCTACTAAAATTCGGGTTTCAAAATTTTAAAAAAGAAATTGGAAAGAACTGCTTGTATAAAGGGCAGCCTTAAGGTAAAGCGTGGGTAAAGAAGGATAAGAGAGAGAGAGAGAGAGAGAGAGAAAGAGAGATTGAGAGAGAGAGAGAGAGAGAAAATTGTCTCTCTTAAGCTCTAATATTAGATCAATACTTGAACGTTTTATATAAAACCAAATGCCATATCGATAATGGCTGAAATCGGCTTAGAAGGAGGGAGTTTTAGAGGACGAAAAAGTAATAAAATTGAAATATCTCTCTTATTATATGAGGTGTAAAAGAATATTAAACCAACCACGTTCCAAATTATTTTTCTTCACATTTTTTTCGTATCTTATTAATAGAGCGATTTCTTTGTATTTTCGTGACAGCTTACAGTAAACCCTCGCTACATCTCACCTTCATAATAAGTCAATATATCTTAAACGAACCATTAATGCCAAATACTGCTAATACTGAATCATTAATACGTGAGATTCTTGCAAATATATTTGATGTGACTCATCATTTAACATTTTCCGTTCTTCACTCACAATTTTTATTTGACGAATGCTCTATTGTTGCTCAATATTTAACAACAACATATTTAAAACAATGTAATATTCAAAAAAATCTGTAAAAGAGTGTACCTTGGGACTTGTATGATGATAACATGATGATTTCAACACGGGCGAGTTAATGTCGTAAAATGATATGTTGTTAATTGAATTCCACTTTATGCAACAATGGCAATTTGCGACGAGCAACCCTGGATGGTCTTGATTCACAACAAGACATAAGACATTGATTCACAGGTTGGTAAACATGATCCCTAAAAATATGTGCAAAGTGAGGTGCATAGTTCACTAAAATATATGTCAGTACAATACGTTGTATTCATTTCATCCCCGTTGTCTTATGTATTTTACAAATAAAATATTAAAATAATTTTCTATAATTACTCAGTCCACTGTAAGTACTCCTTATCGTGCCTACTTATACTATTTTAATTCTACAATGTAATTTATCTCTTGTAGAAACACAATCTGATAGGCGTAACATAAGAAGCGATACTAGAGAAAGGTAACAGGTCCTTCATGAAAAGACATTACATTATGTAAGTCAAACTACATAATGAGTTCTACTGATGTCTACTAGTGGAACATTGCGTGCCTTACTCCTCGTTCTCAGTCGAAACTGAGATGACCGGTCTGTTCTTTCCATTCTATTTTCTGGAAATGTACTTCCACTTGCATTACATAAGAAGTTTCCACGAATGAGAACGGAAAAATCATAGAGAAAATGTGAAATGATAACATAATAATAGTAATAGTGTAGTAGAACAGCCGTCACAATGGTCATTTGATCCATAATAAAGATGTCAACAATTTTGTACGATGCTGTCATGAGCAGATTTACAAGACCAACAACCCTCTTATGTTTTTCCTTCGTGACAGACCACTTTTCAATACCATAAATATCCCCGGGTCTGATAACATTATGATAGCAATAACTTTGCTTTCCATTCATCCCACGATTATGGTTGAAATTTAGAGCTTTTATAGGGCATGGAATATGGCCACAACGTCCATATTAACCTTAATGTTAACTACCAAGATGATTCAAAAACCTGTGTTTTTCATTGCTGGTTGCTAAACTAATACCTTATGTATTAACCTTTGTCGTTTTGTTCAAAAAAGATAAAAAAAACACTATGTTAGTCAGTCTCAAATTAAACTTAGAAGAGAAAACAGCCACTAACAATTATTCTTCTTTTTTTTTTTAACATAAGTGACAACTTTGGAAATTTGCGCTATACCGAGACACTACTTTAAAACAGGATACAGAGCAAATAATGCGATCCTTTAACTCTGTGCTGTAGGGGAAAGATGAAGGTGGTGCGCTTGCTTTACAAAATCCATGAATGGAGATTTTGATGTTGGAAGAAAGTATCATAATGATAGCTCTACATCTCTCGAGTCGACGACTCTGAAAGAGTGAGGAGATGATCCACACCACTCGAGCACGCGAAAATTTCCTTCAAAACTAGAATGATCCCAATGCAAAGTTTTACTACACTTGGACGACATTCATTTTAGCACAAGCAGAGAGCATGGAGGGAGGAAACTACAAAATCTCCGAAATAACACTCCATTTATCAAATGAGATTTGAACTAAAATGAGGGTGTTTCAAAAATCCTAATAACAGTAGACAAGCTTTCGTCGGCCCCAAAAGAGAAAGATGTTTTTAAAAAAAAAAACAAACAAGTGACGAGAGTATGGTGAAATTGCTGCCCCATAATGTCAGGCAATGTCCTCAGAGGTTTACTCTGTCAATCATAATAGAGTACCTCAAACCCAACGCGACCCCGTTCAGGTAAATAGGAAGCAAATTCTTTTATAATATGACAAAGAAATACCCCATACATCCAAAATTACCACAGAGAAAATCTACAAATTGGAATATCATCTTCTTCTCCTTTGGAAACTCTGCAATCCCCACTGAATTAAACGAACGAAGTAGACAGTCCTGCACTCCATAAATCTGATTATTTCAGGCGGTAAGTTCACAATTACCTTAACAGTATTTAAAAGCCCAAGAATCTTCAAACGTAATAACTAATTAGAGACCAAGTTTGCTATAATTGGATGTACACACTATGTTATAAATCCCTGCCTTGAAGATATGGTCAGAGCTACCTTTTATAAAAACAAGGAAAGCAGGCTTTATTATACAAGTCAACAATGGAGGAACACAAGTGAAGGAAAGACAGGATTTAATGTCTAAGCCTCCTTCCTGTAAGTTTACTTAAAGTAATAATGTGACTTGATGTATTAACAACAAAGTTGTATAATTTACGTCATCAATGCTGTCTGCATTCAGGAAAAAACGTTTCAAAATTTAAAATATTCCGTGGACAAGGAAATAAATTTATATAGTCTTCAATTTTAAATTCTTTTGACTCAAAATAAATGCCAACTCTCTACGCCAATTATTACATACTTTCAATCTGCAACACAATATGAAACTCTTTAATAGACTTCGAAAGAAGATTACTAATTGAATATTTATGAGTAATCAAGCTTCACGGCTAATCTTCACCTGAAGGAAAATTGGTTCTTTATCCGTGTTTTGTACATATTATATTCCTGTTAAAGTAGTGCAGATGAATGAAGGTGAAGATGATCCAGATGAATTAAAATAAAGATGATGCAGATGAGTGAAGATAAAGGTGATGACGAATGAGTGAAGAAATTGTAGATTGGATATCCGTTACCCTCCACACGCGGGGAGCAGTGCAGAAACCACTTCCAAAATGTAGAAGGTTGGTGCTCACAGAACAACTGTGGTAGAGAAATATGATCGCTATCTGTAATTTTCTACGGGACTGAAAAATTTATATATCCAAAGGTAATTTTTCGAAAGGCGTTTTGATTTCATAAGAGAATATGTTAAAAATATATTGTGTATTGACACTCTGGAGAAGAAGTGGAGAAGCCTATGGGGCCGATAATGTCAAAAAAAAAAAGATACATTTGACAGACGTAAAGACACACACGCACAAACACACACACACACACACACACACACACGCACACAAACAAACACACACACGCGCGCGCGCGCGTATAAAAGCGAAAACTTTAGAACCCACAAATTACATATAATATTTGATTAAATTTGCATATACGTTGGTTTTTGGATCATAGAACCACACAATCATCAATAACGTTATTGGTTATTAGTTCAGAAAAAGTTTTTTGCTCACTCCTTGGAACTCTGTGAAAGTTTTTGCTTAAATATCAATACTAACATCTTGATTTAACATGTGTTATTTAATCAGATTTAATTATTTATTTTTATTTAAACATCTGCGAATGACTCACATGATAAATTATTTACAATATGACACATTGGCCCTGTATGTTTTGAACAGCCGCTCTCTAGATGGAGTGGAAGAGTTTCCTTGGCTCCATTGTCAAGTCGAGCTGCCTTTCGCTGTCCCCCTTGCTGTCTCTATCCTCCTACATCAATACGATTGAGCCCGTGTGCGCTTCATAATGGCAACACTTTCTCTTGTACAACCTGCGACAGTTCGTTAGAATTCGCATTTAATAAAGTCTTTCAGCCTGAATGATATCTTCCGGTTCAACATCTCTGCTCCCCGAAGTCATGATTACACAAATATTCACAGATGATAGGTTCATATGCTAGGACGATTGTTGAACAATGACTCACATTATCTACAGAGAATTTAAATCTCATTCAATTTCCTATGCAATTTGGTTAATAGATTTTTTTGAAACAGTAAAACACACATTCTCGCAGTAATTAAATTACTCGTATTTCAAAAATATTACAATTTGAAAATAATCTTAAATTTTATATTAATGGTAAATACAGAATGGTTAGTAAAGACATTACGCATTGTTGTTTTAGCTCAGGGGCATGATTCATCTCTTCGACCAATCATCAGAAGATCGTCTGCTAGCATTTTTGAATTTGAACGAATCCATGTTCAGCTATAGCAGTGGATCTACTTCTTGGCACTGGATTTGGGCTATCGGTAATATTTTGCAGCTTCAGTTTTTCACCTTACTTCATCCACAGGTTTGAACTGCTTATATTTTTGAAGTTGGCTTGGCAAATCCAATTCGGTGTTTACTGCAACGTGGATAACCCAACTCATTTATTGAGGTTATCTCACCTCCAAGAAAAGTTAGAAAAGTTTTGTGTTCATTCGAATAGAATTTGTCCTTTGTCATCTGCGGAAACATTGTATGATCAAAAAGAACGTCTGCCTGAACCGCCGAGCTCTTTGACTGCTGTATGAGCTTACTTTGGTTAAGAAGCCCGGATAGAAGACTATGAGTAATCATCGATGACACTACTTCATTTTTAGCTTGATGTCGATATAGGTCACATGTCTTTGTGGGTCTGTTATCAAACCGCAGTTATATTTGATAGCTACATAACTACTCATATAAAGGTTTCATGTTATTTGTTTATTTCGGAACAGGTTTCTATGGAAGTCCGAAAAAAAGCAACACCGAAGTCAACCTCAGTTCTTGGTCCTACCATTGTTCTCTGAAAAACCTTTTAAAGAAATATTTGCAGTGAGATCTTTTAATAAATTTTCTCAACCAAACCACAAAATAAAAGAGGAAGAGATGTCATAATGTCTCATGTATTTCTACAAATTCAACTTAAATACGAACATAATTCAAAAAGAAATTCTTTCTTCACTTGCTAGAAGTGAAGAAATAATTTGAGGTTGATATAAATCTATATTTGATGTGGAACCTTAGACATTTTTACAAAAAGAAGGCTTGAATGTATTTAAATTTTATTTAAGACTCATACGCTAAATTGTGCTTAGTTGGGGAGGATAGACGAGCAGTTAACTATACTATTGGGGCGGAATACAGCTATGTGGGATTAAGAGGAAGCAAATATCAATTTATCTGGCAGTGGCAAAGATGTATGGACTGGATGGCTTCAAGACAAGGGCGTATAATAGTTTACCAATCCTGGCATATTTATACTCCCCTCTTGGATAACACAGAACTGGACTGGTTAGTAACACAGAAATTACCCATGGCGAGTTCAAAATGTAAATCATCATTCAAAAATATTTATTTAATCGACCTAGAGATGAAAGTGCTTCTGCCGTAATATTATCAAGTGAAATACAAAACTACTTTTTTATATGGAAGCTGCTCGTGAAATTTACTTAAACACACAAGTCACACCTTTCCATTTAGCTGCTAATGTTCGAAAAGAACTTTAATGTTGATTTGGATTATTGAAAATGTAACACACAGCTGCTATAGGAATATACTACTGCAATTAACAGATGAATTCATAACATCACCCCTTATCCTGATAAATAAATTTCTCATTAGAGGGATATTAAGCCTGTCACCCATACCGTGGTAGATTGAAACACCTAGAATTCAACTGTCTGGTCCAGCATTCGAACAATATGAAATATACATTAGTTTTGAAAGTTACATTCTGTTGCTTAGTGCCTCGGTCATATTAAATCTGTATTTCAGACAAAATAAGTGCTGCTAATTGTAAAGCCAATACAGTGCAATGGATTAAGAAAAAGTATAATAAAAAAAAAATTCATTTCGTTATCTAAAAAAAATAAATTACAAAAGATCTTTGAAACATACACATAAAGTTGATACTATTATAATTACTTTTATAAAACACTCTTTCTCAGCAAACATAATAAATACACATAAAACATAATAATAAATACACTTGAAATAATATTCATAGAATATCATCCATAAAATCAGTCATAAGAAATTCTCACATCCTGGTTGACACTTCAACCTAATGATCACGGTTGGATACTTGAAAGAAAAAATTATAGTTTAACAAAGCCTTTGAAATCTTTAATCTGAAAACTATGTGATAGTTAGCCTTAACATTTATTTATCCAATTTACTTCATTTTTGGACCACATTATTTTTGTGGAAAAACGTGAGTTTTCAACGCTAAATTTATAACCGATAAATGTATTCTTATGTTTGTAGTTTATTTTGTCTCCCTTCTTTCCCACATTATTTTGAAGGAGGGATCTTTAAAATGATTACAAAAAAGGGACTTACTTAAGAGCAATACACAATACGCCGCTTATCTCAGGATGCAGGACTATCATTGCTACCAACCTAGATATTAGGCCGCTTAAAACACCAATAAGATGGAGTAAAATTGCACATCACATTTCTAGTGCTCCATGCCCATAATTATCACGTTTAGAACCTAAACAGTAATAAAAAATAACCCCTAAATTTAGAAATCGTGATTCTCAAAATTTGGATGAAAATAAATATATTATAGAAATTCAAAGAATATATTCAGTTTGTAATCTGATAAATATTATTTCTTTTCGGATTCTATGGAAACACACAAGAATAAACGAAGCAGCGTTCATAAAGTTGAGACCTATAAGAAAACCTACTTCGAGGAAGAAGATGTACACCAAACAAACCATGATGGAACAAGAATTTAGAAATACTTTATAGAGCTAAAAAAGAAGCGTTTGGAAATGACTTTCTTGTTTTCCTAATCCCTTTCTCCCTAGATTCCTTCCGTCTCATACACATCGCAATTTGCATTACTTGTTTTGTATATTGGTTATCGTATTTTAGAGCTCGTTGAAAAGAATGTTTGATAATTGGCTTTAAGGAATAATAAAGCATTTAATACAGAAAATATTGCTGGAGGGAAAGTAAGAAAACATGAAAGGAAAAAATGACTACCGTCTTCATTTCTCAATTATATCTTTTTAACTAAATTTATTAAAACACAAATATTTCTATTTATTTTATGAGCAGTGGTTTTTGTATCAATCCTCCTTATTAACCTATACACTAGTCTGTTTATAAATGGACTTCCTGGTAGAGGTAATCATCCAAAATGTAATAAATAACCAAAAAATTGCGCAAGTATTGTTACTCTCAGGAACGACGTCATAGCTCTTCCCAATACTTCGCCCTTAGCTGAAATATCAAATATTCAATAATATTAGACTAACATACAACTTGGATTACCGATATGTGTCTCACGAAACATATTGTCGACTTAAAACTAACTCAGTAAATGGAATGAGTAGTCATAAATAACGTTATGCATAGAATACAGCAGAAGTTATTGGAGTTGAACACCCCACTCCATCTCAAAAAAATCTTGTTAATGAAAGGAATCAGAGGAAAGTAACTGGAAGGTTTTTTCGCGAACCCTGGCTTTCCCTCTGTACGTGATCGACGGATATGGGTCCCAGTCGATACTCCCCAGATAGAGCACAATAGGCCGAAAGTGATACCCATACCTGTAAATAAGTGGCTTTCTGTTTGTATCATACTTCTTACAGCCTCTCTCAGATTTTAAATTTCAGAGCTATTGATTAAGTTGCTCTTTGCAGGCGGGAGAGCCAAATTTATCAAAATAATATGTACTTGGGAAAAGTAGGTGGTAGCTGATAACTTGTCGATGATGAGATCTCAGAGGAAACTCTTAAGAAAATAATTTGATAACAAATGTTAGTAATTAGAAAACGTACTATAAACACGGCAGGGAAAAGGGAAACCAGATACCTGTATCACCAATGACGCCCCATGTAATGTGCTACTAAAGATGTGTTTACTTTGTATTCCATTTGCATTACATTTTATCTTCCCATTTTTATGCTTTATGGATTTGTTTCTATCAAATATGAATATTATAACCGGAATAGAATAATATTCTCCTAAATACACTCTACAGTATGATTTCATTCGTTACAGTGCTTCGGCCACCCTAAAAAGAAATAGTTCTTTTAATCTTTATTAAGCATTTTGACAATTCTCAATATTGTAGCCGACTATAATGACATTTATCGGATTGAGCTTATAACAATTTGATTTCATGGCATAACACTAGTGAATAGTTTAGCCTTGAAAAATAAAATAAATTATACCAAAACGTCAGCAAAGTTGTTGTAGTTGTGTTACCCTTCGAGATCAATAGCCAACAGAGAAAATAGACTTTAATTTATAACTCTCAAGATATTGATTATGCATCACTGTGCATTAAATAATTCTAAATAAAATACATCAATACATTTGTATAAATTAAAAATATTATCTATTTTTGGGGTTAAAACATAGTTCAATTTGTCTAGTTTTCCTTAATTTTCCATTAGTTTAAATACAAAAATTTCATAACACTTTTGACTCAATGACCTATGAAGCGATTGCCCTGGTGGGAGGTGAAGTGGTATAAAATACAAACTTGCAAAAATTGTTTTTAAATTATTTCTTTAAAAGGTTAAAAGTCAACGAACTCAATGAAAATAATACATAATTAATAATCGATATCAACTCACAACAATTTTAAAAATTTACAATTTAATTTTTATGCTCTTTTAATATGACTCTAAATGGAATACCTTAGTGTCATTGAAAAAACAAAATTAGGTATTCATTATAAAATTAAGGCACCCTACTTTAATAACACTCATGAAGTATTGATGATAAGCATTTTCATTTCATTCATGATAAGCATTCACTTAGCAACCTTTCAAACTGTTAAGATAAGTAATATATACATTAAACATCTATTGAAAATAAAAAAATGACAGTCATATGTTTCATATGACTGTCATAGGGAGATTATTATGATACCAAAGATATTTCCGCCACATTTACCATGTTCTCCTGAGAAAGGAATCCACCACAATGGAACCTATGTGGCGAAAGGAATTTATAATGTGTTTGTGTAGGTATATAAATATATATACATATTTATATATATATATATATATATATACATATTTATATATATATATATATATACAAATTTATATATATATCTATATATATATATATATATATATATATATTTATATACCTACACAAACACATTATAAATTCCTTTCGCCACATAGGTTCCATTGTGGTGGATTCCTTTCTCAGGAGAACATGGTAAATGTGGCGGAAATATCTTTGGTATCATAATAATCTCCCTCCTTATATAAGGTCTATAAATGTTTGTACTCTCCGATATATTTACTTCTGAGGCAGTTGAGGAGGGTGTAGGCTATTTTATAAAATAAATAACATGACATAAGTGTGTGAGTAAAAGAAAATGGGATAGGAATTGATGCAATTATTTGTTATATCAATTTTGTACGTTTCATTTAGCCCTCAAAATGATTATTCTCTTTCGATTCGGTAAAAATGAAAATAAAATAGGAATATACAATTCAAAAATAGAATTGATTTTAGATTACAAAAACTGAAAGTAAAATATAAACAAAGGGAATTAAAACAACCACGACAGAAATAATAACAAAAGACACTGATTAAAGAGCTTGATGAGTGTAATGGATGTGAATAAAACTTTAAAATATTGTCAAATAGTGTAATAATTCATGTAAACAAATATCCTTCTCATGACGACAAATGGACTTGTTCAACCCTTAAGTTCTGAATTCGCTTTACAACAAAATTCGGCATTAATGCTTCTTAAATAGTAAAGTTAAGACTCCATTAGTTGAAATAAATAATTACTTTGTAATTCTATATACCTAAATAGGTGACCCCCCCCACCTAATAGGCCCCGTAAATAGGTGGCATTCTCACATAATTTGGTTGCAAGGTTTCCCCCATAGCAGACTCGGAACCTCCGCACGTCGTTTGCATTAATTTCAAACTTATCTGTTAGATAATTCTTAAGGTTTTGATGAATTGTTGTATGAAAAATATTGAGCACAAGCCTATGATTTGTTAGCCATTGGCTTAGAGGGATTTGTCTGAAATGCTCTTTAAACTAGGTGGAAGTATATAATTCAAATAAATCAACCAAAAATTCCAAGAAAATGAAAATTGTTGACGCTCCGTGTTTCATGCTTAAACAAAGATGACTTTTACGATAGAGTGCTTAATTTTAAAACAATTTTGAGCCTTCCGTTGATGGGGTAAACACCCACACCCTCAGAAATGAGATCCCCCACCACTCAATATAAATAAGCTAAAAAAAATAATATGGGTTACATAAAAAGTAACAAGAAAGATGAAAGATACCTGAATGATAGTTAGTGGTGAAAATTTTAAAGTATTATTGAAAACATCCACAATGAACGAAAAAGTACTTTAAATCACTGAGTCCTTCTACTCAGATTTGTGTTAGGCTTGAGCAAACATAACTATTACCTTAGCCTCATTCATTGTTTGAGAGCTCGTCTTTGTTATTTCGTAAGTCTCCTTGTACTATAAGCAATCATATGGGTATACAAGCCACATCATTGAGGTTGTGGTTGCAATGAAAACCTTTTACCATTGACACATATAGGTAGACGTACAAATAAATAAAAATTCAGCTATCACGTTAATAAATAACATTATTTATTTCATCAGTAAATGGTGCTTTCTGATTATTGGAATTTCCAACCAATGAAGCACGCCAAAACGTTTTGATTTGTTAAAAAATACATTAATAGAATTATGTCAACTAACATATTTAATTTGAATAGCAATGCAATTAATTTTTTACTGGAGTTATGGTTTCGATTCCCGCGTGAGTAATACAATTTTTTTTTTAGTGGAAAACTCACTAAATAAAAATATTAGTAGTTAACCCGTCCCAATAGCCACAACGTCATAAAGTGACGTCAACAACTTCCATAACATCACCAACATTTATTTCATTCATCTAATTGTATGATTCAATTTTGAAAACATCACTTTTCTATCGCGTTCTTACCTGGTTTACTGTATAACATTTTGTTTGCCTGATTCCACTCATTCAGCAGGACTCAAAGGACAGGTGGCATAGATTGGGTACTGGCATAGATATCCATGAAACTCATTCCATAAAAAGTCCGTCAACTCAAGGCCTGCGTCAACTAAGCAGATTTCCAATGTGCTGGTATAACACACTAGTGATCTCAGCTCACAACATATTCCGTATTTGTATAGAATAAACTCATGAGTAGAACGCGGGTGAGCTTCTGAAGGCAGAAAACAAGAAAGTAAAAATAACATGCTTAATATTTGAGTTACGAAAAAATGCATAGAAAAAATTTATAACATCAATAGTTTAACAAAAATAACTCTATAACATTTTACAATCCGACTCATAACAACGGAGATATAGTGAATTTCCGACTCCGCCTCTCTAAACCCCCGCTATTCCAGGTCCGAATTCTGCCAATAACAAATATGATGTTAGTGTTCACAGAAACGGTTAATTGCGAGTATAGTATAGATCAAATAAACATTTTTGAGTTATGAACGATCAATTTTAATTGATGTCGAAATCTCACAAAGTATTTGCATTTATTTCACACAATACAGTTTCAATGAAAACAATATTTGGTAGTTACACTTAGAATTATTCGGTTCACTATATAACAGCTAATTGTTACTATAACATGACTACGAGTGGGGGTTTACTGATGGCTGAAAACCAAAATTGGAATTATCACGGTTATTATTCAATATAAATAAAATATGTATATAACAACATTTAGAGTACATAACATTTGAATTAAAATTAATTCTATTCAATTTTTCGATCCGACGTATTACAACAGAGATATTTTGTATTTTCGAAATTGCCCCCCTCTTACATCCCCCCCTTCCCTGGGTCCGATTTTAGCCGTTAACGAACTTGATCATCTTTACATGAAACGTTTAAATGTCGAGTTTGGTAACGATCAAACAAAAATTGCGACTTCTAGAGCGTTAACAGAAATACTATATATATATATATATATATATATATATATATATATATATATATAGAGAGAGAGAGAGAGAGAGAGAGAGAGAGTGAGAGAGAGAGAGAGAGAGAGTTTTGAACGGACCACATTTTCTTCTCCTGAGATCGATGACCTGAGGACATTTTTCGAAAATCGCGTCATGAGTACGACCTCAATAGCTGATTTCCCTTAGGTGAAATCCGCTAAAAGTATAAAAACACAGTCATTTCCATGTTAGTATGCTATAATTCGAAACATAAGGTATTATATATGAAGTACAATATTCCATTTTGAAATTATTACTAGCTTCCGGTCAATTCTTCTTGACATTGAAGTTAAGTTCCGCAGTTTGTGCCTATTCAGCTTGAGGTGAGAAGAACATTAGGAACACCTGACTGAAATTAATATCTTTAAGAAGGACACTGTATTTAGTAGTCAGATCGTGTCAAGTTGGCTGTGCGTATCTATAGCACAGGAAGGACATTAAGAGCTATTATCCTTCCACAGCTGATTTCACAGCACTTCATTGGGGCAATGAGGCAAAAGTTTTTGGCCATCAAGATTTTCCAGACGGAAATTTCAAGAATATGAATTGGGGCTTCTTGACTTTCTCTCAATGCAAAATAACCTAACATTCGAAAATGATTGTCTCTAACATGGAGCTATCTATAAATAACATTAAATGTATAAATTAATGTAATTATATGCCAGTGGAACAACTATTCAAATAAATAACTACTCATAAGGATACTCTTTCTTAAGAAGTTCTTAAAACCTTTTTCTCGTTTTAAATACATAATTAAGACTGACAGTCCCACTTACTTAACAAGCAACATTCTCTTAACGGTAAGACACATAACGACGGAATGGCCAAAACGACAACATCTGGAACTCCCCTATGACTTACAAGGCAGCCCAGCCCGTACATTGACAACATATTCTCCTCATACCTTCAGAAAATTCAAATATACGACAAAATTTAGCATTCAAATTAAGTCTGACGTGTAGAACAAGATTTCAAATTATATGAATTAATTGGATTAGGTGCATGTGTAGTTATACATATGTGCATATATATTATACATACATATACATATATATATATGTGTGTGTGTGTGTGTGTGTGTGTGTGTGTGTGAGTGTGTGTGTGCGAGTGTTTCTGTTTATATATACAAAGGAGGACAACAATCCCTATCAAAAGTACAATGTCCAGCCACTCATTTCCTAACTAATCATTCATTAACTATGCTCATCACCAATATTTATTTATTTTTTAATATTCTAATCATAATTACTTGAATTTAGCACTGTGTTTATTTATAAAATGTTTATGTATTTTGTTTTTCTTATTGTTTATTTTTACTTGTTATTGTTACTTGTTGTTATCTCTTTATTTTACTTTTGTTATTTCACTGTGTACAGTTTTTGACTTTTGAAAGGGAAGATCACCTTTGATGTGATGCCCATAAATAAATAAAATCTAAAAAAAAAGTCTTTAAGTTCATAACTACAATAATTAAACTTCTTATGGCTAGAATAACTAAATCATTAGACATGGAGAAAAATCTCAAAAAATACATTATTTAAATAATTTTATTGTTTTTAAATTATATTAACAACACTAGTTTTCCTCATAATCCTTAGATGCCGTTTAGTCCCTAATTTGTATCACCTGGGATTCTCTAATCATAAATACCTTTAGAGTATACGAAGTGCAAATTGGTCTCTGCGCCAAGCTGGCCCAATTGTCGTTAAGAAAACTGTCACATTACAAATGTATACTTAGCTTTAATATTTAAGGTCTTGGTTGTCTTCACATATTTTAAATAACCACAAGACGGCTGGCGTAATATAATAAAAGCCACTCCTTGGCAACGTTTAATAAACACAATAAAATTGTAACTAACTTCTTATTCATATTTATTGAAAACAAAAGAATTATGCATTCTCATTGATGGGAGTCTTGGTGGTGCTTGGAGTTGTGGATTCCTGTTCAGCGTGGGGAATTTATTTAGTTACGCTATTCGTTAAATAGAATAATTGCACATTGGAATGGATTGCTGATGATCTCATTTCAAAGTTTACAGTTCTCCATTTTACCCGTCATAAGAAATTTATGTAAATGGGACTTGAAATTTAAGCTGGACATGAAATGTTTAGTGGCACAGCTCCTTTAAGTGATAACCTCATTCAAAACGAATTGTGTAGACAAAATAAATCCTTAATGTCAATTTCATATAAACCATGCATAAACTTATTTTCTAAACCCCTTTTCCACAACAAATTCAAACAATTAAATCATTATATTCAGTTTTGCTTAAAAATGCTGAAATTAAAAAATCAAAGAGCTTGTTTCGTCAAATTAATTTTTACGAGTTTAAACCAGAGCGCATGTATATGCAAACTAATATATTGTACTATCAAAATGATATGTGTGGAGGGACGACCGACGGGAGCTGCTAGCTTCCTAAATATCGCAGTAAATATGTCGAATGATGGTGATGGTGAATTGTTTGAAGGATCTGCAAGTGATATCCACCAGCTAAAATGCATATATTGCGGGAGCAGAGCCACCTAGATAAAAAATGTCGAAGAAACAGGGCGTATGCCAATCCATCATCACAGTTTGGAGACCATTCATTAAACACGCTACAAAAATTTCACATTTCTTAGGAAATAAAATGTCTATTTCTATATTGCAAAGTGAAATGTGTTTGAAACTTATGCTATGCGAGGAGGCGTTTTCGTGAGTGGCCCGACTAATGTGGATCTCCAAGACATATTCTGAAACCTGACGCACCCAAAAAAAGTTATGCTCACAAGATATTAATGTAATCTGCAGTAGGTATTATCAAACACAGCTTTATCAATCGTGGCGATATTACAACTGCCGAATATTGCTAAAAAGTAATTAAGAGTTGCATCCTGAACTGCAGTCTTTACAGAACAATACACAAACTGGGCTCTAAAGTAATTGAATCCTACCTCACATTCTCTGGCTTCTCCTCCAGCGCCAAAACCATAACTATTTATAATGAATTCATGCTTTAAATAAATGCTTTTAGAGAATCCTTTTTTCCAAAAGGGGTCAGAATCTCTTTCCTGTTGGGATAAATAAACTTCTCGAACGTTGGAGTATGTGATTCTGATGGAAACACTATTGACTAAAAATTCATTGTTGAACTCAAAATATACCATACTTGCACAAATATCCAAATTCATGGTTGTTTTTGCAAAGGCCTGAAAACATTTAATTTCTACTGAATACATTTAGAGTTCTGATTTGAAAAACTAAAAAACAGTAATGAGTCAGTAAGCGTCTTTATGTTCTAATTTAGAATTTGTTTTAATTAGAAAATTCTTAATATGGGAATATAAAATAGTTACTATCACAGGTTGATATCAGTTGAACATTGAATATTTTAACTTTTTGTAGGATCTGAACCACATGGAACCATTCAAATTAGCTAATGATAATTCAACTAATAAGAAATAAACACTGTATTCAGTTACTAATTTGAATGATGTGCAGTAAAAATTTATCTAGCCACAAGCCCATATAATGTGCTAATCCATTCAGCCAATTTTTTGAGCAAGTACATGAGTTCCATATGATTGTTCCCCAGAAATCGGCCGGTTTCGTCAGCAACTGACCTACCACGCCTCTCCTATAAACATCAGTAATAACTCTGTCGTTAAGCTTTTACCTTCATATTTCATACGACCGTAAAATGTGAGTGTATAGGTAAAGATGTTGGGTCCACAGCTCTATTAGCGTTTCATTTAAGTAGAGGAAATTGGTTTGGTAATACTTGCTCTATACAAGTCTATAAAGATAAGAATTTCATATACCCTGTTTTCAGTCTGCTCTTATAAAATGTACCAAGAGGTATAATCATGAGAGATTTCACAAGATTTTTTTAAAAATGACGTGAAAATAGTATTACTGGTAATTCAGTAAAAAAGCATTTTTTGCAATACAAATGTCGAGCTAGTACATTGCAATTATAACAGCTTTTTGAATCGAAAATGGAAATTATTAATTAAATATGCAGTATTTTGGATTATAGAAAAAGTATTTACTGTTAAATGCTCTAACGCAGTGTATAAATATATTTAGAAAATACCAGTTAGCGAATGGTTAAAAAAAATTTACCCAACCGCAAAAAGATTAAGTTATATCAATACTGACAAAACGTCAAACCAACATTGCCTTAAGTTAATTTTGTAGCTTATTTTATTAAAACCATCAGTTTTTAAACATTCATTATTTCTACAATATCAACATTCTCTACTGTTTTCTACTTAATTCTTTCTATTGGCTAGAAGTGCAGAATGTGAAAGAGCTACATCAATTTTTTTTTTTTTTTTTTGGAGTATCACATATTTTTTTTTAAAGAAATAGATATCACATCAACAAATAAGTCACATTTGATTGCCTTAATCATATCATTGCAAGAAAAATCATGAATGTAAAAGATATATTTTCCAAATGTTTAATTGGAATATATAACTAAGAGGGGCGAAAATATTGACATGAAATAGCCTGGAGTGCCGACACTCCTCATAAACATTCGTCAATTTCATAATCATAATTAAATTAAATATATTTATCTCTTCTGGGTAATATGATACCATATTAGCATAAAAAACAACTACTTTGCATAAACCGGGTGGTATAACGAATTTAAAAGTACATTTATCAAAGCTAAATAAAATCATGGGATCAAAATATTTTTAGCACAGCATACTAATTGTAAGATTTTGTATTACGTGTAAAGTGTTTAAGAAATTATTTGTGGCAAGGGAATGATAATAGGAGGGAGGAACATGGAAAGGCAGAGTTTAAATTTAGGTGATAAGGAATTTAAAACATGGGAAATAAGTACAGAACAAAAGTTTTCTTACAATCAATACCATGGCCACTGGTTGATCATTTTGAAGAGCTGGTGGAACAACTAGATGATTAGCGAATGATTTCCATTGATTAGTTCGGAGCCCCTTGATAAGGAGCTATGGAGCTTGAAACGCCTGGGGGATTTAAATAAAACAGATGGCTGAAGGAAGAATAAGAGTTTTTATTCATTGACCAAGGGTGGCTGCATTTTATTCAATTTAAGACGCGGGTCATCTACTGTTAAAGATATATATATATATATATATATATATATATATATATATACAAAGAAATTCGACAAATTTAAAACAACTTTAAAATTTCGACATAAGAACCATCTTCAACGTTAAAACAAAGGTATTGAAGGATAGTGAAGGAAAAAAAGGCATATTTGAGAGGCTTATATCTGTATTCAATGGGAAGGTAAATGTGAGGCTAGTAACGCATTGCGTTGGCAACACTGTGTGGCAGTCCTTTCAGGAGTAAGTCCTAGGCATCAGTATAATTTAGCGATTCCGATCATGGCTTCCGATATGAATGGAATCGTTATATAGCTCTCTGCTTGTAGCAACCTTCAAAGGCCAAGGAGATACTGAAGGTAATGCTTCCTGTCCTCATGCAAAAGAGTAAATAACGTGGCATCTCCAGATCAGTGGAGCCGCCTCCTCAATTCAAATATGTCCGAAACACATACAAACAATTCAGCAAAAATAGAAGTTTCTGCCTATAGATTGCAATCTACAGAGAGCATCAATGCAGTAAGACAGAAGCCTTAATATATTAATGCTGGTCATTTGGCCACAGCCGACCTCTTAAAATTTGTTATTATGGATATCTAGAATACAGTTCTTAGAAACATTTTTGTATCGGAAAAATATTCAATGCAACTGATACATTTAAAACTTATGTCAGCGATTCTTATATGACAGGTTGATTCTATTGGCGAAAATAATTTTGATATTGATCTAATTAGTATAGCTGGACAATAGGCCTAAAAAGTATATTAACGTTTTCTGAACAGTACCGTTAAAGAAGACGTTTGCACGTTTTACTGATAACATTATAATCCTGGAGCCCTGATTTAGGTTCTTATCAATTACGTTGAAGCCATGATCCACTAAAAGTGATAATGCCTTTTTGATATCAATATTGCAATGCATAATTATTGTTGACTTTACTTTATATTACTTTACTTATGCACACATATTTTTTATTGACTATTCGTGTCTTTAAATACGATCAAAGCAGTATTTAATGAACTTGAGTGCCAATGTAGACATCTTTTATCTAGTTTTCGCTGTATAACCACTATCTATTCAAGGAGTAGAGTTACATAACGTCCGAATTCCATTCTGTCATTTACATATTGTTCACTTTTTCTAGTAAACTTTACGCCCACACTTAGCGTTGCCCATGTTGGTCAAAACACACTTTTTCAGGTAAAAATCTGTTATTTAATCATTTCTCCGTTTATCGAAAATTCCTTAAAACGTCGAGAATAGCTTTCTCTTTCAAACTACACGTCGAGAGAAGACAGGCAGAGAGCGATTAGGAATAGCTAACATGTGATCAGGTAAGGTATACAATGTTGGAGCCTAGCCGCACGTCCCTGCGGTCGCTCATCGCAAATTGGCGTAGTAAATGTGGGGAAATTTCGCGGAAAGGCTCAACCTGTTCAACTTCTCAATTCCATTCATTCATCAGCTCGAAAAAAAAAGAAGTACAGAGTCATTGAGATTAGTTGAGTGCTAGCATAGAAAATACAAGTCATAGTAAAGCTCACATCACATTACTGTCTTCTTATTATGCCGTAAAACATTACATAAATACTGTGAAAGGGACAAATGTTTGTTGAATGTTTTCTTTTAGCAATGATGATTCAACCTATGATTTGAATAAATTCAAAATTGTTTCTCTTACATCATTGACTGCATCGTTGGACATTTGAAGAAACTTTTTGAAATCACGTCCTAAGTACAATAGCTGATTTCCTTCAAGGGAATTCTTCAAAAATAGAAAAACATTCCCTAAAAGCCCCTAAATACAACTTATTTTGGCAACACGAAAATAAAAATCAACAAGCACATCTAAGATGTACAACAAGTTATAAGAAGCCGTTGAAAGAAAGCAGTAGTTTTAGCAGATTTTCCTTGAGAAAAATCAGCTATTGAGGTGGTGACGTGATGTATGAATATTTTCTTCAAATGCCCTAAAATCCTACCGATTATTTAATGAAAATGAGGTCTCTTCATAATATATACACGTATAAACATGTTTGTTACTACTCTAGCGGTAGGAATATTAATTAACATCGTAATTAACCAAAATCGACAATCGTTTCATGAAAACCTATAGATCAAGTTCGTTAACGGCTGAAATTGGACTGAAGGAAGGTGTGTTTAGAGGGAGGAATTTCGAATTATCTCCTTCATTATACGGATCGAAAACTTATATAAAACCATTCTTATTGCAAATTATTAAAACACCTTTTCTCAATCATGGATATTAACCAAGATTTGGGATTTCCTAGCTTTAAGCCTTCAGTAAACCTCCTCCCTTAGACATGTTTTACTACACATAACATATTATATCGTGAACAATTTCATTCAAAGCTTAAATACTAAATATTCTTTACAAGGGATCTTCATTATGCGAGATACATAAAAATTCGTTATGTGGTGTCGTCAAATAATATTTCTCTTAATATAATAAGAGAATTCGTTCATCTCATGGTCTCAAGTATAGAAATGCAATAATAACAAAGATACAAAAAGAATAATACATAAAGAAAGTAACCAAAACCCCCTATTGATTTGGAAATAAGTAAAATGAAATAAATAGTGTAAGAATCATAATTAATTAGAAATAAAAATGATAATCTTATGGGTGTCCAATAAATAAGTACATAAGGTGGAGGGTGGAGTTATATTCTGGACGTTTAAGAAGAAAAGTAGCATCTGTAATTGTGGCAATAGCCTACATGCATGAAAATTAAGACCTACTTAGTTGAAATTGAGTTATTTTCGTCTTATTATTTTATTAAAACTATTTATCACTTTGTTTCTTATAAATTCTTTTTATCATTTACTCATTTTGTTCATATTAATTTTTCTCTTGCAATATCTATGAAAAGAACAACGTACTGCCCTCTAAAATAAGTTCTCATCCTAAACTGGAGTCTAATTTCACATAAGGACTCTTTATTCAGGAAAATTTAAAAAAATGGTAAATATTTTATACAGGCTGGCTTAGACCCTTTGTTTTTTTTCTGGGATGGTTTAAATAAGTATTTATTGGTTTTGTTTAATGAAAGAAAAATCTAAAGATACCTGCGGTGCCCCAGAACATGCAAAGCACTGACCATAAAATTACAAAGAATATAAAATACCTACAATATTCATGGACTAACTGTTTTTAGCGTCTCCAAAACTAAAATTTCAACGAGATTGTTTTTATTTAGTTACTAGAAATATGGAGCGTTCTATAGCGACACATGAGCATTTTTCAGAACTAATTTGTAATAATACACTAATGTTAGCTAGAAAAGTAAACAGTTTAAAAAAAATTAATGGGGAAGAATTTAGTTAGGGCTAAATGAAAAGTTTGTTTTAAGCTAAGTAGATGGAAAAGGGGGTTTCACTTTCAAAATATTCAAAAATACCCTAAATCATCCAAAAAATACGAACGTACTAATTTTTCAAATAATCACTAAAAATCCATTAAAACATTGATTTTTTTTCATAATTTTTTCCAAATAATAGCTAAAAATCGAAAAAAATAACTAAAATGTTTCGATCTATTTATAGCAGAGTAATCTGAAGTATCATATCTTTCTTAATAATCTTCGAAGCGCAATTTTCAAAATACCCTAAATCCATAAAAAAATACGAACGTACTAATTTCCAAATAATCCCTGAAAATCCATATTTTTAAAAATATATAAAAATCTACGAATATATATAAAAATAACTAAAATTTTATGATTTAAAAACCTATATAAAAATAGAGGTTAAAACCTAGAAAAAATATATAAAATAGGGATAAAACCCTGAAAAATATTAAACTTTATTTTATTTTATAAAATTATGAAATTTAATTAAAATCTAAATTTCTGTTACATCATTCCTGATAAAATCATATTTCAACTTTTTCTCTGAAACTATAATCACATATATATTTGTACCTCCAGGAACTACATTATGAAAATCAACATTCAGAATAATATTATTTTTACTTTGTGAAATATTCATTGGTCCTTTTCTAACATCTATTACATATAAAGGTCTATGTGTTATAAAATCATATGGATTATAAAGCATATTTGTATTTCCGATATAAGATCTTTTATAATCCTTGTACATTTCATATAATAATGCATAATTCTTTTCTTTAATATCTAAATTTAACATTTCCTCAGGATAATATGTTTCATTAATTTTAACACGAATATTTCTAACATCGACATGGTCAAATTTAAAAGGATCTTTCTTTTGATCATTTCTTCTCGCTGTTTGAAATCCTACAATTATAAATTTCGGTTTATCGATATTTCTATAAATATTAGTTATGTCATAACTGAAATTTGAACCAACAATACCACTCTTCTCAATACATTCCCAAGTTCTAAATACAAATTCTTGAATTCCACCAAACTTAACCATTTCATTAATTAATTCAATTTTAGAAGTAGTTGAAAACTCCATAATAGGAACACGGAAATAAAAATCAGTTATTGTAATTTTACCCTCGGTTGCATAACTTTTATTATCTGCTTGAAGTGATAGTAATACAGCATCATCATCTGAATTCCTAATAAATGTTATTAAAAATCCTCCTTTATATATCAGTATTTTTGTACCTCCGAAGAATCCTAATCCTAAATCGTTTAAGTTTCCACAATAATTAAATTTTCCATATTTATGATCACATATTACTGCTCCATTCATTTTAGCTAAAGTTTCATCCTGAGATAATGAAATCGTATGTTTGACAGTACTTCAATCAGTTCAGTATAATACCAGGATCTTCAATTCTATCAATTAATTTATTATGTTTCTTTACTTCTATACTTCGAAATAAGAAAGGAATAAAATTATCTATTAATTTAGTTCCTGAATTCATAACAGAATGTTCTCCTTCTTTAGTTTTAATGCTGAACCTGAAATAACAAACTGAAATTGAGAAGCAATAAAGCTATCTCCAACATCAATCAAAAATTCTATTTTTTGTTTCTCTTTGAAAAATGAATTCAATTTTCATTCTAGTTTGTTTTCTAAAACTAAACCTCCTAGAGAGAAACAAATCAAATGTGATGTTTGTAGTAAATATTATAAAAAATCTTATGAAAAGAATCATATATCAAATCACAAAAAAGTATTAAATAAAGGTGAGGAAATAGAAGAAATTGAAACAGCTTACGATTCAAGATTAAAAACATATCTAATTAAGAATACAAAAGATTATGTACTTTATAGAGAATTTTTAGAAGATCAAAGAAATATAGTAATCAATAAAATCTCTGAAATTTTAAAGGAAATGGATTTGAAAGTTAATCTTAATTTGTTCCTTACTCTTGGGAGAGTAGGTGATAAAAACATAATTACAGAAAAAAACAATTTTCATTCAAAACAAAAAATGAAATTATATTACAATCATCAGATCTAAATAAATTTTATGATAATGTTATCTTGAAAATTATGAAAGAATTTGATGATTTTAGTGCTAAAGGTTCGGGATGGACACTTATGAGTATTGATAATTTAGAACTAAGAATTAATAAATATAATCCCTTAAGAGGTTCTTTATATATAGATTTAGCAGTCAAAATAAAATCAAAGAAAGCAATTATTAATGTAAAAAATAATGATAATAAATGTTTTATGTGGTCTGTTCTATCGGCAATTTACCCAGTAGACAAAGATCCTCAAAGAGTTAGTAAATATGAATCAGTTAAAGATAAGTTGAATTTTGAGGGAATAAACTTTCCTGTTTCCTTTACAGATATTAGTAAATTTGAAAAACTAAACAATATATCTATAAATGTTTATGGATATGAAGAATCTATTCATCCTCTAAGAATTACTAAAAAGAAATTAGATAAACATGTGAATCTCTTTTATATTAAAGATGAAAAATGTGATCATTATTGTTGGATTAAGGATCTCTCTAGATTAGTCAAAGCGCAAGTAATTAATAAGAAAGTTAAAATTTATACATGTGAAAGATGTTTAACATATTATTATTCATCTGAAAAATTACAAGAACATGAAGTTGATTGTAAGAATAAAGCAGCTGTTAAAATTGAAATGCCTAGGAAAAATGAATATTTATATTTTAAAAACTATAACAAATCTTTGAGAGTACCTTTCGTTATATATGCAGATTTTGAATGTTTTACAAGGAAAATTGATACTTGTCAACCTGATCCAACTCAATCCTATACTATGAAATATCAAAAGCATGAACCAAACAGTTTTTGTTATTATGTAAAATATGAAAATGATGATTATAAACCGCCTGTAATATATAGAGGAGTTGATTGTGTTGATAAATTTGTAGAAATGATTAGAAAGGAAGTTGAAAATATTCAGGAGATATATGATGATAATAAACCTTTGAATATGAGTGATGAAGATGAAAAGAATTTTCAGAAAACTAATATTTGTCATATATGTGAAAAACATATTAAAGAAGAAAAGAAAGTAAGAGATCATAATCACTTAATTGGTAAATATAGAGGTCCAGCTCATGAAAATTGTAATTTGAATTATCAAAATCCTTCATTTGTTCCGGTATTTATCCATAATTTATCTGGTTATGATGCTCATCTATTTATTAAAGCAATGGGAAAATTTGAAGAAGATATTGATGTAATTCCGAATACTCAAGAGAGAGATATATCATTCAATCAGAAAGTTGGTGAATTGAAAATACGATTTATTGATTCATTCAGATTTATGGCAACAAGCATAGATGCATTATCAACAAACTTACGAAAAATGCCGGAAGAATTAAAAGAGAAAATTAAGAATTATTCTCCCAAAATTAAAAAGTTAGAAGAATTCAAATTCTTGAAATCTATGTTTAGGGAAACATCTAAATATTACAATGATGAGAGATTAGATTTGATTACAAGAAAAGGTGTGTATCCTTATGATTATGTTGATTCAGAAGAAAGATTTGAAGAAACTGAATTACCTCCAATTAAAGAATTTTATAATAAGTTGAATGATTGTGATATAAGTGAAAATGATTATAAACATGCTAAAAATATATGGAAAAAAATTGAAATTAAAAACTAGGGGCAGTATTCAGATTTATATGTTAAATCAGATGTATTAATATTAGCTGATATATTTGAAAATTTTAGAGATGTGTGTTTAAAAACTTACAAACTTGATCCAGCTTGGTATTTTACAGCTCCTGGATTATCTTGGGATGCAATGTTAAAAACGACTGGAATTGAGTTGATTCCAAAAATGATTATGATATGATTTTAATGTTGGAAAAAGGAATCAGAGGAGGAGTATCACAATGTTGTAATAGATATGCAAAAGCAAATAATAAATATATGAAGAATTATGATAAAAATCTACCATCTAGTTATTTAATGTATTTGGATGCTAATAATTTATATGGATGGGCAATGAGTCAATATTTACCTTATGGGGGATTCAAATGGGTTAATCCGAGTGAAATAGAGGATTTAGAAGATGACTCAGAGAAAGGTTATATATTAGAAGTTGATCTTGAATATCCGAAAGAATTACATGATAGTCATTCTGATTTACCATTAGCCCCCGAGAACAGAATTCCAGATAATTCAAAACAGTCAAAGCTATTGACGACATTATATGATAAAGAAAGATATGTTATTCATTATAGAAATTTAAAGCAGTATTTGGATATGGGATTAAAGCTAAAAAAGGTTCATAGAATATTAGAATTCAAACAATCAGATTGGTTAAAAAAATATGTAGATCTCAATACTGAAAAACGAACTCAAGCTGTTAATGATTTTGAAAAAGATTTTTACAAGCTAATGAATAACTCAGTTTTTGGTAAGACAATGGAAAATATAAGGAAAAGAATTAATGTAAGGATTAATTAATTATAAGGAAGTTGAAAAATTAGTAGCAAAACCAAATTTTAAAGGTAGAACTATTTTTTATGAAAATTTAACAGCTGTTCATATGAATAAAACAAAAGTTTTCTTTAATAAACCTAGTTGGTATGAGTATATTGGATTTATCGAAGTATTTAATGTATGATTTCCATTATAAGATTATGAAACCAAAATATGGAAATGATATTAAATTAATGTACATGGATACAGATAGCTTAACATATTTCATTAAAACAGAAGATTTTTATGAGGACATGAAAGATATGATTGATTTATTCGATACTTCAGATTACCCTGTTGATAATAGATATAATATGCCTAGAATTAATAAGAAAGTATTAGGAAAAATGAAGGATGAAAATAATGGATTAATTATGGAAGAATTTATAGGATTAAGATCTAAAATGTATGCTCATAAAAATGAAAAAAAAATATGTAAGAAATCAAAAGGTATTAAGAAATGTGTTGTAACAAATAAAATAACATTCGAAGATTATAAAGATTGTTTATTCAATAAAAGAGATCATTATAGAAGTATGAATCAATTTAGGAGTTACAAACATGAGATATATTCTATTCAAGTTAATAAGAAAGCTTTATCACCAGATGATGATAAACGATTCATCTTAGAAGATGGAATTAATACTAGAGCATTAGGTCATTACAAAAATGTTTATTAATATAAATAATAAATTACATTTGGTAATTTATTATTTATATTAATAAACAAATTTATATAAAACAAATTTCATTTGATAAATTTTTATCTTAATAAATGGAAGCTTTGAAAAAGATCAAACAAGTTGGTCAATGTCAAAATATTCCAATATTAAAACTAACAGAGTTAAAATATGATCATTTATATCCGATTAAAGAATTTAAAGAAGTTAATACTAAATTTGGAAAAAGAATAGTTGTTATATTATTAAATGGAGAAGATAAAATTCAAGTTTTTCTACCAGATAGATTTAATGATAGATTAAATAAAAAAGATATTTGTCAATTAAATTCCAAAAAATTAACATTTGTTTATAATGGTTTAAAAGGAATAGGGGATGGGAAACAGATTCATATTATCGATTTTCAAAAATGTAAAGATGATATCAAAAAGAATAAGATTAAATCGAAGAAAAATGAAAGTGATAGTGATGATTAATATATTGGATAAACGTTCTTATTTCAGGGTTTTATCCCTATTTTATATATTTTTTCTAGGTTTTAACCTCTATTTTTATACCCCCCTTTTTCATCTAATAAGCTACACAGTTTAAATGTTTGAGGTCCAAGAATATATTCTATCTACGTTCTATAAGATACAATATAAGTGTATGGTCACTTCACTGCCGTAGTCATAATTCCACTAAATTTAAAAATGACAGATAGTGACTAACGAAATGCATGTATGGTCGAGTATCAATGGCTCGCTTCTCTAGAAGGACGAATCAAGGTCGGCCATGTTCATTCATGATGTGAATAAATCAGCTGGTCTCACAGCTGTCCTACCTCGGCACGTCCACTCAACAACGCCTTGTCACCAATTCATCACTTCCTTGTCCCTTCTTCAGTGCCACATTTATTGGTAACACTTAACTTCCGATGCACATCCAGTAAATGAAATACTGAAATCGAATTACCCATCTCCATTAAATACTTGGTTTAGAATGTTTTTAAAAGTTTTAGCAGATTTCGCTTAAGGCAAATCAGCTATATGTCCTTCGATCCTTCCCAGGTGATGCCCGAAAATGATGTCTCACGATATATGTATATATATGCCAGTTAACGCTATGCTGGAAGCAATTTTTGTTTCATTTTTACCAAACTCAATATCTAAACGTTTTATGTAAAACTAAAGATCAAGTTTGTTAATGAATAGCACTTCGTGTTCTAGAGGATTTCTAGACGAATTTTTATTACAAAGAATAAATTTTCAGAGAGTGGTTCATCGAGCCATGGGCCGCTAAAGAAAAAATAAACAAACAAAACACTCATACTCCCTATATTAACATACGCATGCCCAGTCTGGCTGGACATGAGCAACACAATAAGAGACTCCAGTCCTTCCAGAGCAAAGTACTTCGGAAATGCTTCCTGGTTTGTTAAGAACAGCCAAATCCACAGGAAATTGGAGGTTGCTCCTATTCAGTACATCTTCAACAACTTGTGAGGAAGTATCATGGCAGCCTTCCGACGTCAAGTGGTGCCCCTCATTATAATTTAGGTTCAAGGACTGAAGGACGGCTACGTCCGAGGTTGTACCAAAATCTCTTAATTTTGTAACAAATCTTATAATAACGCTTTGTGTATAATACTTATGTATTGCTCCAAATAAATTTTCTTTCTCTCTTTATTTTCTGTTTTTTTTTTTAATTTACAGCTTTTTTCATTATATAAGCGTGAGAAAGAAATAGTAAAAAATGTAAATTAAAGAAATATTCATACTATAAAACTCACTGAGAGTTACTGTAGTGGGGGGGAGAGGATTCCTGAGGATGGCAAGGGAAGTTAGTTATGACGTCATAAATAAATTTTGGACTAAATGAAAACGGTAGAAATTTCATGAACATTGGATTAAAAAGAGAAGTTATAATTTCATCATGGATTATTATAAAATCAATGTATCTCTAAAGGAAAAATTATTATTGTTATTTGTAGCTAAATAAATTTGTAATGTTAATGTACTTGTATATCTTCATTGTTAGAAATTGAGTAATTTTTTGACTAGGACAAATGTAGAACAGTAAATATATATTTAAGACATAATGCATAAATTGGATTAGAATTATGAATGCTTTAATTGTAATTAAAAAATAACAATGACTAATTGAAAAATCCTTGGGTCCTTCATAAGCAAATCACGTTTCAACCTTTAAGGTTTAGTTTAATATAAGGCTAATAATATTAAATAAAGTAGAACAGCCCAATTTTTCTACCTTCATTCAAATATTTCAATCGATAATCAGAACAGACTATCTAAACTAAATTTCATGCAAGCTCTAAAAGGAGAACATTTTCATCACCTATAACATTTTAATTGATTATGTCCCTTTATAATTGTATCCAATTTACTTGTAGACCAATTTCCAATAAATATAAGTATAAGAAATATAATTATACTTAAATAGTAATAACAATTTGAAGATACTTAAGTTATTAAAAACATTTCTTATAAAATCCGAGAGTCTGTATCCTAAAGTACGTATCTTAACTGATTTGTGTGGGCGGAACGCCCGTGGAAAGTAATAGTTGATAACAATTTATAAATTTGCCTTTACAGCCTATTATTTTAGTTGATTTGTTATGGGCATATCTTTTTATTCGACAAAAATGAACATGTCAGTAGCAACACTAAATAACAAAATGCACTTTTTTTATGTGCATGTCTTCCTAATATGGAACGAAATATCTAACTTTTACTGTTTTGTACGTAGAAAAATAATTATATCACTTCTATTTTCAGAACATTAATAGGATTGGTTATTAAAGCATTGATCACTAGACTAATTGTAGAGTAATCATGTTCATGTGACTTTTAGAGTAATCATGTGACTTGAGCTTGGCAGACGAGTATGCCACATAAACACCGGGAATAAGTTTTAATAAGATAATATTTATAAATTTTTGATAAAGCAAAAACACAAAAATAATAGTAAATGCAGTTTTGTAAAAGAAAAATTGTCGAGAAATGTTCGTTGGGAAATACAGTCATTGTATTTTTTCTTTAGCGGCCCATGACTCGATGAACCACTCTCTGAAAATGTATTCTCTGTAATAAAAATTCGTCTAGAAATCCGCTATTCATTAACGAACTTTATTTTTACTTTGACATAAAACGTTTGTATATTGAGTTTGGTAACGATGAAATAAAAATTGCTTCCAGCATAGCGTTAACAGGCCTATATGTAAACAACTACTCATGTTTAGGGCTGTCATTTACCTAAGAATTTAATTGTGCTTCCAACAATAAAATAAATGGATTACCAAAATTCCGATTACTAAAAATGTGCACATTGCAAGCCAGCACTTCATGACATCGCACGCTTTGCTCACACACTTTATATGTTAATAACCATCTTACGAATAAAATAATAAAGCAGCTTAAGCAATACATTGTATATCTCACCTAAAACAAATAAATAACAATAGATAATATTTCTCTTTTAATTTGGCAAGTTTATCTGTCACTTAAGTGACTGCTTCGAATCCTTGGTGATTACCATATTTCATGATATATTAGTTATAATGAAATACTCTTCAAAAGTAGTTCTACTATTCTAAGCTGGACAGCTTATTAAACTCATGAATAGCTTAACAGAACTACAGTAATCAAAATTGATTACGCTCGCAAATTTGTTTTTATTGTGGATTTCTATCATAAAGATGCTCTTAAAGAAGATGCTAATATTTTAGCTGTCATTTCGTATTTATAGAATTTTTTGAATCCCCAAAACAATATTAAATTATTGACTGCTCATTTCTGAAAACTAATATATCACACAATTTAGCAATATTAATACATTTTAAACGAAGCTTTATCAAAAAACATTGCAAATTAACCATTTTGCTTGATAACAAATTAAAATTTAATGATACTAGTGATAAGAGACAGATACTCATTAACATGACCTATTGAATTGATAGCCCTGGACAGATACTCCAGAAATAAGAAGTAAATTAAACTTTTCTGTAGTGCCTTGTATTTCTTTCATTTTTTTTTTTTTTTTTATCTTTCTTCCCCTAGAATTATACTTACTTGATACTAGTTTGGAATCTTAGACATAGAAGCACTTCGCTTAATAATTGTTTTAACGTTCCTACGCCTTAGGGAAAATGAGTAGTGTTACATGTGTTGTTTTAATTATAAATCCGTTTTAATTATCACCTTCGTGATTTAATTCCCCAATCATAGCAATTTTGAATATACGTAACAATCTTGGTTACCAATAATTTTGTCTTAACCAGTTATTTCAAATGAAATAAACCATAACAAATGGTTATTTTATAAATTGGTTATTATGTATAAAATGGTATTTTATTGTATGAGCGTCTTTTCTCTGAGAGATAGATTGTAGTAATTTCTATTACAGCATTCTTGGAATCAGTACGGATACAACTCTTTGTCGCTTAAGTTTAATCATGATTTAAGATTCACATATGTTTTACACACAATTCCAATATTATCTACCGCTGTGCGAATCATATGTAAGGTATTGACATCACAAATCACAAAAGGAGTATTGATTGCTCTAAGCCAGGTCCACGACAACTCAACAACAATAATGTCATACAGAACAGTAATAACAATAGCAATGCCAGTAATGTATGAGAAAAAAAGAAACGCATTGTTTTAGCAGATTTCCCTTAAAGGGAATCAACTATTGAGGTCCTATTCATGACGCTATTTTCGAAATTTTTCTTCACATGCCCATTGATCTTACCTAGGAGATGAAGAAAATGAGGTCCATTCAAAACTGTAAATATATTTATATTTATTTATTTGTTAACGCTCAAGCGGTCGCAATTTTTGTTTGATCGTTACCATACTCGATATTTAGTCTTTATATGTAAAAAAAAAAAGATCAAGTTCGTTAACGGCTGAAATCGGAGGAGGGGGTTTAGAAGGGGAGAATTTTGAAAATTCAAATTATAAGTCGGATCGAAAAATTGTATAGAAGCAATCTTGTTGCAAATTACATTTACTATAAATAGTGTTATATAGAGTTATTCTCTATCTTGAATATTAACCGAGATATTTTCATTTTTTAGTTTTCAGCATTCAGCAAACCACCACTTATAGCCGTTTTACATTAACGATACTCTGTATTATACAATTAGTATTATATAAATTAAATTTTTCGAAGCTTAAATACCTCATTTGTTTTCCAGAGACATTTATTATACGAGATACATGATCCCCTCGTCTTAAATTCTTGGACCTCTAGAATTTGATTAATTGATATAAAAATTATTCTGATTCATTATAAATTACAGTACTAGATATAGTAAATAGATTTCAACAAAATTAATATGTTATATTCTAATAAGTTTCAGTTATTGTTTTTCTTTCCGGTGAGCCGTTGGCAGACCTGTTTGTTTATATTTCAGATGGTTCCCGCTGGAAAGGGAGGGGACAGATTTCTTATTACCGTTTGTATTTATTCATTTAATATTCACGGTGGTGTTGTATTAGCAGTATGTAGGTTTATCTATTATTAAACTTCACGGGGGAAGTCTGCTTAGCGTACGCAGCCCCTGCGTGACGAACTTTTTTATTCGGTAGGTAACGATTTTTAAAACTGAAGAAACATTATAGAGCAGAATTTAGATCCAATTATAACTTAATGATAGAATACAATAAATTGCTAGTATTCATTCGATATAATGAATGTAGTTTAGGTTGTTTCAGAGGAATGGCTATGAGGAAAGAACGCTAAATAGGTTATTGTGGGTTCAGGATTAGGTTTTATCCTCGGTATTCAGCCAACACAATGCACACAACAGAGCCTTCTCTTTCTAAAAGCCACAGTTTGGCGTCACATCCTCTCACCACGATTAGCATTTCTCTGATGCTCTCAAGAATGGCATTTTTTTCTCTCTATCTCTCTAAGGTTTTTATAGAACATTTCCAAACCAACCAACAGATTGGCACAGAAACACCCTTAGAAAAATTTAATTTATAGTCTTATGCTTTTAAGATTCGCCATGTACATTTTTTATATTGAATATCAATAAAGAATGTAATCAATTTCAATTGATTTTTCCCCACTTTCCACTAGGATTCCAATCTCCCATATGAAGACAGACTAAACAAATTGCACATGAGCTGGGCACGATGCTCATCTGACACTACCTATAAGTTTTTCCTTGTAATAAAAGGACTATGTTAACAGAACTTGAATTTAAACTAGTCATGAGATATTTAGTGGTTCAAATGTACTTAATAACAATTTAATTTTTTGGAGTGGTGGTTTGTAGAAGCCTAAAAAATGTCATTACTTCGGTTAATATTCCAGCAAGACAAAAATGCATAAAAAAAACCAATTCCAGAAACTTGAATTTTAAACAAGACTCGTTATATAATATTTTTTGATCAGTATTATAACAAGGAAGATATTTTTAATTTTTGTTTATCTCTAAACTCCCACTCCGTCTGATCCGATATAAACTCTACATCATATTTAAGATCGAAGTAACGTGCTTTGTGGTATTGGCTTATCGTGAAATAAGTAGGAGTTGGGATTTACTGAAGACTAGAAAATAAAAAATATTTTGGTTAATATTAGAGTTAGAAGGAAAAACATTATAGAATAATTATTATAATAAAAAAGGGAACTTACATTTACGATGATATTGGCTAAATTACATTTTTCCCAACAAATTAAACGTATAACAAATATATACACTTAAATAAATATAGGTGTGTTTATTTGAACGGACCTCAAATTCGTGTTTGATTTTCACTTGCCCCCCCTATTCCAGGTCCGATTTCAGCAATTAACGATATATACATAACATTTTGAGCGGGACCCATTTTCGTCGATGTGCTTTTTTTCGAAAATCGTTTCATGTGTACAAGGTTAACATATAAAATCTGCTAAAAACTGTATAAAACATCTGAAGTTCGTAGATACATTTCCAAGAAGATTCGTAATACAATCTTTTTCGACCCTGGTCGTTATTAGGGAGAAATTAATATTTTTGAATTTATCTCTTCACTAAGCCCTCGCTGCTTGTTCAATGAAAACAATACGTTCTATTTTACCTTGAAATAACAGGTTTCATGATATATTGGCTTATTGCAATAACACAGAGTGGGTGTTTACTGAGTGCTGAAAACTAAAAAAAATAGAAATATCTCAGCTTATATTTAAGCCTCTTAACTTTCTAATGGAATGCCATACTTTTTCCGTTATGTCTTTTGAACGGATGAAAGTACTTTTTTATTATCAGAATTCGTTCCTTTTACCTTAGTTTCGTTTCAAAGATAATTTGGACACAACATTTTTCAATAAAATGTACCGTTTCTGAGAAAAATAATGATTTTTGTTTAAACATTTTTTTTTGGCATTTTACGGTTAAAGGATGCGTCAAATCGAAAACCAAATAAATATAAAATCGTTTAGAATATGATTTTCTAGAAGAATCTAAAAAGTATGATATTTCATGTTCGCACCAAGGAAGGTCTGGAAGAAGAAGAGCTCTGAGAAAGATATTTGGGCCTGCGAAAGAGCAATGCAGGTACATGGAGTTTTATGGTGAGCCTGACATCACAAATGAAGATTGCGCTGATGGAGAAGATAGAGAGACTGTTGGCTACTCGGGGATTGTTCAGAGGTGGAGTAAGTTGGATGTTGGGCAGGTCCAAGCAAAGGTCAGTAAATGTAGAAGCCCACAATGGAATTTGCGAGAATGAGTTCAATAATAGGTTTAGTTTAAGTTAGACGAATTTCGAACTGTTGGCCCAAGCAGCTATAGTTGTATGTAAGGAACTGACTATGTTTTCTTAAAGGACGCCATTACTTGCTTCTTTATGGGCGGGAGTGAAAGTGCTTCCTCCTTTATATGTAGACGTAATGGTCGGTTCTATTTGTGTCCATTTATCGAGGGATGTAGTGTGAAGCGGGTAGTGCACTGGCCACATGTCCTTCCTATATTGAACAACTGTAATTTCATGCCTCCTTGCTCGGTGTCACTAGGGTTCAACTTAAACATTCCATGTTTGCATCGGGTATTTTTGCACACATTCGTACCTTTCTAAAAATGGACTATGGTGAGGAAATTAAATTGGAATACGTGTAATTCTATTTTTTTTTTCTAAATTGTTCTTATTTTGAATGTTTTTAACTCCGTTAATTTCGTCAGCTATCTTCTGGATATTCTTCTTGAATGATCGTCTTCTAATAAATAAGTATTAAATATCATTACATGTTTTATACGCCATTGGCTACACTATAATGTTTTAATTATGAGCAAAAAAAAAACTATATGGCCCTTTAATACTGTAAATACCATACACACAAGGAAGAATTATGACAAATATTTTTCCACAAGTGGAGAATACTTCACTAGATTTTGTAAATTTATGAAGAATTATTATTATAATTAGCAATCATTATATTACTAAAAGAAATTTTCAGTTTGGTTAGAAATATTTTTAGGGATGAAGTTTGAAATTACTTTGTCGACGAGATTATTAATTCATGTGCAATTTATCATATATTTATATGATATCATATCATGTATATATAGGCATATAATTTTCTTGAATGTTATAAAATATTTAATTAGTATTTGGTTTTTTCTTACTTATTGTAGGTAAGTATAATTTATTTAAGGCTCAAGAGAAACATTAAACGTGTATGGTTCATGAATTAGTTGCCACTAACGTACCTATAGGATTTAATAATCAACTTTCTCATACAATGGACATAACCAAAATTACATAAAAAATGATGATGAAGTCACAACGGGCATATTTGAGTAGATCTCTCATTGTAAAGGTTAAGAGAAGAAAACTATCTTCAATATTTAAGACAAGAATAAGCTATTTCAGGATATCGATCGCTTATTGATAAGATTAGATGAGTGGGGGTTTTCTAAAAGGTAAAAACTATAAAGGTCCGACACGCAGAACCTGAGTAAACTAAGCTGATTTCCCTAGATCTGGAATATGACGTGCTGAACATATCATTTACATACATTCTTTATTGCTTCCATAATTAGAAGTCTATCCAAACAGGAATCAATATACCAACTGGAAATGAGATATTTAGTGACACAGTTAGTCAATGTGAAGATCCCATTAGTAGGAGTGGGGTCTACTTCGACTGAATACTAAAAATTGTGTGTATCTTTGTTCCAGACTAGGAAAAAAAAGCATACAACATTAATGGGTATGGGTTAAGGCGTAGGAACATCTACCACAACCCTCAATAAACAGTTTGATAAAAACAGGTAAAAGGTCGGTCCCGCCAAGGAATAAAAATATATTATAATTACATTTAATATACAGAATGTGTATAATGTATAAGATATATATATATATATATATATATATATATATATATATATATATCATTTTGAGGGAACCTCATTTTTCAACGTAGGATCCACGGGCATTAGAAGGAATTTTTCGAAACTCACTGATAAGACCCTCAAGGGTATCTCTTTAGGGAAATTAGATAAAACATATTGGAAGGAGGCAATATCTTTCATTGACTCCATATGATACTGGTTATTTTATTATTATTATTATTAACGTCCACTTTTTGCAACTGAGGCTAATTGGGACGGGTTATCTACAGGTTACCACCCTTCTGTAGCCAGGGTGCGACTTAGGGTTTTATTTAATGAATTTCGTCACTAAATAAATTCCCTTGCCTAGGCGGGAATCGAACTCGCCACTCTAGGATTGCCATGTGAGATTAAAGGCAACGCTTTAACTCGCATGGCTAACCTAAGCCCCTGCTGGTTATTTAATATTAAATCAAAATAATCTTCTATAGTCGGGGTAATTACTAAGGGAGAAATGGTTATGAGGATGTCCGTTTAAAATCATATGTCCATCATTCCTGCTTTGGTCGCCTTTTAAGTTTACAAGTCCCTGTTCGACAGGCATTTTTGCACATATAAAGTAACATTGAAATAACAGTGGAGTAAAACAACTTCCATACTTAATGGTAAATTACTGATAAATTATGTTACAAACCAAGGCGTTATATTACTGAGGTTAATATAGCATGTTGCGGAGTGAACATAGTATAGTAGTTAGGCTGAACTTAGCCTGGAGTTTAAATAAATAATTGGTTATTGAATAGCCATGATTATTAACACTGATATAATCACAACATACCCCATATCTAATTAACTTAAAGTTAATACATGCAATCAATCTAATCAGTTAAAAGGGAGCTACTCGATTTTGCTTATCCAATGAAACAAATATTTGTTTAGAACAGAGTACTTGATTAGTTACGGGGGAGAATTAGTTTAATTTGTTATAAAAGCAAATTAGTTTCTATAAACAATGAGTTGATACTCTATAATGAAGTAGTATATGGACAGGAACATCTCATTATTACACATAAACATGTACAGAAAAAATAAATCAATATGGTAAGCTAAGAAATATTTAAAAAATAGTCTATATGGTGTTGCCCCACCAGTGAGTTTACATAAATGCCCCGGTGAGTGGAGAAGGGGAGTGTTTATTATTTAAAACATCTTTCCTTTTGTCTCTTCTCTATTCCTTTTACTCAAATAATATTAATGGACTTGTTATGTTATGGACTTTCATCACTATATCATACGAACTGTTCGTCACACAGTCTTAAACTTTTCCGTTTAATCGTTTTATTTTTTAAATCGAGATTCCCTTCACACTCGTCTATAACGATATATATATATATATATATATATATATATATATATATATATATTATTTAATGTATTTTCTTCATCTCCTGATCGATGGCCATTTGAAGCAATGTTTCGAAAATTACGCAATGAGGAGAACCTTCGTAGCTGATTGATTAACTTTCAGTATTTAAATTGTTAGCCTTTCATTACACGTTGCCAATTTGCTAATTACTTCTAAATGTCGATTTAGTAAAAATTGAAGACGCACATGGAAATTCGCTAGTTACGACGAAAAGCTAAATTCCATTTTAGCGATTTTCTAATATCTCTGGAAAATCCTTTAGGGAAATCAGCTATTGAGGTCATACTCATGACGCAATTTTCGAAATTTTTCTTCAAATGTCCGTCGATCCTACCCAGGAAATGACGAAAATGAGACCCGTTCAAACCTATTTATATATATATATATATATATATATATATATATATATATATATATATATATATCGTATATATTTGTCTGTTACCACTTTAGCGGTCGCAATTATTGTTTAATCGTTACCAAACTCGATATTTAGTCGTTTTATGTAAAAAGAAAGATCAAGTTCGTTAACGGTTGAAATCAGACCAGGGGGAGGGGGGTTTAAAGGGGACGGCATTTCGAAAAATCGAAATATCTCTCTGTATTATACGTCGGATAAACAATTGTATAGAATTAATCTTATTACAAATTACATTTACTGTAAATAGTGAGTGGTATATACAGTTATTCTCTATCTTGAATATTAACCGAGGCAATTGGATTTTTCAGTTTTCAGCATTTAGTTAACCCCCACTTCTACTCGTGTTACATAAGCCATACTCTGTTATATAATTAATCACATCATTTGAAGCTTAAATACCAAATATTGTTTTCCAGAGACCATTATTATACGAGATACATGCACATGTGTTCTTGTGACCCCCGACCCCCCCCCCTCTTAAATTCTTGCACTTCTATAATTTGATTGATTGAGATAACAATTATTCTGATTCATTATAAATTACAGTACTATATATAGTAAATAGTTTTTAATAAAATTAATATGTTATATTCTGATATGTTTCAGTTATTGATTCTTTCCAGAGAGCCGTTGGGTGACCTGTTTGTTTAAATTTGAGACGCTTCCCGCCGGAAAGGGAGGGTAAGATTTCATATTACCTTTTGTATTTATTCACTTAATATTCACGGTGGTGTTGTGTTAGCAGTATATAGGTTTATCTATTATTAAACTTCGCAAGGGAAATCTGCTTAGTTTACGCAGCCCCTGCTTGACGGACTTTTATGATTTAGGAATGTTCAAAGTTTTATTAGAGTAAGTTTCTTGTTTTGGGGGATGCGCTACATGCAGAGAGAACGATAAAGGCACCCTGCGAGAAAACCACTCACTCTCTTCATAAAGAGGAGTCGTTAAAAAGTGACTGGCCTGTTAAGAGTGACAGGTGTGTGTAGGAGACAGAATGACCTTCCGGGATCCGTCCATTTGTCTGTGGAGAAACGGGCCGATGTTAAAGCCGTGTCGGTGGCTTTGTATGACCAGGAGCACTGTAGTCATCAGGCCGGAGGATTATCTGGCCTTCATCCTCCTATTTAAGTTCTACACCCCTGGGGCCATACTCTCCTCTGAAAGGAATATGCTACTTTGCCCATTCCTTTATTCTCCCGCCGTTCATACCAAGGCATTAGAGAGAGTCATACGAACATTGGGACAAAACATTTTCTCTTATAGTTTCCGCGAGCTTTACATTTATGGCAATACGAGATTCTTACATAAATAAGCAGTTGAAGTTTTTGTAATGCTTGAATTAGGTTCTGGCTCATCCTTGTCTACAGCAGTAATTTTCTATTTTTTTACCATATTGAACACATTAATATTAAAATAATTAAATAAAGACTTTCTTTTTTAAGCATATCATTACTAGTTGTAACTACGAATTATATATATATAATTTTAGCAGACTCATGAAGAAGAACCCATTCGCGTAACTATTAGAGAAATATTGTACAGAATCCAAAATAAAAAAGTCCGTCACGCAGGGGCTGCGTAAACTAAGCAGATATCCCTCGTGAAGTTTAATAATAGATAAATCTACATACTGGTTACACAGCACCACCTTGAAAATTAAGTGAATAAATACAAACGGTACGAAGGAATCTTTCCTATCAAGGCAGGAAGCTTCTGAAATGTAAACAAACAGGTCTACAAAACCCGACTCTCACCGGAAAGAAAACAATTACTGTAATATATCAGAATATAACATACTAATTTGATTAAAAACTATTTACTACATCTATTACGGTAATTTATAATGAATCAGAATAATTTTTATCTCAATCAACCAAATTTAAGGGTCACCAGAACATATTTGCATATGTATCGTATAATAAAGGTTTCTTGAAAACAATATTTAGTATTTAAGGTTCGAATGATGTGGTTTATTACATAACGGAGTATTGTTAGTTTAACAGGAGTAGAAGTGGGGATTTGCTGAGGGATGAAAATTATAAAATCCAAATACCTCGGCTAATATTCATGATACAGAATAAATGTATATTACAATATCTATAGCGCATTTAAGTTGCAATAAGATTGCTTCTATACAATTTTTTGATCTGACTTATTGTAACGGAGATATTTTTAATCTTCAAAATTCCCCCCCCCCACTAAACCCCCCTCCCACTGGTCCGATTTTAGCCATTCACGAACTTCATCTCCCTTTTTACATAAAACGATTAAATACGGAGTTTGGTAATTGTGATCGCTAGAGCGTTAACAGATATATAGATATATATATATAATTTCCTCATTTTCGTCATCTGGGTAGGATCGATGGACATTTGAGGAAATTTTTCAAAAGTCGCGTCCTGAGAACGACCTCAATAGCTGAAATTTACTAATATTCATATTCTAGAGTGGACGTTTTTGCGCCACGGGCTGATGTGTGTTGAGCAGTGAACAAGGCAGAGATTGATGGGAATAATGGCGAAAGGTGAGGCGTTTGTGGCTAAACTAAGCCCGCACTAAACTATGCGGGTTAGTATTTACTCCCGTCTTGAGGATTTCTACAGACAGGTACTGTTCATAGCTGAACTTCACTGTCGGAGAATACGTGGAAACGAAGAAGGAAAAATTTCTTTGTTACTCAAAACATTATATCTTAATTAAAAAATGTGGCATACGCTGATATATTTTAGTAGATTTCTCTTATTTTTTAAGATATTGAGGCAGTACTCAAAACGCTATTTTCGAAAAGTTTGTTCAAATGTCCAACGGTTCTTACAAGTAAGTTCCCTTCAATTTTATTCATATATGTTAACACTATAATATATAACACGGCAGCATTTTCACTTGATTACCACTAAACTTGATATTTTATCGTTTCAAGTAAAATTATAGATAATGTTCATTAATGGCCAAAAGGGAACCGAAGACTTGGAAGAGACAAAACATACGAATCCCACCTTTGTTATTATTAGTCTAATCAGAAAATATCACATAACTGAAATCGTTCATACAATAATGTAGAACAGTAGTTGCTCCTAACATTTCTCTCCAACTATTACAATAGGAGGACATATTTTTTGACTATTTTGCCTTGAGTATACCCCCACTCATATAAAGATGATTTCCCCATAAATCTAGTATTACTCTAAACATTTTATTTCCACCCTGTGTTTTAAGTTTAGGGAGAGGTGGAATGGAGGTTACAATGTGCAGCAACGTCATATGAGATCGTATAACACATTATGTGCCATTCCAGAAAAAGGAAAACCTTCCTCATTTATACTTCTTCTGTTACACGGCGTGTCACGCTTTAATGCCATTAATTCAATCCTCCATCAGTAAAATTGAACAATATTATTCATTTTAATGGATCCGATCTATAAATAGGCTTGTTTTATTTTGCAAGAAAGTTAATTATTGTCGTCAATTATAGTTTATATATTTAATCATATAGGAATCCTCATGTTATCTTGCCTGTAGTTAGTCCTTTTATTTATATTTATTTTTATACATATTTATTTTTAGCTGGTTATGAGGGCGATGAATCAGGTTAATCAGAAACACATTTTGTGGCTCCTCACAATTTTTGTTTTTTTAAAACGCTTAGCGCTTTCTGGAATCAAATTCCCATTCTCAGAGCTATAAACAATAAAAGACCATAATTAAGGAGCCTAAAAACTATTTTTTTTTAATTTTACATAATTGACCATATAACAAATCAGTCAATAACACTATAAAATTCTCCGAATATACTCCCATTTTATTCCCACTGTAAGGAGCCAGCTGAGGACCATAAGATAATATTAATTCATAGCGACGTAAGAGGTTATCTGATGGACAAGGTTGAGGGTATTAAGATAAAACTCGAGAAAACCACGAATAAAGTAAATGTAAATGTGCAGACGGGCACTAACGCTTCTCTCATGTCCAGACTTGTCTCAGTCCCCTCCCTTCCCGGAGCTCTGGCCCCTGCCCAGCTTGGACCGATCCCCTTGGGCTTAGTGCATCGGCAGGGTTTAGCCCGGTAGCAACTCTATGTTATTTTAATGCTTAAATAGTAAATACACATTATTAATTTATTATATTTAATTATAACTATGTTTTTAAATATATGTGTTATTGTTATAAATGCTATAGTGTTATTGACTGATTTGTTATATTACCAATAATGTAAAGAATGTTAAAAAATAATTTTTAGACACCTCAATTATGGTTTTTGATTGTTTGTAGCTCTGAGGAGGGGAATTTGATTCCCGAAAGCGCTAAGCGTTTTAAAAAATAAATTGTGAGTAGCCACAAAAATGGTTTCTGATTAACCTGTTCCTTAAAGTACACCTATTGTTGTACACGTTGGATTTTATGTAACCCACGAAGGATACATTACTCTTTTTCTTCGTTATAATGTTAACAAGTTGTATAGACCTGATTAGAGATGAATTTTATAGGAATCATAATTCAAGGTCAAGCCATTTTCGGTTGATTGGATAAATCGATACGTATCATGATATTCCCAGAATTATACTAAAGCAACAATCCGAAGTAATTCTACAGCCCACATGTCATTCAGTCTGGATAGAACATATAACTAATAATTTATTAAAAGTCTGGTTATATAATTTATATACAATATCGAAGTTATATTTATTTTACCATTACGAAATATGCATACGTCTACAAAACGTGTAACAAAATCACTACCTGAAGAGTCCTTCTTTTTTTTAAAAAAAAAAAAGGTTGGTGTCCAACACAATAATAGGAGCGATTTCCATTCGTATGCAAAATGGAGTTCGATATTTTGCAGGAGGGATTTGCATAAGAATTTAGCATAAGGGTTTCGAGAAATTGATTGGTGAAAATACGTTCTCTCGGAGAATTCTTTTCAAAAGCAAAGGATCAAGTAGGTCAGTTCAAACGTGAATAAAAAGGATAGAAACTTATATCATTAACCAAACTTACAATGCTCCATAGTTTATTCTGGGAACTCTCATTCCCCGAAAAAGTTTTTTTGAATAGCCAAATGGATATTTGTATACTTATTTAATTATTGCAAATTGAATTTCAAAGATTATGTAATATCATATTCCATTATCTGGTTCTCTCTAAGTTATTTTTTCATCTCCTTTATACAAGGCTTGAAATGTAAGCCAGACATGAGATGATTAGTGATATAATATATAAAACAAAAGTCTCAATGCGCGTTTGAAAAACCAAAAAAATAAAAACAAATATATCTGTCATTTTTCAAGTCACAGAAAAACTTATGCAACACAAATTTCAGAACGTTATGTTTTCAGCTGGATTTATCGGTCTGACTCCAAATAATGAAGATATTTGTAAATGTCAACAGGTATTTTTCTTCATAAATAGACACTGAGAGAGAATGGTTTTATTTATTTTATAAAAACTCTAATGTTGAGTCTATCTGAAATGATAATGTGATAATATTGGAATTAGATGTTCAGATCCAGTAGAATTTTACTTCATTCTATGTAAAAATGTGATGGATTTTGTACTAATATCTTTCATACCTACAATATATAATATGTTTAAAAGACAAAAAAAAATTGTCCTAAATTATACCTTGACCGTTTCGAAGTTTAATTGATACCTATTTGTAATTATTTTTTATTAAGAATATTACAGCCTGCATTTAAATGCATTTGGTAATGTGTGATATGTACAATACAATAGTCCCTCCATCACTCTTCACAGAAGCCACACCTATTCACCCATAATGTAATGGACATAATATATGAATTACTCGGAATAATTGAAAGTTATATTGGCCTCTGCAGAAGCTAAATAGCTGTAACAAATAAATATAGGATACATTTATATATATATATATATATATATATATATATATATATATATATATATTGTAACCTCTGTATGCACTTTGATTTTTTCTCTTAAAATTTCACGATTCTTTTTCGTTTCACATGCCATAAACGGGAAGGATATCTGCAATTTGTGGCTTTGGTGTATGTTTGTTTTTTGTTACCTTTTCACCCCGAAAATCATGCAACTTGGTAAGTGTATTACTTATTTTTAGAAAAGAACAGTAGTGGGGGTTATAAGGAAGGCCTAAAGTGAAATATCGCGATATTTCGTTTTCTGATGGTTTTTCGCGAACGCTCACATGACCAACGTTGTTTAGTTTTTTAATCAGAGTAACATTTGTTATATACACTTTTGTCGTATAACGAAGTAAAAAAGAGATATACGCTAAAAACTGAAGCGGGAGTCAAAATTTTATTGGGCACAATGGTTTGGTGGGAAAGAGATTGCTACCCGTTTCCCGCCAAAAGCACACAACAGAGCATTCTACGGGAAAATATGTATAATACATTTCTTCGTCGTGCATACAATAGAATATTTTTAAACATTTGGCTATTAAATTCATAAAATAGATACATTTGATTTGTTTGGGAAAAGAAATTGTGGATATTACATAGTTTGTAACACAAAAATGCTATTCACTATTGTGATGTTTAAGACGAATAATAATTTTCAACAACGAATGGGGATTGAATATTAACCACTTAATGTTTAGTCTGACAAACTCAGCAATAGTTCATCGATCACCCAGAAAGCTGTAAAATTTAATAAAAGTAAATACTAAGACTGCCTTGCAGCGAATAACATTCATATACATTATTCAGTATTATTTTTGTTTATTCTTCAGGGCTAAAAATTTCTATAAGTTGTCTTTAGTTGCCAAATATTCAAGCATATGCCCTAAACACGGATACAGGGAACGTAAAAATATTGTGCATATTAAAGCCATGCCAATAAAAAATACCGTCATCATTCAGGCTCCTAATGATTTCTCAAGCGAAGCAGGATACCTTAGCTAGTATAAATATAAATTTGAAAGAAACACGTTTTCGTCTCGTCCTAGATAGGATCGGTAGACTTTTGCCATGAGTAAAACCTCATTGTTTACTTCCACTAAGGGAAATTACCTAAAAGAAACATTGAATTTAGATAAAAGTGATGTTACGAGTTTAACTAGTCCATTTGTTTTTATTTTTCTTCTTCTTCTTCTACCTCCATCGTGCCGATAAGCGTGGAGGGGCCACCTCAGTCCACTTTGCCCAGCTGGGTCTGTCCGCCGCTAGTCTCCTCATCTCTGGCGCGGTCTTGCCCCTTTCTGCTCCTAATCGAGCTACGTAGTCCTGGTAGGTAAGTCTAGGTCTACCATGGGGTCGCTTGCCTTCTGGCCGTGCTTCATATAACCATTTGGCCTTTCTTGTGTCCCCCATTCGGTTGACATGGTCAAACCACTTAAGTTGGCGCTCAAGAGGTGACCCTGCTTTCGACTGAACACGGCGGATCTGGACCGAGAGGTCGATAAACATCTCTGGTGTGAGGCTGCAGTAGCACCAGTAATGGCATGGGGCCGAAGACAGTAAGAGTCAGATGGGCCTGTGACCAGAGAGTATCAGGCGGAGCTGGAGACTGGTGGTACGGCTGATTCACTGCGAAGGGGCAGGTAGAGCTCCTAGTCATGGTGAAGACAATCTACCTAGGGACCCCAGCTCCCGATAAACGCTGGGAACCTTTTGTCCCTGGGTAAGGGGCCTCTAACTGGGCTAATCACCCGTCTAGAGTATTTCTGATTCAAAGAAGAAGAAATGGTAGCCTCGGAAATGGACAGTCATTTGTTTTTATGATTTGGATAAATGTATTTAGGGATATATTTTTAATATTTTCATTCTATTAGCTACTTTATCCGCTATGTAGCAGTAGGTAGAAATTAGGTAACAGTTTTTTTGAAAATAAACATGTTAATGTCTATTTATGAATTAAATATTTTCAGAGGGCGAATTATGCAACATTACATTCAACCTTTTGGCTGTTTATATGCTACAGCATCATCAAAAATAATTACATTAAATGTATGTTATGAAAACTGGTCATTTAATAAATTATTAAGTTAACAATAAACTATGACTAATTTCACAGAGTATAAATGTTTAACCCCGGGGAACATATTGTTTGGATGGGGAAAACGAGGGGTGAAAGGTTCCTGCAACTATCATGTAATTGTTTGTTCTCTTTGAGCTAAATTTAGTTCAAAGGGAACTGTCAGCTCAGTATAGGTAAACCCTGCCATGAGCTAAATTGTTAGAAAGAGGAACAGTTGTTGGCATTTGATGGAAAAGCTTCCCTCCTCACAATTCTATTAATTTGTGGCAAGGTTTTGATCATTCGTTATGAAAGAGACAGAGAGAGAGCACCTCGCTGAATAACCAGTATTTTCAAGCAAAATTGAAATTCGTGGAGATTTCCAATTCATTTCTGTACTAAAAAATGGCTAATTTGAAGCTTTTATTATTTAAATAACGCATATTAAGCCTCAATTACAAATCAATGCTGACCTGGTCTTCAACATTTCTGGAAGCCAATAATTTCTCATATATTGGTTGAGTTTATGGACTATAAATACTAGTAAGAAATATATCAGAGGAGAGTTATTAGATCTCTTCTTTTCTCCTAGGACTCTGAAATGACAAAAAATGATTTATATTAGAGCTTCGAAAATTGATTTCTAAAATTTGGGTTTTTAAATTTGTCCTTGTAGTTTTAACCGCCGTAACAGATAAAAGAATACTCAAGAGTTTCTATTTCATGAAGAGCAATTAAAGATTTATGCTACTATTTCCTTTTAACTACTTAATTTTTATATATTAAAACATACATTTCTTAATAACTTTGATGTCTTTCATAAAGTATAAATCGTTCAGATGAGAAGTAGAAGAAGGATGCTCCCTGGAGCTGGAATACATTCCACTCTTTCTACACAAAAATATACTTGAAAGATGAGCACATTTCATGAACACAATATTAAGAATTGTTATATACTCGAATTCACAACCATGAGAGTATAGAAAGGGGTTGTGTGTGGTGTTCATACAGCTGTAGTATGGAGCACTTTGTAATCTATTTATAAATGAACAAAGTAGCTTCGACCATTGAAAGCGCATAGCACACTGTTTCTTTTCTTATCCGTTCTATTAAAGCAGACATCAAAGTAGAAGTACATGTCGCTCCACAACTATAATGAATTGCGTGGAAAATGAAGAACTTGATATTTCTTAAATAAATACAGGAACTCATTTGTTCTTTTTTATTTTTCATAGTTTCCATTCTTTCTATTAGGAGTGCTACATGATTCCAAAAAAACGAATAGGTTGGCTAGTTATAATCAATGATTGGAGGCAAACGTGTAGTTTTGAAATCACTTCTTTTAAATTTTTCAATTAGGACTTCATTTAGTTTACGAATTATTGGAATCGCAATCCATGTTGGTTCTCAGATTTATGTCTTTTTATTAGTTTGATCCATAATTTAATTTTTTCGTTACGTATATTTTTAGAGTGTAGCTTAATTCTCCATTTGAAAATTTCATTGATTCTCGTTTTTAATATCTGCCACATCAGCTGGCATTATAATGTCACTATAACTCTTCATAAACTTGCATTTATACTTCAATTTCTTAATTGCATTAGGTTTCCTTTTTGCTCTCTTTTGTTACACACGAACATTTTACTTCTAGTAATTTATCCTAGACTATCGAAACACTGATCGGTCGGATCGTCTGACAGTTTTTATTAAAATCCTTTGACCCATAGTGTGTAAAACATATTATACAACACCTATTAGTAAGTAATACTTTTTGATGCTATTGTTTCACTCCTCTTAGTAAAGGAGAAGGTGAAGTTGCATCACAATTCATAAGAAATGTAATAATTTGACATTTTAAAATAACGGCTACAAACCTAAAGAATAAGTGAGGCCTTCTTCAACAGTTTTGTCCTCTACGCCTTCCATCTACAGATGATGTCCCTATTGAAAACTGCTATCAAAATTATTGAAGCAATAATACATGCCGAAAACATTATCAACACTTCTTACAGATTTTTGAGACCCATATCTGAACTTATTTCACAGAATCTTTAAATTATAATGCCATGGACGGAAGAAAAAAAATCAAAGTTTACGCCGTTGCAGCTATATTCTATTCTAAGTCGAACAGTTTATATATTGAACTGAAGTGATTATTTTTTCATCCCTGAAAATGGTTGACTTCCTCAATAGCGTGACAGCTTTGATCGCTCCAGTCTATTCCCAGGATGTCTTATAGGTGTATAAAAACCGTGGGATTTCCGGACGGTCTTCGCCATATTGTCAACTAGAGAAAGTTTCCCCTTTGTGTTTTCCTTTGGTGTAATTCAATTTTGGCTACCTATAAAACGTTTTAAGTACGCATTACTGAAAGATGAATATAGTCTCCAAACCGTTACCTTATGCAAATGCATATCTTAATCGTAGCTCTGTCTACTCATTAACTGTCAAAATAGTGTCTACTGAAATTCGTATGTTCAAGAGAGAATTCTCGGGAACAATTTGTTCCTGAAAGACGACGATTTACCGCTACCAGGGGCGGCTTATCTACAGGTTACCACTCATTTCTGGCCAGGATGGAGCAAAGGATTTTATTTAATGAGTTCGTCACTAAATAAATTCCAAGGCGGGAAACGAACTCACCACTCTAGGTTTACCATGTAAGATTAAGGTTAACGCCTTAACTCACATGACTAACCTGAGTCCTATTTCTATATTACGTAGGGCATTAAACATAGCAGCCTGCAGTTCGTATCATCAGTTTTTTTTATTTAATATATGAGGATGTAAATGCAATTTAATTTAAAATGTAGCCCTTATTAGTTTTAAGTGCTTTTAAAGTTAGTTAAAAGTTCATAATTTGGTTTTGTTGTTGGTTCGTTTTAATTCTACTTTGTGGCCGTGTATGTAAATGTACTGCATGTGTGTGTGCATCTGCGCTTGTAATTCGGGAGAAATGGTTGCCCATTACGCAGGAAACTAAGAATACAAACATTTTCAGAACTTCGTAAATTTAAGTTCATGATCCAACAAAATCGTTTAAAGACGAGTGCGGAGTTCAGGGGTGGAAAGAAAACAAAATTTCGAAATTGTTGTCCCTATTAGAAGTTCAGGAAATAAGTTTATGGAAGAAATAAATAGTCTTTTTGATTATTTTTATTATTAGCAATGGAGTTATTTATTGTGTTCTTACTGTAAGGCTATGGATGGCAACTTGGTTGGCCCCTTATTCATCGCATAATTTGTGATAGTGGTAAGTAAAAAAGTAAAATCGTTAACTCCTATTAAAGGATATCCTCTTATAAGGAGGTTGTATATATATGACCCAACGAAAAATTAGTTTACTAAGGCCATAGGAAATGATTTCCATAAAATCAATACAAAGTTTAATCTATAGCACACATATTTTTAAATTCCACATATGAGACTAAAAGAAATTTAAATAATAGGTCGATCTGCTATTTCTTTTCGAGGCTGAGGTATATTGGTGAAGGCTTATATTTTATTGTTTCATTAAACCTCAGCGAGGCTTACTGGGCTGTAAAGTTCACACTTTCCTTCGCCATATAGCTCACTAACCCTGCTCTTCCCTCCCTACTGTCCCCAATCAACTGTTCAAGGTCATGCGCTCCTAGTTTTTCTCTTTTTTCTTAGGAAAAGGTGCTCTCAGTAGCATATACATATAAAATGGTTAAAAAGCACAAATTAGTTAGGCTTGTTAAAAGTTTATGTTTTATTTTTATTTATTTATTTTTGGACATCACATCAAAGGTGGTTTGCTCTTTAAAAAGCCAAAAATTATAATAAGTCCAATAACAAAAGTAAAAGTTATAAATAAACAGTTTATAAATGAACATAGTACTTCAAGCCATTATAATTAATAATAATAATACCTCAAGAAATTATAATTAATAATAATACTTCAAGCATTATAAATTAATAATAACACTTCAAGTAATTATAATTAATAATAATACTTCAAGTAATTATAATTAATAATAATACTTCAAGTAATTATAACTAATAATACTTCATGTAATTATAATTAATAATAATACTTCAAACATTATCAATTAATAATAATACTTTAAGTCATTATAATTAATAATAATACTTCAAGTAATTATAATTAATAATAATACTTCAAGTAATTATAATTAATAATAATTCTTCAAATAATTATAATTAATAATAATACTTCAAATAATTATAATTAATAATAATACTTCAATTAATTATAATTAATAATAATACTTCAAGTAATTATAATTAATAATAATACTTCAAGTAATTATAATTAATAATAATACTTCAAGTAATTATAATTAATAATAATACTTCAAGTAGTTATAATCAGAATATTAAAAACAAAAAATAAATTGGCGATGAGCATAGTAGGTAAATGTTTAATTGATAATGAATAGTATTATTGCAAATGATTGTCGTAATGTCCTCCTTCAAGGAAGCTCGTGTGTGTGTGGGTGTGTGTGTGTGTGTGTGTGTGTGTGTGTGTGTGCGCGCGCGAATGTGCGAGTTCGCGCGCGTGCGTGTGTGTGGTTTTGATACATGTGATCTCACAAACATCCACACACACACGAATAGTGTTTTTGTCTTTTAGGGGTATCAAAATGAAGTGTTATTTTGGTTACGGGCCTATGGCTTTCCATGCTAAACTATATTTTCCAATACTTATATTTCTTGCTATCTTAGGGCAGGATTAGAAGCGGCACAGGCATGAACATAGAAGAATTCATTTTTTCTTACTAAACTTGGCCTCTGATGAAATTTTCTCCTCCAAAGTCCCCCCCATCAGCAGAACCTTGTTTTACGCTTAGATGAACATATTTTTTAGCTTTGTACAGGAAGAGAGTAGATTGGAAAGATATTTTTATTTTGGTCCTTTTCCTTGTTATACCTCAAAATATGATATCTAAATAAATGAGATCTGAGAATAATTCTTATGATTCCGTGTAAACCATTTTGACTAACCTAACAGTGGTTAATTGAATATTTTCTTAAAATCATTATTAGAAACTCAGGTTAGCATTAAGAGTTAAGGCGTTCGTCTTAATAAACTTGGTAAACCTAGAGTCGTTGGTTCGATTTCGACGTGGGAAATAGCAGTTTATTTAGTGACTAACTCACTAAATATTATAACGTCCTCAGTCCCACCCTTGCTAGAAAAGTTCGGTAACTTCAATATAACACGTCCCTATTCGCCTTGGTCGTATAAAAGTGGAGTTATATCAATGAAACAAAAAATTGAATAGAGCATAAAAGTAAATAAATAAAGACAATAACACATGAATTTTATTAATTTTTGTAATGAAATACCACAGTCATAATCCAACTGCCACTCTCCGATAATAATGATTCTATATAATCATTGATTATATAATGTCACTTAAAAGCAATTTGGATATTTTATTACTTCACTACTGTAATATTTTTAAATACTTTTTGTCATTTAAATTGTTTGATAAGCCAGACATGGTATGTATTATCGAAAAAGGTAGATTATGCTGGGCTAGAGGGTTTAGTCCAACAGACTGTCTAGAAAACTTTTGTACGGACTAAAGAAGATTTTAGCCGATACCTCTCTTAAAGTATTTATCCTTACTCCTCCAAAGGATACAACTCGGTCCCCTTAACACTCGGACCATACATAACTCAATACTATTAGCAGTTTTCCCTTCAATCCCGGAAGTCAGATATTTAGGTCGTACTCATGACGCGATTTTCGAAAAATTTCTTCAGATGTCCATCGATCCTACCCGTAGAGATGACGAAAATGAGTTCCGTTCAAAATTATATACGTGTGTATATATATACACACACATACACACACACACACATATATATATATATATATATATATTTGTCAGTTAACGGTCTAGCGGTCGTCATTTTTGTTTTATCGTTACCAAACTCGATATTTAATCGCTTTAGTCAAAAAGAAAGATCAAGTTCATTATTGACTGAAATCTGACCAGCGGGAGGAGGGGTTAAAAAGGGGGATTTCGAAATATCTCCGTTACTATACTTTGAAAAACTTGTATAGAACCAATGTTATACTAAATTAAATTTACTATAAATATTGTTACATACATTTATTCTCTATCTTGAATATTAACCGAGATATTTGCATTTGTAGTAAGTGTGTGCGAGATGAGATCGGCTGATGTTGGGTCTATTCGTAAGTATCCCCCGAAAGCTAGTTTGGCCGTTTCCGTAACTGTTCGGCTCTCATGAAATTGGTTTAGATACTCGTTACAGCTACTCTTATTAGTATGCAGATTTCTCTATTGTAAAACTTCACGTGGGAAATCTGCTTAGTTTAGACAGCCCCTGCGTGACGGACTTTTTGATATTGTGCGTGATGATAGCTCGACAGTTGCCCATCTGTTTCACATCACTTGCTCCTCAAATAATATATTATTTCGAAGACAATAGCCATGGGTCATAAATATTTACCGCTTCGACTGACTGTGCTATATCCGCTGTCAATTGAATATTGGTTCTCGTTGATAGACGGTATCCGGTATCCTCGGTCCCTTGAGATATTCAATAGTCTTGGTATATTTAAATTCACCAATATTCTTATTGTCCTCAACCACAAATTCCGAAAGCCAACTAGGAAGTTAGAATATGCATACATGCACAGGAAATTTCAAACTCCTAGCTTTCTTCTTCCAGAGTTTTGAAAATTTCAAAATGAAAATTGGTAGTCCTTAGCTGTGCAGAATGAAGTTTCTTTTGGAGGTAAAGATTTCCTCTATGGCACCTAAATCTAGAAATTTTAATTGAAAGGCATATTTTTATTATAGGTTTCTATTAGAAAATCAAATTATAAAAGGATTTTATACCGGCGATGAAGCATTGAATTAAAAAGAAAACCTTGATTCGTATAGAAGGTTAAATTTATCTTTAAAATGAGCCCATGTTAAAGATTTCAATTATTAACGGAGATGATCAGGTTTCATCATCTAACATGTTATTTTGCCTAGAAGTTCAAAAGCCTGTCATTTTCAGTCGGCCGGTAAATACGTTGGTATGCAACCTAATGTGGAAGTGATTGTTGAGAGAAATTAATTTTGTATTAAATATGTTATCTTCTGAGGGCACCTTTTAGTACCCTATTCATCAGAGGTAGAAGTGTTCTTATTTTATAGCTGTAAACGAAGAAGGTAATGGTGATCAATTTCTAAACGGGAATGTTTCCTTTAAAAAGGCAATTTCCAAAAAGTTTTGTGGCCAGTCCCACCCAGATTAGACATACCTATATACCTTCGTATACGAATGAAAGGTCCCAACTCTATCAGATGAATAAATTTTACAAGTGATGTAAATCATTTCAACAGCCTAATTTGAGTGTTTTTCTGTTTTCTTGGCATATAATTACCACATTTAAAGTACAGTAACAAATAAAACAAAATTAATTATTAGGAAATTTAAAAAAAAAAAAAAACTTCTTTAATTTTTCAAATAAAATTTTGATTGAATATAAATAATCTAAAAAACGGTTTTAAAATGCGTGTTTATAATGAAGACGGCAATTTTATGGTTAAACTTAGGCTAAACGTTAATGAATAAATTTCACGTATAATTAAGTTGATTAAATATTAAAAATAGTTTATAAATATTCGCTAATGAGACTGTAACAAATACCTTTAAAATTTTTAAATTAATAAACGACGGAATAGTCAAATTCCGTATATTAAATATTGCTAACAGCAGTTTATTCACATTTGATAATAATAAATCATTTATACTATATAAATGCCTTTTGATACTAATTAGGAGGTGATAAAAAAATAGATCTGTATAAATTCCTGTGGGGCTCAGGTTAACCATGTGAGATAAAGGATTGGCCATAATCTCACATGATAAACCTAGAATGGCGAGTTCGATTCCCGCATGGGCAAGAGGAATTTATTTAGTGACGAACTTATTAAATAAAATCCTTAGTCCCACCCTGGCAAAAAAAAGGGTGGAAACTCGTAGACAACACGTCCCGATTAGCCATAGTAAGAAAAAGTGGACCTACTACTAAATAATAAATAAATTCCTGGAAGTGTATATATACGAGGTGCGGCTATTAAATAACGAGACTGACGCTGTAAAACATTTTATTTTTATTTCATACATTTTTACTTATTTATCACCTTCAATATACACCCCTCCTTTATCCCTCCAACGCTCCATGCGAACCTTCCATTGTTCGAAACAGTGCTGGAAGTCTTTTTCTGTCAGCTCCTTCAGGACGCGTGCCGCTTTCTCTTTCACAGCTTCAACAGACTCAAATCTTGTTCCTTTTAATGCAGATTTCACCTTAGGAAACAGATAGAAGTCGCACGGCGCAAGATCCGGCGAATAAGGCGGATGGTCTAACACTGGGATGCTGAATTTGGCTAGAAACCTCTTAACAGGCAATGCGGAATGAGCCGGCGCATTGTCTTGGTGGAGAACCCATGACTTGTCCTTCCACAATTCAGGTCGTTTTTTCCTTATTCTTTCGCGGAGTTCAGCAAGAACGTGAAGGTAGTAATGTTGATTAATCGTTTGACCTTCAGGAACCCAGTGAAGGTTCACAATCCCATGAATACCACTAAAAATCGTACTTTGTATGTAAACTGCTCAAAAATGAATAGGGATATTGGTTATTTTTTCTTATCCTATTAATTTCAATTAAATCTATCTTAATTAAATTTCTTTTTTATGGGGGAAAAAAACAATAATTTCTAATAAATATTAATGATATTAATGATAAAAAAAAAAAAAATATGCTAGGCCCCATGCATACCACAAAACAGCCAATATCCCTATTCATTTTTGAGCAGTATACATACAAAGTACGATTTTTAGTGGTATAGAACTACAGCGGTTAGTCGACCTAAGCTATGATAACGACCACAGTGTGAAGCATTGTGAGGAGCCCAAAAGTACGAGTAAATTAGCCGCCACTACCAATGGGATAATAATGATCAGTTTTTATAGTTTAATGACAAAAATATCTGTGTCGATCGTTTAGTTTCTTCTAACACTCCTGATGGAGTGCCTCGTCAAATGATTTTGTATATATTTAGTATTTTATAAATTTGAAGAGTGTTTTGCTTAATTATATTACCTGGGTAAAGTTACGTCTGTAACAAAGCCGGAAGGATGACAAATCATAACAAACATCTGCAAATAAATGAGTTAAGTTAGGTATTAATGCGAGATGTTTCTCGCTTCTTTGGCCCCTCTCTAAGATTGTGTCAAAATGGGATCTTCCGCCAGGAGGTTCACAACAAGACTGTGGTGGCTGATGGCTGAGCCGCTCAAACCGTTTAGAGCTCAATATAAATAATCTAATTTACGAGTGGTTGAGTGTTATTACAAAGCATGCCTGGATAGAAGATGTTATTGAGACATTACCATTACGTTTTTAGAATCAGTGCCAATACGCGGCAACAAACATTCATTTCGTGATTTTATAAGCTTATTATGAAACCCCATGATTAGGAAAGACATGTAAGCACTACGTTATTGAGTTATAAAAAATTTGCAAATAAAAAATGACGTGAGACGAATTATCAATAAAACGTTTCAAATAACATTTATTGATGCGTTGCATTTATGACCGAACCCCAAAGACTTTTCATTTCCTAGATTCTCGCTAGTTTTACGTGAAACGTTTAATTAAGAGATTTTTAATAATCACATAAAGATTTTGGTCACTAGAGCGTTACCAGACAAACATATAGACACTTATTGTAATGGGCGCTCGATAGAAATTCGATTAATAAAAAAAAATCCGTTACCACACCACTTTTTTCTAATATCATTGGGATTGAAGGTGAGCAATGAATTAAACGAAAAAACACATTTAGAGCTCTATTTACGAAGCTTCTGCATTCTAAAGCTCGTTTCAGATGAAACCAATTAAAAACGATTGACAAAGTCATTTCAGTTAGAGAAAGTATTCAAACTATTTCAATTTCTCAAGGCCACATATTTTTAAAAAATGTGGAATGGTCAACAGAAATATAATTAATTTAAACTTAAATGTCAACACCCAAAAGTGATTGATCACCGAAAGGTTGTTTGATTCGGAACACTTTCAAAAAGGGAAGGGGAAGATGGTATTCTTAATTGAACATAAATCCCTTCATTATGGCTTCCACAACGACTGATTCAATTCTTTCCCATTAAAGTTATAGCAAATAATGAAGAGGAAGAGTAGGAAAGATTAAATCAATAGCCCTCAAGGATTTATGAGGCATTTCCAAACAAAATATTACAGATGACGTCAAAGGAAAGTCTGTCCTTCAAGAGTACCAAAATAATTACGTAATAACACATTATGCATTCATTTAACGAAGATTGTTTTCTCTGGCCTTTACGAAGATTTAATTCAATGAAAAAATATCTGTAGCAATAAATTGTTGATTCATTCAAGCAGATATGAATGCAAATTAATGAAAACATCTTATTACTGAAGAATTATTGAATTGTGTTAATCTCATTTAATACAAATTAACATCAAATAAATTATATAATTATTATAACTATACATACATTATTCACAATCAAATGAATAATTTTAATCTATAATTGTTATCGTGAAATGAAAAAAATCGTTGGCTCGACTTCCCAGGCCGAATCTTGATAACAGACCTTCAAAATTTATTAATTTTTTAATACGTAATTCTACACGATTGAAGTATCATACTTTTCGGGGCTCCAAACGATTTGATGTCAGCTTCAATTTTCGGCTGGACTCGATCTTTTAATTCAGTTCTGCAGCCTAAGACGGGCCCAGGCGTGACATATATGCAATACCAGGCAAGCATTTGTAGAATGGAATTTGAAGAATGATGCGAGCCATAAGTCGATTCAAACCACTTCTTCCGTCAGAGATCACACACGTATGACGTCATGTCATATTCTATTCGCTGTGTCTCCTAACGGCTCAATATCAGAATGAAATCCGTTAAAATCCGAGTTAGAGAAAAATTTATAAAGTTGCAATTGGAGAATATTTTGTTAATAAGTCTAGTTACATTACAGCTCCTTATCCAGTCTCATTCATTCACAAACTTGATCTTAAGTTTTAAATTATATGTTTAAATATCGAAACTGGTGAAAATCAAGCAAAACTGGCAACCGCTGGAGCGGTAATTGACAAATGTATATTTATATAAACTCGCGGACATGTTTTTGTGTGTGTATGTGTGTGTTTTTGTAATATTTAATGGAATAATGGAAACCATTATAGAAAAAATGTTGGTTGCGTGAGACGTACAAATGCACCAAATTTTATTTATTTATTTTATTTTTTTTTATTTGTGTGCATCAAGTTTTACTTCTTAGACTATGACATGTGTTGGGTGAAATATTTCACCAAAATATTAGTGGATATTAAGAGGTGCTGTAAAGGAGCACCTCCGAAATATATGTTCCTTAGAAGCATCAAAGAGGAGAAGAAAAGGTATCTGCTAAGTGAGTAAACATGAAGGGAGAATTTGTTGCCCCTTGTTAATAATTATAAAAAAATGTTTACAAACATGATTGTAATTAAATATTGACATTGAGGGATTCACCGCCCTAAATATTTCTAGGCTCCAGTATAAAATATATTTTATTCTCAAATAATTTATTGTAGCGAACTCAACAGTAAGTGGAAAAAAACAGTAATAATAAATTGCTGATATACACATTATTCTGTTCTTTTTAAAAAAATATACTTACTCCAAGAGTGACTCAATAATGTTTCTATGGTTAATTTACAGAAATGTTTTACTACCCAAATCACCAAAATAACTGGTGTTAAAATACCATATTTAAGAAAATGAATTTTAAAATTTAATACTATATTTGGGGCATCCTTTATAATTGACAAATAATCATGCAATTACTGTATCAACTCATGTAGAATAATGAAATAACATCATGTTAATTTTATAGTTTCAACCATTTAAACACCTTGTGCTTTAAGCTCCTGACATACTGTAATCTTTGTCACAAAGAGAATGAATACCCGGTGCAAATTTACTTTCGTAGAATTAGCTTAAATTAATTACATTATCTCATTGTTTGTAAAGTTGTGTTTACAAGTCGTATGCATGTTTAATAGATGCCAGCTCACTCAAGGTAAATCTGCTCTCTAGAGAGGATCAAGTATGTCTCAAAGCTGCTAACTAATTTCGTATGACTCGGTAATCTCCCGATCTCGTATCCTCAAATTTAAAGTTCATGGTTTACTTCGTAAAAAAAGAAAATAAATATACGTGCTAATTAAGTCCGGTAATTATATTTATTTATCTTCCTATAACTGTATTTTTTAATATTTTATGACTGTTCTGCTCGAGTTTGATTGTAGAATAAACAGTAATAGAAGGGAAAATCCGGTCCTTAATTTGAAATTTTAACGTTCTGAAGCTAGCCGTAATTGAGGTGCAATATACGTACGTACATACGTACAGATGGCGCGCCAAAACTAATCAAATTCAGTTAACGTAGGGGCAATTTGTTTGAAATTTTAAAACCAAAAATGTTAACAATTGCAATACTTCCTTTAGTTCAACACTGAACAACGGGTTTCTTCGGAGTATTCGGAGTGTCCATTTAAACTGGCAGTTAGCTTTATTCTGAAGATTTATGCTAGAATTATTTCATTTGGTCTGACTTAAATTCACTTAAACAATGACAAATCGGAAATATATAAGAGTATTTATTCTATTTAGAATGTTTAATTCCGATTAATAGATGTCTTGTACAAATATGTTTAATAGATTTTGTGAATATTGGAAAACAAAGATGTTCATAGGGTAGTAACAATAACACCATATTTTTGGCTATTATTATTGACATCTTAAAGGGTGAAACAAAAACAATATTCAAACTGAAATATAAACAATAGTTTGTCATCAATTTGTCGCACTCAGCATTTTCAAATTTAATTTATTTATTAAAGGTTTATCAATTATTCAAGAACGTTATTAAACTTAATTAACAAAGTTACTTACTTCTAGGTACTACCGTCGGAAGGAGCTGCATCTCCGTCACCATCAGATTTCATTCAGTGCTGTCTCCAACATTTCCTGAAATTAAGAGTCCTGCTAGTGCTCCTTCGGATCACCCAGCCACATCTGTAGACATTCAAATGAAATATAATTATAAAATAAGATTTTTTATTAACGCCCATTTCATGGTACATCAAGTCATTAAAACCACTGCCTTGACCTACGTGACCACCCTTAGCCTCAGAGATGGACGTTAGGAAATAATCTCAAAGTGAACAAGAGGCTCTTATGTACTTTTCCCATAGTATATAGCAATATAACTTGTGCTGCTCTTCAAATTCTTCCAGATTACCAGCGAATACCGAGAAATTTCTAGCAGTGGTCTACACGCAATAGGATGTATCACGCTCTTATAAATGGCACTACCAGGGTTTGTTGTCGTTTTTATTTTTTGGTTTTTTTTGTTACTTCTTAGGCCAGTGGTAATCTCAAAAAAAAATCAGAGACGCCTGTTTGACCTTATAAAAAGTCCCTTGCAGAGTCATTTCCGTCATTTTGATAAGGTTGATAAGTGTTCCCAATGGCAGTAAAGCAAAGTCCACGCTATTATGTACCTGTCGGAAATCAATGAACAGGTGATCTAGATCAACGTCCTACACATCGGTCTCTTCCGACATTAATGATGTAAATATTCACAATTATATATATATATATATATATATATATATATATATATATATATATATATATATATATATATATATATCAAATACCATATGAAAAAACTTGGCTGAATCCACAGGTAGGCAGTTGAGCGACCTAGTACTAAAGCCTCACCTCGTGATCGATTAGTTATTCAGTCGTTCATTAATCATTTATTTTATACTTGACATTTATAAATTAGTTCTAAGTACTTCTCTTTTATACCTTTAAAGGCTATTTCTCAGTTTTCTGAGCTATTATAGAAAAATGGCACTCTATTAAATTCTAAGATCTTTTCATGGTAAACAAAACTCTATACCAATATTTTGTATCTCTAATAGATTCGAATAAATATGAAAATTTTAATTTCTCCCTTCTCTAAACCATTACGTCGAATTTGATCTTAAGTGGAAGTGCACATCTAGCTAGTAGTTATTAAGGTGCAAGATACGTAAGAACACATGTACGTATATACGTACTGACGGCGCGCCGAAACTAACCAAATTAAGTTCAGGTAGGGGTAATTCCGTTGAAATTTGAAACCATCTTTAAGATTATTTCTCTGTAACACTTTTTGTAATAAAATTTATAATTTTCTATACAGTTCACACACAATGAAATAAAAGTTAACAAATATCCGTTATAAAGTGAATTGCGTTATTGTTGTGCTTCAATTGTGTGACGTTAAAACTCCTATATGCAAGGAAATGCTTCGCAATGTAAGCAGATTTATCAAGTGCTAATCCAAGATAAATTTAATCCAATCAAAATGTTGTTGTACACACAGAGATGACGTCTAATGGCTACCACAACTCATTTTTAATTATGTAGTTGCCCCTTAGTAAACGCACAGTGTAAACAATAAGTCGAAATGTATTACACAATTCGGTGTATATTGACTTATTGAAAAAACGAAAGAGTAGGATGAGAGAATTAATGAAGTCTGAAAACTAAAAAAATTGAAGCATCCTATTAATATTCAAGCTACAAGAACTCTGTTGAGCAAGGATATAATTGAAACAACTGGTTGTGTGTCATAGTTCGATCTATCTTATAATATCGGAGGACTAATGTTGAAAAAACGAAAGTAAATTACTTAAAAAAATAAGTTTAGATATAAAATCCAACAGAGTTAATTTGTAATTATTATATTTATAATGATTTACACGTTATCTACTAGATAATTATATATTCGTTATCCGAACCTAAAAAGTCAAGGATCGTTAATTATCCAGTTTCCGAAATTACCTATTATTCGTTAATTGGTTCCTTCTTTTTTTATTTCATAATTGTTTTCTACTGTTGTTCTTCAAAACAATTTAAGAAAGATATTTCTAATATAATAAAATCTCTATCATTTAACAGTTAACATCCTCCGCAGGTCGCGGGCTCAAACGTCGGCGTTTCACCATTGAAGATGAAGAGGTTTTGAGATAATTTAAGGATTAAATAAACACCAATAAAATGTTCCTTTATTATTATTGTCTACTAGGTACAAAACAGGTAATTTTAATTATTTACATTACATATCTTTCATTAATGTTTTACATAGTACGTTCAAAAAATACGTTTAGGTACGACCACCAATGGATGAAAAATTATCCGCCTAATAAAATGTATTTACTTGATGAAATATTTATCCGTCGGATTTTATAATCACCACTGAAAAATTACATCTATCAAAAAAATGGTGGCAGCCTAAAAGGAGAACAGACACACGCAGACCTATATATACATACAGACAGAGGTTACAATTTTATATATATACTAGCTCAGATACCCGGCTTCGCCCGGGAATTCATTTGAGGCTGAATGGTGATGACATTTTTTTGGCAAAGCTTGACTTTGCACAATATTTTGACATTTGCCCGTCCCAGTGTTATACGGGTTAATACCCGTCGTTTCTGTGGATTTGTTAATAATAAAATTAATTTTTTATGTAAGACTTCACTGTCCTCCATATTGTCATATTTCCCGTTTCCTGTGCATTGTGCATAGATTTGAATTATTAAGGACAAAATATTAACATACATTAAAATTAATTTTTCCAGGTTCTGTACCTGGTAGTTCATATTGAAAAGAATTGTTGAGCAAATTTCTCTAAATAACAAAATAAACAAATTTTGGTATGTGCATATTTGCCAAAAAACCAATTGGAAACGAAATATCACTATTATTAATTTCAGGCCTCCCTTATAACCCCCACTCCTGCCCCTCCCTAGAAATGTTAGTATGGCTTATTATAAGAAAGGTGTTAGTGCTAATACACATACCGAGTTTTATTTAGTTCGGTTGAGTTTTTGTGCCAAATAAAATTGTTGAGTTCCGCAGTAGTAGTACTAGCTAAGGTACCCGGCTTCGCTTGGGAAATCATTTAAGGCTGAATGATGATAGTATTTTTTTGGGCAAGGCTTCAATGTTTACAACTACACTTCCGTCGGCGCGCATTGTTTTGCTGTGAGGGTCAGGCAGGCGACTTATAAATGAGAAATTTTATATTTGAAGAATAAATAAAAATGTGTTCCTAATCTATCCCTTGCCATTTTTTAACTCACCTTTTTGAATACTTCAAACCATAATCATGGATAGTATTTATTACAATTAAATATCGTCTATAATGAAACTTATTTCCTGTCAAAAACCAATCCGAGCACTTATAGTTTAAGCATAGTTTAGCACGTAAGGTTATATTCATAATAGTATATCTCAGTGGTAATCACTTCCCGTAATGCCCAGCATTTCACAGGAAATTAGTAAACTCAATTAACTCTATTAGCCTCCGTCTATTTCCGCTCTCGCATTAGAGCTATCAACACTCTTCTCCTTAAATTATTAATTCAAAATATTATTGTAATAATTTATCTACCTGATGGCATTAAATAATAGTGTTACCCTAAAAATAATTTCAATTATATTCAAAAAGCTAGTCGAGGGGAAGAGATCGTAGCCGTCCCTGCAACCTAAGTAATACTTTAAACAATCATATCGAGTTTAAGAGCATTTTGTCTTTTGTCATAATGACACTAACGTTTAATTGTTAAGATAGTACATATTTGTTTCAATAACATGAAGATATCGGAAATAAGATAGTATATAACCAAAATCAAAGAGTTTGATTCCCTACTACTTCCCCTATCACTTCCTTGAGGAAATTCAGCACGATTTTTTTTTAATTATACATTATAAAAATTAAATAATGGAAATGCTCTTATAGTTTAAATTTCTATTGGAAATAAATAATAAAGTTATTTTCTAGGGAAAATACATAAATGAGGCGAAGGGGGAGGGAGATTTATAATCTCACTAATCCGAATCATACTTAGTACTAAATAATCGAAATAGATAAGGCTAAAACATAACATCATTTGTCATAATATGCCTATATTAAAAACACTTAAGTGTTATAAACTTATTTAAATAATTACTAATAAAATCGTTGACTCCCGCTATAGACTTAGCTTATATCCCGTATTTACTTCATTTTACGACATAAGTGAATGAAACAAAAGTTGCTCTAAATAACAAAGTAAACAACTTTTGTTATGTGCACCTTTGCCGAAAAACAAATAGAAAATGAAATATCCTGAATTTTTACTTCAGGCCTCCCTTATAACTCCCACTCCCGTTCGAACCTAAAAATTTTAATATAGCTTATAATCATGGGATAATTAATGCTAATTGACATACCGAGTTTTGTTAAGTTCGGTTCAATCGTTAGCGCCCAATAAAATAGTTGACTCCCGCTTTAGTTTATAGTATATATTTCGTTTATACTTCGTTAAAAGTCAAAAATGAATATCACAAAAGTTACTCTAAATAACAATATAAACAACTTTTGTTAGGTTCATATTTGCCGAAAAACGAATAGAAAACAAAATACCACTATTTTAAATTCAGGCCTCCCTTACAACCCCTACGCCTGCCCGCCCCTAGAAATGTTAGTATGGCTTATTATAAGGAAAGCGTTAGTGCTAATACACATACCGAGTTTTATTCATTTCGGTTGGGTCTTTCGTCTCAAATAAAATTGTTCACTTTCGTTATAGGTTTTTGCGTATATCTCGTTTATAATTCGGTATACGAAAAAAAGTGTATATAACAAAAGTTACTCTAAATAACAAAATAAACAACTTTTGTTATGTTTATATTTGCCGAAAAACCAATAGGAAACGAAATATTGCTATTTTTAATTTCTGGCTTCCCTTATAACCCCCACTCCTGTTCGTCTCAGAGGATATTAATATAGCCTAAAGTCTAAGTTGGGTTAGTTGTAATATACATACCAAGTTTCATAAAATTCGGTTCAGCCGTTTATGCGTGAAAAGGTAACAAACAAACAAACATACACGAAAGAAACAAAATGCAGTTATGGTGTCTATGACATGTGAAACGAAAAGTTATCGTGAAATTTCGCGAAAAAAATCAATGTACAGACAGAGGTTACAATTTTATATATATATATATATATATATATATATATACATATATATAAACAGACATTTTATTTCATTAAGAGGAGTCAATATGTTGGGAGAAGTAGCCTAAATAGGATGTAGTGCAGAGGTGTCATCTCAGTTACACAAGGAAACAGCCTGGTTAATATGAGAAAGAGCGAGTGCCAGTATTAAGTTTCAATATCATCAATTAGTGAGCTAGGAATAGGGGTTCAATATTTCAATCCTAATGTTAAATGTATCTCTGGAGAACAAAGAGATAAAAGTCATGAATAACTTCTAGGTGCAATTTGAGGGAATCTACGGCCACAATTCGCAGCAAGACGTTAATATTGCAATTTCTCCCGAAATGCTGGAAGGTGGAGGAACCAATTGATCTGGATCGATAAAAAGGTCTTGTCCTCTACTAGTGTTTTAATTTATGCAAAGTGCACTTTCAGAGTCAGCGATCCATCATCAGCGCTTGATTAGAGAAGTATAGTTTGGAAGAAAAATCGCTTGGCGGTTTTGTTGTTGTTTATTAGTAGAAGACAAGGCATTTTTATTCATCCTGATTAATATTGTAATAGTTAACAACAATGCTAAAATCAATCCAAGATTATGGTAACATATAACCTTCGCTGCCACTAAAACCCTCGTCAGTTGTTAAAGTTCATGGGTTATTATTAAATTCAAATGACAAATACAGAGGATTTAAAAAACTGAGTGCAACTTGTAGAGAATAAATAAGGTATGAAATGTGTAAGAGTGCCTGAAACTCAATCACAGCCGAAATTAGATTGAAATTACTAGATTCAGATTAGGCATTGATCAGCGATGGAAAACGCAATGAAAGATGCACTTCATGATTTAGATGACTAGATTATAGAAAATGCCCAAGGCCATGAAATAGTTTTTGGAATTGGAGAATTAACCTTTGTCTGTAAATTGAAGGAAAATAGTAATTGATAAGTTCTAGGCAATGTGTTCTAGGGATTATTGCGATGCTACTCCAATGTCAGTTAATAAAACTCATAGAAACTCAAAAAAGAATTACTCTTCCAATACCGAGTTCAAAAATACTGATGCAAGGAAAGAGAGAAACAACTGGATAGAACTGAGTACTTAAACTAAAGGTTAGGCGTGTTTCGAGGAGCAACTGCTGAATAGTGGAAGCCATACAGTAAATAACATGTGGACCAGGATGGAAATGGGGTTGAAGAGCCAACTTCCCTGACTGTAGGGACATGTATTTGGCCAAATCAAAAAGCGAAATGGTTCCAGTGTATCTGATTTCCTTGTTATGCTGCTCAAAGGAGAGAAATGAAATTACTAATGTATATGGGCATGTTATGAGTGAGTATGTGATATGAGAAATGGATCTTGGAACGCAGGCCTCGTAGCTCCAATACTTAGAAAGACTCCACTAGTGACACTAAAAAACAGTGTGTGTGTGTGTGTGTGTGTGTGTGTGTGTGTGTGTGTGTGTGTGTGTGTGTGTGTGTGTGTGTGTGTACGCCAGTTCTTTATTTTGGCGGTCACACTTTTGTAATAGCTAACAAAATCGATTATCTCGTCTGATTATAACTTTAATCGATATATAAGATCTTCATCTGAAATTAAACCAGTGTATGTGTGTTCATCTGTTAAAGCTCTGGCAAACACAATTCCTATCTGATCACTGCCCAACTCGATTATAAACTTTTCGTCTAAAAAAATAAATAATGATTAAGTTCTTAAATGGCCTAAATCGTACTTCGTAAATCGAAGAGGGGGTGTTGACCTAAGATTAAAACATTTTAAATGGTCGTTCTGGTTGATGGATAATATCCTACTCTTGTTCTGTGAAATCAAGCTTTGTGTTTACGCTCGTTTTCAAGCGGTTAATGTAAAGTAAAAATCAAGTTCGTTAATACCCAAAATTGAGCCAGAACGATTGAGAACTGAGAAAAGTAATATAATTAGTATATCAATATCTCTGTTGAAAAGCGCCACAACAGAACTCATTATTTTCTTCCAAACAATTTGGTAGGTTATATTATGTGCTAAAATTTTTATTCTATACATTCTACTGTACCTCAAATATAAACCCTGCCAATTGATTTTATTTTCCTTATCTATCCTTGAGTAAACCCCCCACTCTCATTTATGCACTTTTTCATTAAACGATTGTATCCATGACCATCTTAAATATCGAGTCTTGCTCAAAAAAGGCTTTTACTACAAGAGAAATACGAATAAAGTACGATGACGTCTTGTGTACGTCATTCCACCTCTTAGGATGTTTGTTTAGATTACACAGCCACAGGGCAATGTCCTTTTTCTTGTTACCTGCTTAAGCTATTGAACTCATGATAGTTCCCCCCCCCCCTATAAACTCCCTACGACCACATATTTCTATCATAAGTTCTTTATTACCCAACTCAAAGGCCTCATCATTTTCCGAAAGAATTTATGACGGAAGTTCAAAAAATAACTCCCAAACATTTTTGCAATTCCATGAAATGAGAAATGCTTGAGTTATGGTTCGTGTAAACTAATAATATACTCCATATATTTCATTTTTTAGATTCTTCAAACAATAAAATATTAAATAGAATATTTTGACTGAAGTATTGTAATATAATACTGTTACGAAGAGTTCACGTTAATACGGCTGCTATGTATCTTAATAATTAATTTTTCCATTAATGGTAGCCACATCACACAACTAAGGTTCCAGTAAAGGAAAAAATATATTCATGTATTATTAAAAGTATTATTTTACAGTACATTATTTAAGAATATAAAGTTAGATCCTTAGAAATCCTCTCCTAAAGCAATAAGATGCAAGCATACGAACTCACCCACGTTTATGAACGTAAAAAGGGTACATATTATATAATTCCTCATATAATGTGTTTAGCGAGTTTGGTTTTGAGCAAAAACTTGAGTTCTTGTTAAAATACTCTACAAATGATTCGTATTTACCATATTTCAAATGGAAACACCCCTCCCTCACATTTTTCATTTCTTATTTTGTAACTACGTAATATTTTACAATGAACAAACTTCATACTTGATATGTTACGTAAAATCAAACGTACTTCATAATTTTACTAAACGAGAGGGTTTCTGCTAACTCAACCTCTTAATCTATGGTATCTTTCTTTTGGTTCGGTCTCAGCTAGACCTTTCACTAGAACCTCTAACGGATAGCATTATGAGGGAATAACAAGAAAAGTTAAACAAATCAAAGATATAGAAGCTTGTAAGGTAACTGAGTTAGAAATAAAACCTCGTTTTAGTAAAATCATTAAGTGCGTTTTACTAAAATTTAAGTCAAATTTGAAACAGAATTTGAGTTCTTATTTAAAGTTATGACTTTAATAATTCGTGATAAGAATTGCATCAAGTAATCCATCCCTTTATTATACAAATTACATTTTTATTTTTATAACATTACCGAGAAATAATGAATAGATACGAGAAATTTGTAATAAAAAAATATATACGGCAAAATTTTAATTAGAAATTCGGACGAACATAGCTTTTTGGTGGGATGATATCCATTGTAGATTCACTTCCCGAAATCCTAATGGTTTATACAATCATTTTATTGGCCTACTAGATTCAGCCAACGCGTCGTGAGGAGCACAATCCAACACGAGGTAAATAACGTGATTTTACTTTGTGGTTAGACCTTCAAATAGCTAAATCGAAGCTATTTTAATTATAGGAACTGGAATATTTTAAGCTATGAAGTTTATAGTTTTAACTTATAGTGATGTTTTTCAGACATTTTTTAAATTTTATTTAATTATTAACTAAAATTGACTACCATCTTTGTAATTCGTAGCATTATAGTTCTTCATGAGCATTTAAACTTTATTGTTTAACTCCTTTAACAGGGTCGTTAAAAACTAAAGGTTACATTCATAAAAATCCAATGGGAACAAAAGGTTTGGGTGACTTCAGAAAGGTAAATTCATAAATTTCTTCACTACATAACTCAAAATATTATTACAGGACAAAAGATAGGATCTTTAGGTCTCCTTATTTTATAATCTTAGACGTTTCGCCCTCCTGGGCATTAACAATGCCAAAATCATACAGGGTAAACATTCTTTATCTCACAACCGTTAAGGCAAATCATAATTCTCTTAGATATATAGAAATGTAGTTATTATTCTGAAGTGATTTAAATGTTTTGGCTGTGATAATTTTAAATAACTAATTAACCTTTTAATTTTTAAGTTTATGGATTTATAATTGCCTAATATAGTCTAGGATTTTATGATTGTTTTGTATGTATGGGCAAAATTAATAATGGCACAGCACTAAATGAGGGTTATAGAACCTACCTGTTAAGAGATTAGATATTATCAGATTATTAGATATTGACAAATTACCTCTTGGGAGGGCTAAATTAAATTAAGGAGATTTTTATTATGTGGACTCATTAGTGAGTATAAAAGTGACTGAAAAGAATAATTTTATAAGGTCTGTTAGAACTCTATTTATCTAAGAGAATTATGATTTGCCTTAATGGTTGTGTGATAAAAAATGTTTACCCTGTATGTTTTTAGGATTGTTAATGCCCAGGAGGGCAAAACGTCTGCGATTCTAAATAAAGAGAATAAATATAGCTGTTTGAGACCTAAAGATCCTTTCTTTTGTCCTGAAATACTTTAATTGGTCTCAGTAAGGAGTAGATACAATTAAAAATATTATCTCACTCACCTTGTTTCCTAATTTGTACAGATTATTCTACATTGCCCTGTAAATGAATAATGACATTTTTTTTATTTTTTAGAGTCCTTCGCTGAAAGTTTATTACGGGTTTAGAACTGCGCTTAGCTGAAGCAGTGTGTTGAGTAACCTTCCCCGCTCTTACAACCACCACAGGAGCTAAGTAGACCCATACCCGGAATAATGAACGTTGCTCAAAAGATGTTTATTTTTCCTTTGCAGTCTGCAACGAACCCGCCACAGACCTACTCTGGCGGTTTTTACAAAAAACCTATGTCATTAAAAATCGCATTTCCTAAATTTCAGATTAACATTACATATTGGTTTATTTAATTAAGCCGATGAAAGAAAGAGACGATTATTATTCCATCAAAAGGAAAATATGTTCACTTCGGACATCGAGGAAATATTTCACTTTGTTTCAGTTAAGAAACAACAAAAATTTTATACTTCAAGAAAGAGAAATTAAGTGTTAACTGAACTGTCATTAGAGCAAGCAAGCAAAAAAAAATATAATTTACGTAGCCCATGCTTGATGGACTGTTTTGAATTAAATAACAACTCAAGAACTAGAATAACTGGTTGTCGCTGATAGTTGCAGTATAAATATTGTATTAAATAGTCCCTCAAATTATTCTACTTAGTAGCTAACATTTAGATTAAATGGAGATTTTTGTTTTCAAAAACTAGGCACTAAACATTATATACATTGAGAGATGCATGGCAATTTTTTCGACAACGCTGGTCCACGTGGTAAAGGAGACATTTGGTGTAAGCTATGAGATTATAAGATAAAACTCCGGAATCACCCTCAACATTTTTTTAGTTGAGCGCCCACAGGGTTTTTACACTGGATTTCTACCCTTCCACCCGGTGCCCCAAAATTGAGTAGCTATTTGAATAAAAAAGTCACCTTGTTTGGTATGTAGTACTTCTACATTACGGCTGGGAATGCAAACTGACCATTCTAAAGCCGAGTGGCGGCAGGTCCTGGCCTTTTATAAAAAGCACAGTTTTTTTTTCTTTTACCGGTCAGCCATGTAGTTAATATTCAAAATTTTTGTTATTTCGGTATCGGGGTATAGATAAATTGGTGTTCTAACGAAAAGAAAATAGGAGTAATAGGTATGTGATGGAGCTGGAAAGTGACTTGGTACTCTTGGTTCTGTACAGCAATTTGTCGCTGTATTTGGGGGTTAGTTGTGTTATCAGCTGTTTACCCCTCTGCCCATACCAGGTAGGAGGCGTACACCAAACAACCTGCTCATTAGGAAACCTAATCAAGACTATACTCGTGAAGAGGTTGTATAAACAGCTGAGGCTTATTTCATTAACTCTACCTTATCTAACAGATACTTGAAAATAACAGTTTTACTGAAAATACCGCTTAATTATGGGCTCAAAGTAACTTCACCACTAAATCATCGAAAAATATTATATAACCTTGTTCACCACGTAACCTACTAAAATAGTATTACTAGTAGAGAATAAAAATTAAGTCCTTGACGCCGAGGCTGGATAAACTAAGCAGATTTCCCACTGCTGCTATGATAAAGAAGAACGCATCTCAATGCATTCTCTATTTCTAAATAAAACTCCGATTAGTAGAAGTGGGGATTTGCTGAAGGCTGAGACAATATTACGAATAACACTCTTAATATTTAAGTTACTAAAATAAGAATATAACAACAATTGTATTTTCTATAACAATTTTCAATACAGCTCCGATAATAATGGAGATGTTTAGAATTTCGAATTCCTCCTCCCTTTAAACCCACCCCCTATTACTAGCCCGATTTCAGGCATGACTGCGTTCTTTGCTGTTGACTGAAACAGTTATCGAGTACGATACAGATCAAATAAACATTTTTGAGTTTAAGAATTAAAATGTTAATTGATGATGACGCCACCTTTTTGCAACAAAAGCTATTTGAGGCGGGTTTTCTGCAGGTTAACACTCTTTTCTAGCCAGGGTGAGACTACGGATTTTATTTAATAAATTCCGTAACTAAATAAATTCCTTCGCTCAGGCGTGAATCGAACTCGCCACCCTAGGTTTACCAAGTGAGATTATGGTCAATGCTTTAACTCGCATGGTTAACCTGAGCCCCATTGAATTGGAATTGAAGAATCAGTAAAATTTAAATCTAAAAGTTACTAAATTGTTGAAAAGTATGCGTAAAAGGCCTTTCGAAACTAAATTTCGGAACAAGAAGACTTCTTGAAAAACCTTTGAATTGATTTTGAAGGATCGTGGTTTTACAATACTAATTTAAGTTTAGTCTCAGTAGAACAATGTAGCAAACAAAATACGAAGATTAAATGTACAGCCATATACCTTCATTAACCAAATTTTCGTAAATTTCCAATTTGATTGACCTAATGAACTGATATTTCCATTTCATTCGCGCGCGCGTGTGTGTGTGTGTTTATATATATAGAGGGGAGGGGGTAATTGAAATGAGATAAAAGATAAAAGAAGAAAATTATTTAAATAATTAATGCTATGGTAGATCTTAGAGCAATAAGATATAAGACAAAAAAATTACTTGATCATGATGTAACAATGATCATAATAGGCCAAGGTAGAATAACGTTAGTGGAAACAAAAGAGGTTTGGAAAAGTTGTGTAGGCACATACCAGAGAACCTGCATACACACTCACAACAGTCAATTGTGATGAGGGAAACCTCATAAAATCATTCTTAAAGATGATAATTGGAAAATGAATCAGATTGACAGCTCAGAAGGGAACCCCCGAGTTATGAAAAGCAACTGCTCAGGAAATGCACACTTGTGCTGACTAGCAGCAGTGTAGCACAACTAACTTAAGCGGGAACGGATTAACAATTTCAAAATACTGAAAACGGGCACACGTATTATTATATGTGTATATAGATTCGTTTGGCAATGACAATATACAATTACTGTTAGCAGATTTCCATTACGGGAAATCAGCTATTGAGGTTGTACTCATGACGCGATTTTTAACATTTTTCTTATAATGTCCATCGATCCTACCCAGGAGATGACGAAAATGAGGTCCGTTCAAAACTCTAGATATATATATATATATATATATATATATATATATATATATATATATATATATATATTTGTCTGTTACCGCTCTAGCGGTCGCAATTTTTGTCTTATCGTTACCAAACATGATATATAATCTTTTTATGTAAAAAGAAAGATCAATTCGTGAATGGCTGAAATCGGACCATTGGGAGGGGGGGTGTTGAAGGGGGGATTTTTGAAAATTCGAAATATCTCCGTTATTATGGGTCGGATCGAAAACTTGTATAGAATCAATTTTATTGAAAATTAAATGTACTATAAATTATATTTTATACATTTATTCTGTATCTTGAATATTAGCCGAGATATTTGCATTTGTATTGTGTGAGTTGTCTGCATAAGTCGGCCATATTCGAGACTATCCGCCGAAAGTTAGTGCGTCTCTCCTAACTGTTCCTCCCTCGTGAATTGGTTTAGATATTCGTTACTACTGCCGTTATTAGTAGGCAGATTTCTCTATTGTAAATCTTCACGTGGGAAATCTGCTTAGTTTACGCAGCCACTGCGTGAGGGACTTTTTTTATATTATTATCTATATATATATATATATATATATATATATATATATATATATATATATACTAGGAAGCTAAACTATTATAGATTTGTATACGTTCAATGGATTAATAAGACATGTTGTTCCCTTAAGGGAAATTAGCTATTGAGGTTTTACTCATGATGGAATTTTCGAATTTTTTCTTCAAATATCCATCGATCCTACCTAGGAGATGACGAAAATGAGGTCCGTTCAAAACTGTATATATATATATATATATATATATATATATATATATATATATATATCAATCTATCTATATATTTGTCTGTTACCGCTCTAGCGGTCGCAATTATTGTTTAATCGTTACCAAACTCGATATTTTGTCCTTTTATGTAAAAAGAAAGATCAAGTTCGTTAATGGCTGAAATCGGACCAGGAGGAGGGGGGGGTGGAGGGGGAGAATTTTAAAAATTCGAAATATCTCCGTTACTATAAGTTGGATCGAAAACGTGTATAGAATCAATCTTATTGAAAATTAAATGCACTATAAATAATGGTATATACATTTATTCTCTATCTGTAATATTAACCGAGATATTTGCATTTTTCAGTTTTCAGCCTTCAGTAAACCTCCACTTCTACTTACATAAACAATGCTCTGTTATATAATAAAAGATATTAATTGAAGCCTAAATACCAAATATTGTTTCATTGAACTTTTACTTTGTGAGATATATGCAAATACGTTCTGTTGACCCCCCCCCCTTCTTTTGTTTTTGGATTACTAAAATTGAGTTATTGAGATAAAACTGGTTCTGATTCATTAAAAACTACAGGACTAGCTTTAGAAAAATTGTTTTCAATAAAATTAATATGTTATATTCAGATATATTTCATTAATTGTTTGTCTTTTCTGCCCATCTATGCAGCGCTACGAGGTTGGCTTGCCTGTTTGTTTACAATTCAGCCTTGTATTGTACATTTACTGAGCAGTCACGGTAGTGTTACCTGCATGTATATTTATCTATTGTAAACCTTCGCGTGGGAAATCTGCTTGGTTTACGGAGCCCCTGCGTGGCGGACTTTTATATTAATAAGACGTGCATATCAGAGTGATCTGTTTTTAATCTGCTGCATTCCCAATATTCCAATTGGATGAGGATAACTTATTCCAAAAATGTTACTAATTAACTGTCCCAAGTCCACGTGTGATTTATTAAAACATTAAAAACTGGGCTATCTATGCGAAAAATAAGCATCGTGTTTTCAGGAAATATCAAAGGCATTAATATACTTACCGCTTGTAATCAGAAGATAACATTAGTTCATGTATCTAAAGAGTGTCATGGCGATAACATCGTCTTCTTAGACATGTTTACCTCGCTAATGAATAATATATTTTCCTATTAGTTAACGTTATATGGAGCTCGGCGACTCTTTGGCAACGATTTGTGATCACGAGGTTTTACAACAATTGTTCAAGATTTGACAGTCTGTGGAACACAGGTAATTTCTTCATTTCGAATTTAGTACTTTCTAATAATTATTAGTGTTTTAAAATTTACGAATGCACCAACACATTCATAGGTCTGGGGAATCACTAAAACCTGCAATTTTTCTCCCGCTTTGCAGTCTACTATAATCTGATAATTTGCTGATAATATCTACAATATCCCTGAAATTTCGGTTCCAGACATTCAGGGGGAAACGGTACTGAATGTGGAGATGCAAGCTTAACGTTCAGTTAACACCTCCCCCTCTTCTGGAAATCCTAGAAAACATATCGGACACATGGTTAATGTTAATGCAAATAGGCTACATATGAGTTATGTCCTTAAGCATGAGTCAAAAGTCCATTAATTAAATTTTAGTTTTAACTATTAATCTCAATATACAATATGTAAGTTTTGCTATAAGAAGAAGCACATAAAAAGCTCGAAACGAGTAGGGGGAAATATAAGAGTTTTACATAAGCTGTTCACATGAAGTGTTCATTTCTTCTACATAGTCTGGCTCAAACTAATGAAAAAATATTTTAAGGTCAGATATGAATTTCAGTAAAAACTTCCATTGATCCTACCTGCCAAAACGACGTAAATAAGCTACGTTCAAATATATGTGTGTGTGTGTGTGTGTGTGTGTGTGTGTGAGTGTGTGTGTGTGTGATCGCACTATTGAGCGCTAAAATCAATAAATAAGCGTTTTATGTAAATTTGAAGTTCGTGAATCGGACTGGGGGGAGAGTTAAGCGGGGAGGAATTTCGAAAATTGTAAATATGTTTGTTATTACACGTCGGATCGAAACATTGTACAAAACCCTTATTGAAATTGAATTACTTATAAATGTTATTATGTACAAACTTTCTCTATCATCAATATTAACCAAGATAATCGCACGTTTTAATTTTCAGCTTTCAGTAAACCCCCACTCCTGCACATACAATATTGACAATAAGCTGTTATATCATGAGCCATTTTTTTTCGAAGCTTAAATGCCAAAAAATGGTGTCTTCAAATGACCTTTATTGTGCAAGATACACGCAAATTCGTAAAATGATGACGTCATCAATTGAGATTTTACGGTATTGTTTCGAAGATGTTTATTACATCCATGGAATAATCGATATCTAACCTTGTCAGTGTTGACTGACATAAAGATCATATTTGTTATTGGTTGAAATCGGACTAGAAATTGTGGGGGTTTAAGAGGGGAAGAGGAACTTCAAAATGTTTTCGTTATTATGAGTCGGATCGTAAAATTCATAGGACCAACCTCGTTAAACTATTGATTCTTTACAATGGTTTTCATATGGATATTTATTTAACTCAACTATTAAGTGAATTATTCGTACTTTCTTGTTTTCATTTTTCAGTACCCCCCCCCCCGCCCTATTTCTATACTGTACATATAAATAGGGAATATGTCTTGGTACGAGATCAGAAGTTTGTTATACCAGCACGTGGGAACTCTGCTTAGTTTACGCAGCCACTGCGTGACGGACTGTTTTGGTTTTCAGACTCTAGTTAACCCCAATCTCAGAAAATTTCATTTCAGACCGACATTCCTCCCATCAAAATAACAAATTATTTTGTTTGACTTAAATCTGTTGTGTTAAATTTACTAAAATAGTGATGATTAATGGAAATGTTTTATGATATGGTTTTGATTAGAGGCGAGAGAGAGAGAGAGAGAGAGAGAGAGAGAGAGAGAGAGAGAAAGAGAGAGAGAGAGAGAGAGAGAGAGAGAGAGAGAGAGAGAGAGAGAGAGAGAGAGAGAGAGAGAGAGAGAGAGAGAGGAACCATTTCAATTGCACGTTCTCCCATACAATGTAGGCAGAAAAAAAGGATGGATACCCTTGGTTATTCCAGCAAATTATTACTTAGCCACCGTCAAGAATCAAGTGCGCCTGAGGGACCACACTATACTTCATGGTGGCTATAAATACAACATCTGGACCTTTGACCACCTAGGCACAAATAACCCTCGCGAGTTCAGTGCCTAATGACAATAAAAATAAAAATTAAAAAAATACAGCATTAGAACAGAATCGACAGACAGGCTACCCCAAATAATACTCATACATAGCCCTTTTCCTGTAGATTAGCTCAAAACAAGGCACCAATCATAGTTGCAATTATTTAAATAATTCAACTCCTTCATAGTCTTTCTTTATTCATAAACAAAACTCACCTGTCCTGAATACAGTCTAGACCAACAGCAATGCTCCAAAGATATACGACCCAATTTAGTAGTATAAAATACTTAAATAGTGTTTGCTGGATGACACAAATAAGAGAAAATATAGAAGCGTGGTGAGCGAAAGAGTGAGTGTGTGTGTGTGTGTGTTGTGTGTGTGTGTGTGTGTGTGTGTGTGTGTGTGTGTGTGTGTGTGTGTGTGTGAGCGTGAGGGAGTCAGAGGCAAAGGGCGAAGGCTAGAACAAATTGGAGTGGATTAGATAACACGGGCCTAGGTGATCACATGTAGGCAAAGATCAAGGCATGATGTTTAGCTCAAGGCTGCAGTAATGTGAGTTCTTTACTGTCAATCACACAAAAAATATCGTATGCATAGAAAATGGAAAAACAAATTGAGTTTTAAGTAGTCCATACATCAGCTCTTAAATGGACCGATCGATATCTGGACATAAAATTGCACCTTTTCTCGGAATTCTCTTTAAATTCCCCAGAGATTTTTTCGAGTACCAGTACGATTTGAGGCTAATGTTGTCCAATTAGAATTGTTTAGATGCACTAATAAATCACATAAGAACAGCTCAAAGCATTTCAATCAACTTTCATATTTGTGAATTCTAGAGCATTATTTAAAAATAGCACTTATGTAGTATGGAACCCAGAAATCAAAATTTAAGTGAAGGTTCAATAGAAATTCAAAACATATATCTGCCGATGTTTTTAATGCTATTGGTTTTATTTAACACATATAAAAAATATATAACTTTTTGATTAGATTATAATTTTAGTTCTAAGGGGGAATTTTGAGTTTCAATTGAATCAAATAGTGCTTCACGTGTAATACAATAAAAGTCCGTCACGCACGGACTGCGTTAACTAAGCAGAATCCCCACGTGCGCTATGTATTTGCTGTTATCTCAAAACGTAAAGTTCAATGAGAGCAACATCTGGTATTTAGTCTCCTAATAATGTGTTCCAAAATATAACAGCTTATTGTTAATATGACATGAGTAGGAGGGGAAGGGGGGGGTATATTGAAGGCCAAATATTTAAAATCCAAATATCTCGTATAACATCCAAGATAGTGAAAAAATGTATACAATAATATTTATAGAAAACTTAAATTTCAATAAGATTTGTTCTATAGACGTTTTCGATACCACGCATAATAACGGAGATATTTTGAATTTCCGGAATTCCACCCTCTAATCCTCCACTCCCTCGATTTCAGACGTTGACGAACTTGATCTTTATTTTTGCATAAAACGTTTATATATCCAGCATGGTAACGATCAAACAAAAATTACGACCTCTAGACCGATAACAGACAAATATATAGATAGATTGATATATATATATATATATATATATATATATATATACATACAGTTTTGAACGGACCTCATTTTCGTCATCTCCTAGGTAGGATCGATGGACATTTGAAGAAAAAGTTCGAAAATTCCGTCATGAGTACAACCTCAATAGCTGATTTCCCTTAAGGGAACAACAATAAACAAGGAACAACATGTCTTATTAATCCATTGAACGTATACAAATTTATATATATATGTGTGTGTGTGTATAAAATTTATATTTATAAATTTATTACAGTTATTTGTAATTTGATTTTTTTTTATTATTATTAAAGTAATATAATAAAAACGAAAAAAAAAAAATTAACTAGACTTGATACAGATAATCTCGGTAGCCATTCAATTAAACGTGTCAAGAAAATATTTATTCCTTATCACGGAATGATATATTACAAATTCAGCAAACAAGGGCAAGCTAAATATAGACTGATAAAAATATCTATTTCGAACCATTTGCTATTACGTAACATAAATTCATTAGAATTATGAATGCGTTGCCGAAAACTTTTATAAATCCAGGCTTTCTTTTTTGCAGTTTCATGCACACAAAATTATTATTTCGTTAACGGACGAGAGTATTTGCAATTCGTTTAATTACTTATTGGATTTTGAGATAATAATATAAACATTCCATTACACTTGAGGTGATACTAACTGAAAGTTGCCGAGATTAAATTTAAAATTGAAAGAAATTTCAAACACTTGAATATAGGATGGATGCAATTTTAAATTCAATAACACATTTGCGCATGGAGGTTCATAACAAAAAAAGGCAAATTTCACGTCCACAAAGAAGTCGATAAGACCAATAGTAAACAAAAAAATCAAGCACGCAGGGACGGCGAAAACCAATCAGATTTACCAGGCGTAGGTTTACAATAGACAAATCTACATACTGGTAACACCACCTTGAATATTAAGTGAATCAATAGAAACGGTAATGGGAAATCGTTCAGTCAGTTTACAAGTTATTAATCTCTACAACGGAAAGCGTCCGGCCAACCTCTTGGAGCTGAATAGATAGATAGAAATATTCTAGACTGGAAAGAGAATCAATTACTGAAATATATCTGAATATAACATATAAATTTCATTAAAACTATTTACTATGGCCAGTGATGTAATTTATATTGAATCAGAATAATTTTTATCTCTAAGAGAAATCTGCTAATAAGAGATATGTATATGATATATACAATTACCTATTAGATAGGAACTTACAATTATCATGTTCGATTCTGAAGTGAATTGATTTAGGAACAGACTGATTGATTATGTTAATTATGGAGGGATAATCTGCCTTACCGGTCGGTTCCTTTCACCTACTTCGTACTTCTTAAACACGTGATTAACTCAGTGTACTTTTTCAAGTACGCAGTTTTCGCAAATATATATATACAGAGAAAGAGAGAGAGAGAGAGAGAGAGAGAGAGAGAGAGAGAGAGAAAGAGAGACAGAGAGAGAGAGAGATAGATAGATAAATACATAGATAGATTGGATATATTTGACTGTTCACGCTGTTGCAATTTTTTTTTTTTTTTTTAAATCTGACCGGTTGGAGGTGGGGGAGGGTTTAGAGTTGGGAATTTTGAAAATTCGAAATATCTCTGTTATTATAAGTCGAATTGAAAAATTGTTTATGGCTAAAGTTATTGTAAATTTGTAAATTACGATTCTGTCAAAAGTAAAAATCAATTTTTTTAATGAATTACGATACACTTTCGTACAATGTACATTCATAGATGTACGAGTAAATAACTTAAAAAGTCCCACAAGGACTGTGTAAACTAAGATTTTTCAAGTTCTGTATTTACTTATATATGACGTCATTCGACGCTACTCGAAGAATATTATGAATACAATACTACCGATTTTAGCTGGGTATGAGATTCTTAGTAATATTATAACGTAAAGTGAAACTCTGATGAGTAGAGTGGCGGAAGGCTAAATATCTAAAAATGCAAATAACTCAGTTAGTACTCAAGTTAGAGAAAATAAATAAAACAAAAATTGTAGAAGATTATATAATTATTAAAAACATTTTTCGAAATATTGAAAAATAAAGGAGATATTGTATTTACTTTTTCTGTAATACCGCATTTTTATTTCTAGCCATAATCGAATTACATTTTTAATTTAAGTAAAGGTAAAGCTTAAACAAACATTTTGGTCACTAGAGTGACAAGAGAATATTTTCATGTATTCCTTTCATATATGAATATATCTGAACACCTTATCGTCATCTACAAGTAAAGATCTGTAGCAATTATAGGATCTTTTTCGAAAATCAGGATATAAGTTCATCACTAGATTAATTCCCTTAAAGGGAACCTACTAACGACTTCGATTTCATTAGCTTTGAACAAAGTTCTAGACCTTGGAAAATAGAAGGTAATTAAAGTGGGATTTAACTGAACTCAACGTGGTGGAGCAAAGCATTGATGACTTGAACTAGAAAACATGTTCTACTACGCATCAACTTCTAATCCTAGGATTAGGTTCAATGTGCCAAGGAGCCTAAGGGAACTCATCTCGTGGGTAAAGAACTTTTTTTTCTGAGTAGGTTTCTTCTGAATTTAATTTTTTTTTTCGTCTAGTGCAACCTTTAGGCAAAGTCAGTAAGTCAAGTCGAATAAACTGTTTTTAATGAAGCTGTGTTACTAAAAAAAGTATTTCTCGGAATATCCTGTTCGTGTACCATCATTTTATTGTCCTTGTACTAAATACAATTTAGCTAACTCGCGAAATAATAATCACCCATGGCAGAGATCGAACTGCTTTTTGAAAAATAGTTAGAAACCAAAATTTGGAAATTTTTAAATACTGAGCTCTAATATGATATTTACATGAACTGTTACGTTTTTTGTAATTGAAAAATAATAAATCATTGTTTTGTTTTGCAACGTTTGCTTGCTTTGTGCACTTAAGGCTATTCGGATTGATAAGTATGCAGTTTAATGGCTTTTCCTGGTCTGTTTAAAACTAGGCATTTTATTAAGTGAATTTATCGCTAAATAAATTCCCTTTTCCCATGTGAGATGGGCCGCAAGATTTTCTTCCAATAGTTAATTTATCTTCTTAATAGTTGTTGGAAATTTATTAATTCTTTCTAAGTATCACTTTTAATTATGTTTACAATTAAAAGTGATCGATATATATCAAAGAGAGCTGGGGGGATATGCATAACAAATCGCCAGAAAAATGTTTTATCAAATTTGGTAAAATAAGTAACTCTGAACGGAATTTGAAAAGCCACGATTCTAAAGAATAACTTCCATAAAATTCGTTAACTAAGTACATTAAATATAATGAGGTTAATTCAAACTTACATGTATGTGTATTTGCACATGTGTAAGTGTGTGTGTGTGTGTGTGTGTGTCAACAGCTACACTCAAGAAGGACATTACCGATAAACATTAGCAATAGTACCATTTTCAGCCACTCAATTCCTATTAATCATCCACCTACTATGTTCATCACTTTTTTTTTGGCATTATTTGTTTTTATATTTTATTTTGCCTGGACAAGCGTGATGTAGTATTGGTAGCTGTCTCTGTTTATAATTAATTGCATTAAGTACTATGAGCATTTATAAAATTTACGACGTTACTTTTGTTGTTTGGCATTGTATAATTTTGGACTTTTTTAAACGACAAATCACCTTCGAACAATGATCTGTTTTAACCATCAGAATTTGTAAAGTTTATTAATATCGGGAGTGGCAACTACAAAACTGTATAAAAATCAATTAATGTTAAATTTAAAATTAAACGTCAGCAAATAAACGTATATATATTTATAAAATAAACTTATCACGCGTTCCACTTGATTTACAACGATAATGACGCTCATGAAATCTAAAACCTCCCACATGATTCTTAGTCAGTTCAGAAATTCCGGTAACTATAATAGAACATGAAAAAGTCATCAAGCAGTCTTGGTGCGAAGCTGTTTATAGCGACCAATGAACCTGATGAAGCAAACCAGGCCGGGCGATCGCATTATGGAAATCACCTCGTGATGCATGAAATTGTAGCGTTAAGGAGAGAAAAATGGCTGGTAAATGAAGATCTAGTACGCAATGATTTGAAACACAAAAGTACAGATATAATCTAATTGAGAACTCAAATATATACGTTTTCTGTGATCTTGATGACTGATAATAGTTATTTATTATACAAGTGACGAAAGTAGATCATTTTACAACTCGAGTGAAACGTTTACCCACACGAGCGCAGCGAGTGTGGTAATTTCACGAGAGTTGTAAATTCTACTTTCGTCACGAGTGTAATATTAATTTTTTTCTGTAATCATGTAATACATGATCAGATCTAACCAGAATATGAACAAAATTAGGATGTTGTGAAGATTATGGTATGTTGTTGGTAGGTTATAAGCATGGTTGTGAAAGGTTATAAGCATAGTTATAAAACAACTAGTGATGATTGTGAAGTAGTGCAGTTATAAAAAAGTGCAGGTTATAAACAAGAGAGGTAATTATTATTATATTTAAATTTTAAAATATATTGATTATTTCCACCAATAATTCATTCACATTTCAATTTATTTTGTTAAAATAAATTCTTAAAATGTTAAGAAACATTTAAAAGCATTTCATTTCCAACTTCAAATTATTTTTTAATTTATACTTCTCACTAATTAAGAAGGCAATTCACTTTCTTCACTTGTGAAGAAAGTGATTACTTTCTTACTCTATTGCAAAATGTTTAACTTTCTTCACTCATTTCAGTTTAGTAATGTTACCATTATTCAACGATTACAGAAAAAAATATGTATTGTGGAATATCTGAGCTATTGAATAAGATGTGGAATCAAGAAATTAATGAAGAGCAAAGAAAGCATAGTATTTTTTAAATGGCATCTCAATGCTTAATATGCAGAGCATTTTCTGGGAGTTCATAATATATATCAAAATTAGGCTATTCCTTGTTACTGTAGAGTCTCCTTAGACTGATATATCAAGGCAAAAAAATATCGAAGATTTTGGCGTAAAGTATTTTAACTGTATCACTTCCCACTCATCTTAGGAAGTGAGTCACTAAATCGGTGAGTATAAGAAACAATGATAGAGGCTTATGGAAGTAGCCCACATATTGAAAAAGTGATGTAGGAATTTTTGTGTATTTCCAATTGAACAAATATTGACAATAGAAAAATGCTCACATGATCAACTTCGACAAAAACCTTCTTTAAGTAGAAAAATTGAAGAAATGGTTGTTTTTTGCTATAGTTTTCAAAAGTTGAAGAAGCCATTCCTCTCACAATTAAGTATTCTTTCATTGTTTATATATTACTATTTTTTTCTTGTGGAAAAATCAACAAGTCCCGAAGTTTCGAGGGTTTTTTTGGCTTTCAAAGTTTACCCAAGTTCTCCTGTGTTAGCTTTTTGTTCTCATAAGTATAAACATATAAAGGAAGGGGAAAAATAACAGGTTCTGCATTACCTTTTGTTAAATATATTCCCGTTTCAATTCTCTACTGACTACTACTCTACTGAACATTAACGGGAGATAAGCAGATATGGCGGCATAAACAAACAGTTCTTACACTTAGTCCGAGTTACCTACATTAAGAAGTAAATTTAGAGAATGAATTGTTTCAATCTTCTTCAAACGTCTGACGTGGGCATTTGAGTTGAAAGGGATTGACTTTAGTAGGAAAATATTCACCTCCATTTGATCAGTACAATTTCATCGGGCAACTGCATTTTCAGCTACGTACGTTTCAAAAAGTAAGTGTTAATAACAAAAAAGTTTCTTCTAAATGCTGAAATACTGAAAGCTATAAATAGGCCAGAAATTTCGCTGAATGCACTGATTAACGAGGTATTTATTCTTTTTTTTTTGGATGAAAGATTATTTTACGTGTTAAAACATTTGTAAGGCGTATAGGGATTCGTGTCGAAAATTTAAAAAGCAACTTGATAAAACATATCCATGGTGCATGTGTCAAACAATTTGTCCTCGCCGATCAGTCCATATTCAGTAAAAACCGTGAGGAGAGGAAACCACAAGATTCGGAGGCAACGAGATTACTGGGTGTGGAGGGAAGAGGTAGCAAGCAGCAGGGAGAAGATAAACCGATAACCTGCATTTCACACATTTTCTTATTCCATTACACATTCGGCTATACATTTTTCTCCAGCGACAATGCCCCCGCCTGCGTCTCTATTCCCCTATGGCTTAGCATTTGACATTCTTTTCGCTCACTCAAATTCTTATAAATTATTCACACATCAATGTTGAGTTATTACAGATTGAATAGCTATAGCTGTATCAAGTGAGATCATAAACGTGCTCAGTATTAAGTGTAATTACAAACTCATAAGGAAGCTTGTTATTAAAATGCAAAAATATACTTAACTTATCTTAACAGATTTTTATTAAATAAAATCAAAATAGCATTGAAGAATACTATATAACCAATCTCCTTCAAAATGCAATATACATCATTTGTTGTCCTATACTTTGTATGTGTGTGTGTATGTGTGCTTGTGTGTGTGTGTGTGTGTGTGTGTGTGTGTGTGTGTGTGTGTGTGTGTGTGTGTGTGTGTGTGTGTGTGTGACAAAGAGAGAGAGATAGAGAGAGAGATTATTGGGAAGAGAACTTTTATTGTATTATAATAAAATTAAAATGGAAATCTTTATTTTGGCCATTTCCTCGGGTATATGGGGGTATGAACAACATACGACATATATATAGTTTTTATTTCTCACTTTACTGGTGCCTCTTGATGGTTGTTAAGACTGCAAACTATTGAATGACCCAAGAACAAAAGTCTTCTTGTACATTAGAAGTATTACAAGAAGGAACTTTTGCATTTAGGTAAGTCAGATGTACTACTTAAATCAATTATGAATTTGACCATATAAATAGCCCCAGCTGCCTTTCGATTACTATGCACACTTCCAATAGCTTAGCCAAATATTCTGCGAGTCCAAACGAGATTTCTAGCCTTATTCGTAGATCAAAGTGATTACCACCTTGGCCTATTTGTAAGCAAACAGTATTTAAAGAAGAGAATTATTTTAATCGAAGTGCATACGTTTGGTATCATCCACGAATAACTACTGTTGTACTTAATAAAATTTTACAGTTTCTGCATAAAATATTACTACGAAAAGACGATATTATCCATAAAGGGTAATGGATGATACACGCTGGTTCTATTTCAAGTTCTTATAAGAATCCACTCCATAGCAAAAAATTTTATATTTTCCACTTCCAGGCATTATTTAAACCGTAATCTGTTTTCCTTGCCATAGAGTCCTTTCAACTGAGAGTTTATTTGACATTCCCCACCCCTCAGACCGGACCTGTATTTAGAGTTGCTAATAATAATGTACTAATATAAATAATTATATCGATTTTAATGAAAATATAATGCAAAGATTAAATAAGCAATACTAAACCTGAGGTAAATTATTACGTTTTTAAAAGGGTGAATGATTTATGGGGTTTGAAGGGAGATCAGAGTTTCAAGGGGGCCAGGTTAGCATTGGTATTAGTGAATTTTGTAAGCCAAGAGTGGTGGGTTTGACTCCCACTTGGACAATAGCTATTTATTTAGTGACAATATAAAAAGCGGGCCATCTACATTTAAGAATATATATACTAGCTCACATACCCGGCTTCGCCCGGGAATTGATTTGAGGCTGAATGGTGATGGTATTTTTTTGGCAAGGCTTTACTTTGCACAATATTTTGACATTTACCCGTCCCAGTGTTTAGGGTTAATACCCGTTGTTGGCATTTGTTAATAATAAAATTAATTTTTTATGTAAGTCTTCACTGTCCTCCAAATTGTCATATTTCCCGTCTCCTGTGCATTATGCATAGATTTCAGCTATTAAGGACAAAATATTAACATTGATTTGAATTAATTTTTCCAGCTGAGGTACCTGATAGTTCAAATAGGAATGAATTGTTGAGCATATCAATATTGTGTACGCAAATTACTTGCTCCACACATTGTTCCTGGAGAAATGTATTAAAAAAAAAGTTAATCTAAATAACAAAGTAAACAACTTTTGATATGTGCATGTTTGTCGAAAAACAAATAGACAATGAAATATCGGGAATTTTTATTTCAGGCCTCCCTTATAACCCCCACTCCCGTTCTAACCTAAACATTTTAATATAGCTTATAATCATGTAAGAATTAATGCTAATTGACATACCGAGTTTTGTTAAGTTCGGTTCAATCGTTAGCGCCCAATAAAATAGTTGACTCCCGCTTTAGTTTATAGTGTATATCTCGTTTATACATTGTTAAAAGACAAAAATGAATATTACAAAAGTTACTCTAAATAACAAAATAAACAACTTTTGTTATGTTCATATTTGCCGAAAAACGAATAGAAAACGAAATACCGCTATTTTTAATTTCAGGCTTCCCTTATAACCCCCACTCCTGTTCGTCTCAGAGGATATTAATATAGCCTAAAGTCTAAGTTGGGTTAGTAGTAATATACATACCAAGTTTCATAAAATTCGGTTCAGCCGTTTATGCGTGAAAAGGTAACAAACAAGCACACACGAAAGAAACAAAATGCAGTTATGGTGTCTATGACATGTGAAACGAAAAGTTATCGTGAAAATTCGCGAAAAAAATCAATGTACAGACAGAGGTTACAATTTGTCAGTTAACTCCTCATATTGTGAGAAACAGAAGATCAAAGTAAAAATTGATCGCTTCTTTACTGTGAAATATAATCATTATCATATATTTTATTTCATCCAATCATCTTTAGCCATGGTAATATCTTTATGTGGAAATGTCAGCGTGCATGCCGATACACACACAAACACACACACACTAAACTACAGATATTACCATCTGTCGTAATATACTGTTTTTTCTTAATTGTCATTAAATCAAATTCCTATAACATGCTCTCTTTCTGATTAATGAAGCACCGATATTTTACCTAAGTACTTTATGTGGCACTTCCATCGCGTCAAATTAATATGGTAGGGACAGTCATTGGTGTGTCTAGCTGTTCAGATGAATTTCTTCTCTTATCTCATAAATCTTCAAAGCTTCCTAGTTACCGCTGAACAATAGTTAAAGTCATCATTTTTCTTAATGCATTTTCTTATGAGCCCTTTAAGTTTAAGGTTTGCTAAAGCCGAACCTTGACTTTTTGTATATTTTATCATATTACTATTTAATGTGTTCTGTAAATAAGTAGCATTACATCCGTGATAGTTCAAAAAGTTGCAGAATTTCACATACAAGCTGGCTTTTCTTTTTAGCTAGCCATTTTAGTTGAAGAATAGCATTTAATATAGTTGAGAGCAGCTATATGACTCCCAGGTGGAACGATGCAGCTTCCCCTATGTGCCCAAATTACCTGCTGAGAAAGTTAATTACATGTTCTACCACTCGGTGAATTTTTTAGCAGCCTCTAAGCTTTCTCGGATCGTATAACTTTATTATAACGAGATAATAATAATCCTCAAGCATTATATCCCATTGACTCTCCTATCAATTAATTACTGCACATGCTTAATAAACCCCTCCTCAACAGTCTCTATAAGTAATTTGTATTTTACTTTACACCCTAATCTGATAGAGTAGTTCCACTGCACAGAGTAAACTCAGATTCAGGCTGATTTATACTATAACATAGTCATATAAAAAAATAAAACTAATTTTAATAATTGTCAATCCTGCATCAACAAAGAGGTATAAGATTCCTTAACGAATAATGTTAAAACTAATCTCTTAGCCGTAATTTCATTTAATGTTTTTAATTGAAGTGGGTTTCAAATAGTCTTGACAAAACAATACTATTAAGAAAACTACTCTAAATATTAAATAACTCTGAATATTAAATGATATTGTTTTCTCTAGTTGTTTCATTATTTTCTTCATAAAGTTACGTTCGAGAAGTTTATCCCCTTTACACAAGCAGACATTTAATTATTTTTTAAACCATTTTATTGATATTGTAAAACTTGGTTGGACATAAGAAGTTTAAATTCGATCTATCAAAACAGTCTAGATAAAATGATAGACTGGAATGTAGAAGATGATTTTTTGTATTAATTCTAAGTACATTTTGTGGAAGCCTGGCATTACGTGTGTTTTATTAATCTACTATACTCCTGCTTCAGATGGCAAGGGCTAATCACAACGATTAATAAATGAAGTATTTGGGGAAATCACTTTTTAAAAAAAATACAGATAACCATTTTTTTTTATAAATTCCTGGTATTACTAGGTATACAATGAGGTCTTTATGATTTATAGGAATTAAGACCTTGCCAATTTCTGTTTGTGTAAAAGAATCCTATGACACTGAAAGGACGAATGTTTACCACTCTCCGTATTGTTTGCACAATAAAGGTTCTAATAAAAATAATTTGCTTGATAACTTTAAAATTTCTTTTACATAATTGTAAGAGTATTCTTCAAACATATATGCTAAATGGGCTGAATAAAAGCCTCGAAAGTCGATACCAATTGCAATAAAAAACAGATCAATTCAAAATACGATATGCATGATATTGTACATGGACACTCTAAATTTTCTTATACTCGTAATAATCAAAAGTTCCGAAGAACATAAATCCTTCAATTATTAATTAAACATATTCATCACTTTTCCTTTAGATCTCCAGAAATGACTGCAATAAGACTTCGAAATGTTGGTGTTTTTCAATAATCTTAATATTTCATTAAATTCTGTGTTAAATTATTCCAATGATAGTTAATCTTCTCTAAAAACGCATTAAAAAAATGTTCCTCAATTAAACATGTTTGGGACCATTGTTTAAAGTTTTTTACCTTGGTTCAGAACCATTCTTGTTTTGGTTTGTCTCCGCACCCCTTATAGAGTAATGAATTTCTATTCCTAATTTATACGTTTACACAAGTCCGTATTTAAACATTTATACAAGTAAAACAAATTTCCATTTCGATAAAATTGCTTTTATAGAAATAGAAATTTGTTTTACTTGTTGTTTCAAGAGCTAAAAACATACAATTTTTTTTTTAAATTTGGATGAAGTGTAGAGTATTTACTAGGAAATACACGTAATATAATAGATGTGATTAAAAGAATTTCTAAAAAATAGTTCCAGAAGAAATTTTGTAAGTCCCATCAACTAGAATACGAATTTTTGTTTAATACCTAGCAATAAAGACGTCACTATCAGAAAGTTAATAAGACAAAATGTCTTTACTTGAATCTATTAATTGAGTATGAGCAGAGCTTTACGTAAATGATTAGAATATATTGAGTATTTTACATGCATATATCTCCAAATATTTACAAAAAAATATTAGTTCGCAGGCTGGAACTCACATTACCTCTTTGAACTTGTTCTGTAGTCGGTTTCCTTTCCTTTCGGAGGTAGTAAGTCGTCTCTCCGAATAAAAAGTTGATGGGGAGCAGGAAACGTTTCATGCCCGCCATTGAAAAGGTTTCCTGGGCCACATCCTTAAAGAATTTGAAGTATGCAAGGGAAGATATAGAAGACTGAGCCAGCCCACCCCTCCCCCTTGGCTGTGTAAGGGTTAAAAGTGTTCTCTGAATGGTTACTGTTGACAGGAAGAGCTCGACACGCCTGCGCTGCGGGCTGGTATATACAGGCGGCAGAAGGGGCTCTCTGCCAGACACCGGCATGCAGCCTCCCAGCGTCAGTCTAACAGCTCTCTTCATCCTAGGCCTTCTTCTCGCCGCGGCTATAGCCGCCCCCTACAAGGGTGGGTAGCATTACATATACAAATCCTTTATTTTTCTTCCTTTATTTATTTTCTCTTTTTTTAAAAAAAAAACATTAACTTTTTGTCAAAAAATTATTATATTATCAAGAGAAAAAAAAACTTTTTTTTGGGGTTTCTGATAAAGATGTTTAAAAAAGTGCTATTCAAAGTACTGCAATATTTCCATTATCTCGTAAACTGACAATTTAATTTTAAGGGTACCAAGGCTAAGTTTGATATATTACAAATTTTTAAAAACCATTAAAAAAGTACTAGGAATACGAATGCATTAAATTCTAAAATTAATTTGATTATTCTCCTTTATTAATCATATTAATATTGAATTATTTGACTCTTCTTGTTTAAAAAAAAAATTGAAACAATAAAATTGGATTGCGTACATTTCATTTTTAAAGATCTATCAGATTTTAGCTTTGTTTTAAATTTTTAAAAATCAAGTTTATGTTTTTTCTTCCATTTACTTTATGCTTCCAGTTACTTTTTAAGTTTAATTTACAAATCATAAATACAAAGATTATTTTAGATGCACAGGGCAACAGAAATTAAATTACTATTCCCTACTTAATCATATGATCAAAATTGTCCTTTAAAACCTTTTGCGTATTTTACATAAAATTTTTACACCATTTCAACTTTAATGCCTCTGAGAGAAATGTAAAGTCAGATTCTTCTAGAAACAAAATTTACTCTAAGATAAATTGTGCAAAATGGAAGACTCGCGAGTAATATTAATAGTAATAAATTTAAATAAGTTATACATAGATACTTTTAATTGCAATATTACCCATAAAAAACTCTAAAAGTACTATATGCATTATTTAGAAATATTGTCAAGATTTTGTTTTGTTTCCTCCAGCAATTTGAGATGACTTGTACTCAATCATAACGAGTCAACAACTAAAATTAATGTTAAGTTTAGAATTTTCCATTAGAATTCATAATTTTTTTATTATTAATACACAGTACTGATTTAGCTTGAATCTAAAAAATGTAGTATTTCGTTAAAAGTTCACTCCAACTGTTGAAGGACAAAAAAATTTCAATACTCACAATCTTCAATACTCAAGTTTCAATATTATTAATACGGGTATATTCTTTAAATACGATTCTAAATTTTATATTTTTCTCGTTATTTTTTATGTTAGTAGGATTTAAATAGTGATTGTAAAATTGAAAATCCTATCCTCTTATAGCGAAATAGCCAATTAAGATAATACCAAGATAGGTACTTGGCTAAGTCTTATTAACGTTTTTATTTATTCATAATGAAAATATAATGATTATTAATTGAATCATTAGCAGAACAAAAGCTGGTTACCTAATGATGCAAGGTAGTGATGGGCCTCTAGAGTTCATGATTATTTTTAATTAAAATAGTTCTATTGGAGCACATCAATTTATTTTACATTTCTTAGTTACCACATTTGAAATCCCAACCCCTCACTCAATCTTTCCTCTACATTATATATATATATATATATATATATATATATATATATAAAACAATTATTAATCTCCTATTGGAGAATAAGCACTCATCTAACGTGCTCGTGGCATTTTAGAATAACGGTAGAAAATTATTAAGCTAAATTGATATTTATTTTTAAGAAAGGGCGTGGTTAATGAGGGGTAAATTTTCATATTTTTGAATATCTTCAAGAATAAAGATTTAAATTTTATGCCAAAGCGTATCTCCGAATATATTATTATTGAATTTTAATAACCTAGGTATACCATAGATGCAGCTCCGATTCTCGCGTGGGCAGTAGGAATTAATTTAATGAAGTGATCGCTAAATAAAATCCTTAGTCCCACCCTGGGTTGATAGGTTGGAACCCCACTACATGTTTCCTTAGTAGCATTTTTTTTCTTATTAAATTTACAAATATTTGTTTTTGATATTAAAAAAAATTAAATTATTTATCAAAGGCCACTTTTTGCAAGTAAGTCTAATTGTGACGGGTTACCTACTTGTTACCACCTTTTTCTAGAAAGGGTGGGACTAAGGATATTATAAAAAATATTGGTTTCAAAGGAAGAAAGATTGGTTGTTGTGAAATATATGGAAATGAATGCTTCCAATGTTATTTGCCATCCTATGCTCTCTGAGTTGTCATGATAATTTATAAGTAAATCAAAAGATATTTTTGAATTTATATTCATGATAGTTTTTACTAGTCCTCATATATTACCTTGACAATAGAGATGAGTTATCTTCCAATAAAATCTCCTATTGGTTAACTTTTCAGAAATTAATAAATTTATTAAACAGCAGAACTAAAGTGCCGGTACCTAGTAAAGAAATTAATAGAGTGTAGGTAACCGCAATGAAATACATACAAATATGTCGCCTATTCAATTAGCTTTATTAAAGAAAAAAGTATGTTTATGGTTTTTTTTCATTCTAAAAAGTATGTTAACGAATAAAAAATTATGAAATCGTTGTCAACTGGTTTTTTGAATATTTACTAGGCTTTTCCACGCCACTTATTGTAATCTATATTATTATAACTATAATTAATACTTACTTTAATAATTATAATTATTTTAAAATTTCAATTTCATTTATTAAGTGCAAATTGATTATGAATACTCTCTTTCGGAGAAAACAGTGTTTAAAAATGAATAAGGACTATTTATAACAGTTGATTTTTTTTTTTTCATTTCCATTGATCGGGCGGTTAAATGATAAGCTGCAAATACGGCTGTATTCAATATTCGAGAATTAAAAATGACGAATGCAAAAATGTTTCTTTACAACAAATCTAACAAAATGTTATTCAAGTAAACACTTTGTATACCAAGAAAATAACGGTCTAGAGTATTTATGTATTGAATTTCATCGCAATCTTTATTCCCTCTATTTTGTTTTATTTCATTTCGCCTACTCATCTAACCATTGAAATAGTTTTAACAAAAACAAAAAAAATATGATTTCGGCACCAAATGACTGTCTTATATTCTTATTAACCCTCCGTCGGGCGCATCTCTGGACGAAACAAAATCGGGCGCACACGGCCTGAGAGGCCGCCCACATATTTTAGCCCCCCACTCCCCATCTAATTAATTTTAATTTAAAACGCTGGTAGGACAGAATTTGCTAGGATCTAAGGAAAGCAAATATGCTATTTAGTACGTAAAATAATAACTTTATTAAAATAGAATGAAGCTTAAACTAAAACAAGTAAAATTGATAAGGCGCATTCGGCCTGAGAGGCCAGAGTTAGACTAGCACTTATTTCTCAAGATATCGACGAACTTCCATATAGAATAGCATTAATCTTAGTAAAAGGGACGATTGCAATAAATATATCTTGAAACAAAATCATCTTCGAAATTAAGGAGCAATTGGGCGCAGTCGGCCTCATAAGCCACCTAGGGACCAGTCGGTCTGGATGAAGGATGGCAATAGACTAAAGTAGGGGATTCTAAGCATTAACTCAAATCAGGAAATTACTGGGAATGGCCCCTCACAGGGGAAACAGAATGAGGCGTGGTATCAAAAAGTATGTTTTCCTGGCCTCTCAGGCTAGCTGCGCCCGACGGAGGGTTAAACTTAAATTAAATAAACAACATTTTTTGATGCAGCTCATTTATCATAATTTATTTGAGAACGTGAACTGACTTTTAAAAGTATAACGCTGCCAATAAGTGTCAATGCATCCGATCAAAAAAGGCATAGAAAAAAAAGTTGTAAATCTTTTTGAGAAAAACGAAACTCCGCTACGCAGGAGCTGCTAAACTGAACAGATTTCTTATTATAACTCACGGATGATCTCATCTCACCATCACTTCTCTCACATCTGTAGTACTAAGAAACACATGCAAACACGAATTAAAATACAACCTGGACATGAGATTTTTGATGACTCACTCAAAGTGAAGATGGATACTATATTTACTAAAGACTGTATGTAAAAAAAAATCTGAAAACAAAAACTTTACTGGAAACTTCTTTAACTTTGTACATAGAAGTAAGAATACGGAACGTTAAATGTTAATGTAATGTGTTAAATTTCCTTATTATTGTAAATTTACCTGTGCGTTTAATAAAAAAAATTGTATATCGTCTCATAAAATTTAAAATATTCAAAAGATTTTGAAAAGCCATGTTTATTGAAAAGGATTATATTATATGGTCTCTGTTGGCTGCTAAAGGTATGTCGTCAGTGATTGGACCCATTCAAGGGAATCACTCCGATATGAATACCCCATTTATACGCACATTTTAAAATACGATATAGTCAGCCACCATGTACCGTCTAAAATAACAATCTTATAGAAAAGTATTAATCAGTTTAACACTTATTAACTGAATTATAAAATAGGAATTTTACGGAACAAACCATTTTAAAAAAATATTCGAAAGATATACGTCTGTAATTATTGTGAAAACTTTAGATTTTCTCAAAACAATTTTTTTTTCAGATACCAAAACATAAACTAAAATTCAATGTCATTTTTCTGATAAACAGAGCTCATTAAAAGTATCCCGAAGAAATATTTGTTGGTACCTAGCTTAAATGGAAAAAATGAAATCAGAGTAGATTATAAAGATTGTTAATTAAGAATATATAAAAAATCATATAAAATAGATCGAGAGGTATATTTTTTAAATAAAATAGCAGTAAGTATGATATAAATTACAAAATATTTATTCATTAACTACATGATGAATTCTGAATTTTTAAATTTTTCCGTCGATTGAATTTAGTATAAAAAAGGAAATTTATAATTAGAGTTTTAAAATAAATTATTTTTTAGGGCATTAGTATTATTGAAATTTAGCGCTAACTGAAAAGGGCAGACTCCACAACAACTCAATCGTTATATCTGCAATGCATACATCATCTTTAGATCATGATGATGTTTATTGAACATTTACATATAATGATACTTAAGAATTTTAAGTGTAGAAAGTGCAAAGCTAAATATGTTTTTCATTAACATATTTAGCTTTGCACTTTTTACACTTACAATTCTTAAGTATCATTATATGTAAGATCTAAAGATGATGTATGCATTGCAGATATAACGATTGAGTTGTTGTGGAGTCTGCCCTTTTCAGTTAGCGCTAAATTTCAATAATACTAATGCCCTAAAAAATAATTTATTTTAAAAATCTAATTATAAATTTCCTTTTTTATACTAAATTCAATCGACGGAAAAATTTAAAAATTCAGAATTCATCATATAGTTAATGAATAAATATTTTGTAATTTATATCATACTTACTGCTATTTTATTTAAAAAATATACCTCTCGATCTATTTTATATGATTTTTTTTATTTATTATTTATTAACGGTCACGTTTTGCAACTAAGGCTACATTTTATATGATATAATATAAAGTATAGGTTAATCAGAAACACCGTTTTGTAGAATTTGAATATGAGCACAGTTTTCCAGGCATAGCCTGTTGTAGGTGCCGGGGAGACCTACCTTTTATATCACTTCTTGATCGTTTTACAATTTTAATATGGAGGAATAAAAAGGATTGATCTAGCCCTTTAATTTTTTCAAAGTCGATAAACGGGTGTGGGTCAAGCGGTTTCTATACATTCGCATGATACTTTGTAAGTGTCACTAGACCACTCAGGTTCCACAGGAATTTTCAAAGTTTAAACTTGCATTCGCTCTTTTCAATGCTCAATGTGGTAATTTTGTGATTTTGAATTGTTTAAATAGTATAAAACAGAGTATATTTTTTACACCGGCTTTTTTTTTAGTGGGCTACAATTCCACTAATCTCAGCCAGTGTAACATTCATTCTGTTAGCTTCTCCTAAGTTCACTTTAAAATCGCAATGAAACTCCCTTTTCACGGTTTCTTAAAAATCCTTCATAACTAAACTTTGATTGCCAAGGTGGCCAACAGCACTGAAGGGCTGTTGCTCTGGAAGTGCACTCTGCCAAAAATAAACGTGTTGTAGAGGATAACAGGCCTACTGTGTACATCCAGACTAACAGTCATGATAGTAGGGGCTACCCTGAAAACGGCGGCTGATGGAGGAAAAGTGAAAACGACCTTATGTTAGGATTCTGGTGGTCACTATATAAGAATCAGCAGAAATACTGTCCGGACTGGAATCCATTACTTTTTTCCAGGCCAATACTGGAAAAAGATACATCGGGGCTTCGAGATCACAACAAATGAAGAGGCACGAACCCAGCATGGATGTACATATATAATTTCCAATTTCATGACTGACAGACAAATCAAACTTAACTCCACCATAAAACCATACACAGAAATATGTATTTAATAATTGGCATAACACCCGGTGTCCCTTCAACAAAGAATATAATATTTCTTCTCACATCACACTTTCCACATTATAAGTACCAGAAAAACTTTTATTATCCAGATGGTTATCCATCATAATTATACCAAAATGTGGCTACTTATTATTTCTTAATTACAGGAATCTATATCATTGTTAACAAAAGAAAATTTAAATAATTTTAATTCGAATCTCCAAATTAAAATCGAATCAAACACCCAAAGTATTAGGAATTATTATTTATATTGGTCTGCTATAAAGCTCATGTCTAATCCAACACCCTCTTTCTAATTAAAGATTATTCACAAAGAGTCGTATTTTAAATTTTATGAATTGATCTTTTCTGTGACGTATACCTTCTATTGTCATTTCAGAATTATAAAATAACCTTCAGTCTATTTATTATTTTCATCATGTCTTTCATTCCTTATAGGGAAACTTTTTGCAACTCCAAAGAATCTCATTCAACTCCAAGAACTAAAGAAAAAACTTCATGATTCTTTTTCAACTTTCTCGTGATGTTTCAAACCTTTGTGTGTTGCTGAAAATCATCAAATTATTTTTAAGAATTTTCTTCACAAATTTCAAAGAGTACGTGACATATGAGGAGGGTTGTAGGTAAAAATATCTAGCACAAATAACGTGTCTACGTTTTAAAGTATAGAGCATCTTTTCTCACGTTTCAAAGTCAATAATCTCTGGATTCTAAAAAAGCAAAAGAGCTAGCTCAGATGTTATAATTATCTGCTGACAATTAATAAACAGGGGAGCCGGGAGCGTAAAGGAGGGGGGGGGAGGGATTTAATAAACCACCCTGGATTTTTTCCCGACTCATCACTCAGGTTGAGGATTGACTTTGTGCCTACTTCCTATGGCTTCATGAGGATTGACTTTGTGACTACTTCTTATGGCTTCATGAGGATTGAGATTGTGACTACTTCCCTTAACATTGTGACTACTTCCTATGGCTTCATGAGGATTGAGATTGTGACTACTTCCCTTAACATTGAGCCTACTTCCTATGGCTTCATGAGGATTGACTTTGTAACTACTTCCCTTAACATTGAGCCTACTTCCTATGGCTTCATGAGGATTGACTTTGTAACTACTTCCCTTAACATTGTGCCTACTTCCTATGGCTTCATGAGGATTCAGATTGTGACTACTTCCCTTAACATTGTGACTACTTCTTATCGCTTCATGAGGATTGAGATTGTGACTACTTCCTATGGCTTCATGAGGATTGACTTAGTGACTACTTCCCTTAACATTGTGCCTACTTCCTATGGCTTCATGAGGATTCAGATTGTGACTACTTCCTATGGCTTCATGAGGATTGACTTAGTGACTACTTCCCTTAACATTGTGCCTACTTCCTATGGCTTCATGAGGATTCAGATTGTGACTACTTCCTATGGCTTCATGAGGATTGACTTTGTAACTACTTCCCTTAACATTGTGCCTACTTCCTATGGCTTCATGAGGATTCAGATTGTGACTACTTCCTATGGCTTCATGAGGATTGACTTAGTGACTACTTCCCTTAACATTGTGACTACTTCTTATGGCTTCACGAGGATTGAGATTGTGACTACTTCCCTTAACTTTATGATTAATTCTTATGGCTTCATGAAGATTGAGTTTGTGACTACTTCCCTTAACCTTATGACTACATACTTCCTATGGCTTCATACGGATTTACATTGTGACTACTTCCCTTAGCTTTACAAATACTTCTTATCACTGATAAATAAAACAAAAAGTGGCTATAATATTAATTCATGCATTTTAAATATCGAATACCAGAAGACTGTATGCACGTATAACTTATTCGTCTGCCAGCTCAACAACAATTCAATTCCTGGACACTAGGAACAAGGTCACCCCTATAAAAATATTCAAGTTTAGCTTACTTCACAGCTTCTATGTTCTATTTGAATGTAGGACTCGCTCGATTGGCCTAAAGTTTCTACTAAACTCAAAAGCTACACTTCTTCTGATACACCATTTTTAAATACAAGCAATATAATTATTTATTAACAAATACGAGCAACAGCAATAAAAAATGTTAAAACTGACCAAAGTATAAAACCTATTTGGCCTTTAGAGAATACGTTTGACAGTGAGCATGTCCATAAGAACAAATTTTGACCTTTCTTTTTACGGACTTATCGAAGATTGACAAAGCCACAGGAGCAGCTGCAATGATCAATAACCAACCCATCCAAATAGATCACCCGACCATATGCACGACTGAATTATTTGGATCACTGCAAACCAGCATCCATGATTATTGTCGAAAATACTTTGAACTGGCTCGACGTTCTTTACAGTCCACGAAAATCACTGCCCCAACATTTGTAAACGAATAATTTGATAAACTGTATATAGCCTTCACATGATCGTGTACTAAAGTTTAGAGCAGCTTCGCTTTAACTATCTTAGCAGGACTCTTTCGACTAAAGACGCTTTTTACGGAAAAATTCAACAAATTTCCGTCGATTATATGACGGAGTTGACAAAAATGAGGTCCACTCCAATTTATATAAGATAGGTAGGCAAATCGACAGATATTATATTTAAGAGCATGCTTTAGAGGCAGCCATTTTTACTAAACCGACATTTAAACTTCTTATATAAAACTAAGGATATAGCTTGCCAATGGCTGAAATAAGACAAGAATGGAGGTTAAGATAGAGTAAAATTAAAAAAGGCTTAATAATATCTCCATTATTATGAGATGGATCAAAAAATCCTAAATAACAAATTGTGTTGAACATTCAATGATCCATAATTGTTCTACTATACATTTTTTCACTATCTCAAATATAAAATGAGATATTTGTATTTCTTTGTTTACTGCCTTCATTAAACCCCTACTCCTTCTCATCACACCTTAACCAACAAATTAAAACTGAAGCTTAATTACCACCCATTGTTTTTGTCGGTCCTTTACAAGGTGATATATGGATATTAAATGTGACCTCACTGATGCACATTTTATGCTCGATATTCATTATACAAAATCAAACCAGTCAGAGGGAGGTCGATTAAAGACGGAGTAAGATACCAATCATAATCAATCTTACCAAGCCTTTATTGATTTACAATTGTTGTTCTATACATTTTCCATAAACTCGAGTGCGTTATTTGTATTGTTCTTTTTCTGCGCGATGGGCGATTTTCACTTATTCCCTTATTAAGGAAAATAAGTATCCCTTCATTTAAGAATATATACCCAACTTAAATTACAAGCACTGTTTACATAGGTCTTATTTCGAAAGAAATAGAGAATGTCGTGACCTGATCATTGAGCTGGAACTGTTGGGACATCTGCTTAATTTAAGCAAACTGCGTGGCGGACTTTGTATTCTAGTTCTTCCGTTTATAGTTCTATTTTATTAATTAGCGCTTTCGTTTTTTCACTCGCATTTAATTATGTTTTGAAGTATTTATTGCATTGAGTGCACAAAGATATTTGTATTTGTCGCAAACAAATACATAAATAATGGAAAACAACTTTTATGTACATCATGTTTCATATCTGTATTAATCTTTTAAAATGGGTCTTTGATTTCGTTATCCTCTCACGGTTCTCAGGATACAAGGGAACCAGGGGGGGGGGGGTTCTCAGGGTTTATAAGATAATTACAGAGAATCGTGATATAAAAGTAATAAAGAATGAATTATGAAATGCAGACACAATTAAAACATTACTGAAACGGTGCAAAACCAAAACTCTGGAATTAAATTTTCCTATTTCGAAGATTGACTTATAGTCAAAGATAGCACAGGACTAATGGTTTTATCTCCTGGTTTCTGCTAAGTGGAAATATCATCAAATAGTAAATGCCCTCCATAATTCTAAAAAGTTTACCAATTTACGGCAGAAAAGTTCAACATATCTACTTTGAACCAAGATAGATCACAACTGGTGTTTTCCCTCACTTAGCAAATGGATACAGGAAAAAGTATTTCCTATGAGTTTGGTAAAATTTAATGTTTAGAAAAAAAGTTTATCCAACACTTTTAACTACATATATGCTACAACCTTCTTTAATTTGAAGCACTCGATATGGAAGTACTGAATAAAATATACGTAAGTTATTCAAAGGAATATTTTCATTAGTAATGCACACTTTTCTTTTAAAATGAATTTACTAATGAAATGGTAAAAAGAGTTTAAAGTCGCTTTCAAACCTTCCTCCCAATTAAACCTTTACCGCTGACGTTTTCATGGTTTTTTCCTTTCATGTAAATTAGTAATCGCTGAAATAAAATAAAAAATTCTTCTCTTGAGGCCTACCTCTTTTCATTTAAAAGTAATTGATATTAATATACAAATCACTGAAGTATGACAGTAAACAATAAGAATTATCTTTTTTAAAAAAATCATCTTTTGGCGTAGATATCGACTATTTCATTGCCCATAATTCCTGCGTGTGCCTTGACCCATTTGAAGTGAATGAAAGTCAGTCTGTTTTTTAATTGTGTTATATTATGGTGTATTTGGTCTATATGTTCGGTGTGGTTAGCACACTAGGAAGTGACGATAGTCGTAAAAGACCGTGAAAACACATTTCAAAAATTTATAAATAGTTTTTTAGCTCAATGCAACATTTCGCACATTAAAAAGACTGTCTCCGAATTAATAATACAACAATTAATAAATCCTGTCTCGTTATCGAAAGTTTGTTCATGCCATAGCCTCACCATCTTATTAGGTATAATGACGAACTTAAAATGTAATAACTCAAATGTAATAATTATAAACTGCACTCAGGAAAAGATTTCCAACGAAAGGAATCCTCGAGCACCACCAATAATCTTGGAATTTCATAAAGAATAAGACAAAATGAATTAATAACAATAAGTACTCGTGTATTCAAAAGCTGAAATACTTGAAAATGTTCATTATATTACATTCATTCTTCAAATGGTATTCTGCTCTTAAAACAGGTACAGCCAAAGAAGTATATAAGTGTCCGGGACAACGAAGCCTAAAAAAGTCTTATTTCTTATGGTATTACAGGATATTCGGCTGTCTTTGTGATAGATAAAAAATCTGCTAAAAGGACCTTAGAGAGAAAGAGAGAAGAAAACCAGATAAAGGTTGAAGTAAAATGAAAGAGTGACTCAAGCTGTTAAGAAAAGGAAAGCATACAATAGAACTTCATTCTCCGTCGATATCCAATACAAGAGCGAAATCGACACCCAGGCCTATTTTCTTTGCACAATACAAAATAACAACATAAATTACTCATTAAAAAAAATTGGAAAACAAATATAAAAGAATTCTTTAAAATAAATATCATAGGTAGTATGATACTTTGCTGACACAGTCAGTAATGTCATGTTATAGACTTCTATTGTTAGTTGTTTCTGTCTGATTTCATATTTCCCACTTAGATCTATAAGTTAAAATAAAAAAGCAAAACAGTAATTCGAAATATAAGATTTCAGTTCTGTGCATAAAACGCAAGTCGCGCTGGGAAGACTCCCTACGATCTGTAATGATTCAAAAATTTCAGGATTCAAGACTTAAAATGGAGACTAGACATGAAGTGCATAGTGATATAATACATGGATATCATATGGATAGGCATGGCGTTTTGCTAAAAGTGAAAACAGAAGAACACATATAACTCCCTTAATATTCATGTTTAAAAAAAATATGTAGAAGTAAACATAAAACAAACATTTGTTGGACCGATTCATAGTAATGAAGCTATTAGATTAGGTGTATTTTATCCCTTCTCTGAATTCTCACATCTCCTGGCCCTATTTCAGCCATTTAATAAATCATCAATTTTACATGAAATGTTTACAGTAGCTGATTTCTCCTAAGTCAAATTTGCTGAATGCATCAGTCAGAGGCTGCAGCATGTATTGGAATGACATAAACATGAATTCAGGTACTCGGGAAAATCTCAATAGATGATTCCCTTGGGGAATTTATTCTAAAAAAAAAAAATAAAGGATCATTATTGTTATTTGACCTGCACTTCCTAATAATTTAATATTAATTCCTTTTAATGCCAAATCAGGTTTCCTTAATTCGCTCATTTCATCACCCGTTCGGAATGTTTCATAGCCCACTCAGGCATAAATAAAATCTGATAAGAGTGTTCAGGATCGCTCTGCTGTATCAAACGCACTTTTACAATGAAGAGCAAAAGAAATATTGTATTCCAAGTTGATGATTAGGGGTTAATTCATATAGCAATTACACGCATTCTAAATCATCCCCGGGTACGAGCAAATTAAATAAAATACTTTCAAAAAATAGTTTTTACAATATACTTAAATAAATTGTAGAAGTTAATCGGATTAAAAATTGAGTAAAAATGACAATATATTCTAGATGTTAGGGCCATAAATTATAGAAGTTAATCTGCCTAGGTCTCACTACTATTTCAAGTAATGAATACATTATTCTCTATTTATATTTACTCCTTAGCAATAAATATAGTATTGGTTGGAGTTTAATAAAACTAATTAAACAAAGTGGTTTTGGATTTCTTAAGTCACGAGCTGAAATTAACTGGTACCTGGAATCAATGGTATCGCAATGTTAGCGCTACAATGTGATAATAATTATCAAACTAATTTACATCAATAATGGCTGCTGAATATTGTAAACAATATAACTCTCTGTTGCTATTGGCAATAGGTACAATTCTGGCCAATGATTGACTAGAATATAAATAAAACTTGATGCTCATATAACACATTATGTATGTGAACGTGTGACTATTAAAAACCTCTGAAATACTGCCAACACATAATCTTTGAACTTTAGGAGTATGAAAAGATTACTTGTGTGCGGCGTTAGTTGTACACATATTTAATGACTATAAATAATAAAAGGAACTACTCATGGAACAGATCTTATTTCTATTTTAGGACTTTTTTTAGGAATATTAAGTGTTGACAATCAACAGTAATTACTTTTCTGAAGTAATTTTTTGGCAAGACTTATTCTATCTCACGCGATGATTTAAAACTTAAGTCCATTTCATCTGTATGTTTTACATTGTGCAGTTTCTCCTCCTCTACGGCCATACTCCACCCTTCGAGGTAGATATTGATTCATTGCTTTTCCAATTGCCACTATTATGCTGCTGACAATATATGCACTACATAAACACTGACTATAATTCAATTAAAGCCTGAGCAGCATTCAGCAGAGATATTACCAATGATATGATTTGCTGATAGCAACCGTTTCATTTGACTTTCCCATTTAGTTCAGCACCAAGCACGCCCATCCTCCATACTATATGGATATGGATCTCCTAAGTCCCGGTTTTGTAATAAATTTGTCCTAAATTAAACCCGAAACTTAAGATAATAGCATAATAGATAATAGAATGTGTATGATGAAGAGGGAAAATCGACAAAATATTGTTATTGAAGATGAATCGTCCATTTTAAAAACAGTTATAATCCAAACGTAACCTTCATAAGTGATTTTATGTACTTAAGGCTCTGCAACAAAGGCGCTAAGCTCTGGAATTGAGACAAAAAGCAAACCAATATAATAAGATGAAAAAACGGCAAATAATAAGGAACCATACAAAAATAACGCAAAAAGAGACGAAACGGAATAAGCAAGAAGAACCAACGTATAAACATTATTAATAAATACGTAATTCATTTTTTATTTAGGCATAAATTCATGGGCATTGTCAGGGGTCTGAACATTTTATGTTAGAATCGTTAGGTATTCTACTTAAATAATTTATAATTCAATTTCGAATACTCTTATAATATCTACCTAGTTAAAAATTATTACTATAAACAAATAAGTAGGTGTCCATAAACACCGAAGGAATGAAGTGAAAAATATAATGAAAGTTACGAATAAAAATTGAAAAATGCTTAAGTATAAACTAAAAACGATTACATACTTCCAAAAAAACGTTCAATGTTATAACAGTAAATTTGAAAAACGTCCATCATGCAGAGGTGATGGAGAGAATTGTTTTACACAAGTAAAGGTAGGCGTACATAATCTTTTACAAGCTTTTAAATGCATGTCAAATTTCGTACATTACATAATTATATAAAAGTATAACTGCCGAACGGGCATAACAGTTAAACATACTGGCATCAACGGAGCCTAAAAATAAATGAATGTCATATATCAGCACTCCTGGGAGTTAAGACAAAAAACGAGCTTGAAACGAGAAGTGTATTATTGGAGTTCCCAAAATAGTACAAAATGGTAAATAGTATTGTTGCTAATTATGATCCATCAAGCTTAAAATGAAACTAATTAAATAACCAGGGATCTCATTATTTTTGTTAGAGTTTATCCAATTATCTATGGAACTAGAGAAATAAAAGTTATTTCATTGAAACCAACATGAAACAGCGCACAATGAACAAATTGCTTTTGGCGGATATATAAGTTGCCTTATTTATCTTCCTTAATTATTTCCTTTCTGTTATTGTTTAGCTAGAATAAGTCAGAAGATGAAGTAGAAATCGTTTCTTTAGTTGAAAATTGTTCTGAATTGGGTTTTGTGTTTCCAATTTCCACCCCTAACCATCTCTAAAACAGCTTCAAGTTCAGTTTTGCATCACGGTCTATATATATATATATATATATATATATATATATATATATTATTCATTAAATCCCACTTTTATAATATACACATATATATATATATATATATATATATATATATATATATATATATAAAATCCAACAATAAAAACAAGCAAAAGAATTTCTGCTCTCATTTTCAGTAAACTATTTATTTTGTGACTTCTGAGACATTATGTTTTTATAAGACGATTGCTTATAGAACTGTAAAAACAAGGCTATTAGAAACAAAATCCCATTAACAGTGTTCATTAAATTGATTTATAGTCATATCAGATTTAATATTTAACAGTTGCGCGTAAAATAAACAGATTTTCTAAGCGTAATTATGTAGGAGACATTCTGGATATATTTTAAAATTTCAATCTGAAGCAATCTGTAACATGCATGGCCGTCGTTTTACGGCGATCGTTATTGGTTCAGTTCTGTATTTTTTTAGGGAAAAATCGAACATAAATAATGTGTACGAGTACTTTATCAGGGGGAATGCACATTTAATGAAAAATAAGTAATTTCGAAAATCCCATAAGTAGTAGAGTTTAATTACTACAAAGTGGGAAAAAAACTACGTGAATACCCATGTTATTTTGTATACAAGTGTATAAGAACAAGGATCATAGTATAAAGCGACTTGGTTATATAATACTATAAGGCAGATAATGCTGGAGGTATTGAGACTGTACACGATGTGCTTCTCTAAAGCCTCACTCACTATGATCCCGTTTTGGTTTTTTGTAAACATAATTCTTAGTTTCACATAAATGATACAATAACGTAAAACGTAAAAGTTCAGAGAGGTCTTGGAGATATGACTTTTTATGTACAACTTTCCTTTTATTGTGAATGTGAGTCATTACATAAATTTAACACGATTTCCAGTTGGCTTTCAGTTATATCATATATAAAATGTTATCAACAAAAATCTATGAATATTCCTATGATATTCCTTAATTGTTAATTTATTTAATACACTTCCGGTCTTTAGGAAGAGCCACTGTAAATGCATACGTGGTTTCAATTCCATCCAATTATATCTCCATCTATAATTCAATAGGTATCGTATTATAGATAGGTGGACAAATTCCTTACCCATTAAAAAACGCCGACTCCCCTAGAGTCCATTATCAAATTCCATTATTTTAAGTTAGTTATTGAATTTATTTATTTTTCAATTTGGTATAAAATTGTATTCCAGTAATTAATTTAATAATTTTATTTTATTTTTTTTTGTTCCCCATATCGATGGTGATTGGACAAGATCTCTATTTGTTAAGGGGTAGTTAGAATAATATATTTATTCCTTCATGTACACCTTGGTTGTACTTTATTTTTATATTATAGAAAATATTCCTTAAATATCTGAGTGTTTCTCATATCCGTCCTTTTCCTGAATGAATATAATAAAAATCTTTTTAAATATGCTGTAGACCTATTCTATTTTATACTATATGTATTTGTAAATGTTTATATGTTTTAGATATTTTATTATTTGTGGATGTTATTTGTATTGGCTGCTGTCAGTTAATAGTTCTATCATATCTTATGGTATGTGAAGGTTTTTTCGTTGGATGCATATAGGGTTATAATTAATTTAAAATCACTGGCAAAAAATAAGGGGTTTGTAATAATTCATAATAAATAGTTTTTTAGGAAACATTGGCAATTTGAAGAACCAGGATTCCCTTACTTTATTGTTTTTAATAATGTCCGACACGCAGGCGTTGCGTAAGCATCTAAGCAGATTTAGGAACCTGTCACATTCATTTCTACAATTGTATTCTTAATAGTTTAGATACGTTAAACCGTATATATATAAATGTAGAAACATAGACGAACTTGTAAAAATTTGAACGGACCTTGTTTTTGCCATTTACTACATAGGATCCGTGTCTAATTGAAAAGTTCTTGGAAACCTCCTCATGAGTATAGAAAGCTGATTTCTTTTATGACGATCTTTTTAATGTGCATTTATTACATTTATCTAGGTACATTCTCATTTCCTATATATCAAGTCTACCTTGTTGAAATGTTTAAAAACATATTAATGGAGTCCATGCAGACAATGAAATACTGAAATAAAAGTTGATGTATCAACTATTACAAATTCTTCAGAGCTCTTCGATGAACTATTAAATCACTTTGTTCTCTTCCTCTATAGAGAACTGATCAGTGCAAAAAACCGTACATAAATGGAAGCTCTCTTGCAATCGAGAAATAAAGAATTCAAATGCAATCAACTCAAAGGGTTGATTGCACTGTTAGAACATAGATTTAAAAGCAGAAAGAGAAATAAATTCTTCTTGATAATTAATTAATCTATTTACTTTTTTGTGCTTCCAGTACAATAAAATGCCTATAAGATCATAAATTTTGCTGTATTGATTTGGGTAAAAAATGCCCCTATATTTCTTCAGCAATAAAGAAAGAAAGCCCTGCAAAAGACAACCAAAGACCTCTTAAAATAAATATATTCGATGAAATTAATGCCTTTTGACAAGATATTCAGAAAGCAATTAAAGTTGTCTTAAAAACCACATTAGTTCCAAATATTATTTTTGGCAAGGTCTAACGTTTGCCAGGAAACTATTTTCGGAGAAAAAAAAAAAACACTAGTTCCTACTTCCGTATGTAAATATCTGTGCGCGAGTGTCCCTGTATGGATGTGTGACTGAGTGTGAGTGTGATTGTGAGTGCGTGTGTGTGTGTGTGTGTGTGTGTGTGTGTGTGTGTGTGTTCATTGCCGCGTTTGACAACTAGCACAACGTAAGTGGTGGGAGAGGGTTATTATAGGAAAAGCACAATAGATATATATTTTATCTGAAAACGACCAAAGGAGTGGCAAATTTAATATGGTAGGCATTTGATCAGAAATAAGCCGTACATAGTAGGACAGCTATGAGAAACATTTTAATAAATATCATTTTCAAAAATAAATATACCAAGAAGAAAAAAATTGCATTAATAAAACTTACATAACAAGATAACTACTACATGAAAAACACTTCTCTTTTTAAAAAAATGTAATTATGATAATAGAAGAGAAACCATTCAAACAATTGTATTCTTTCCCAATCAAATGCACACCCCTTCACAGCTCTAGGGATCAATTATAAAAGACGGAATAAATTTTATCTTTAAAATTAGTGAGACATACGAAGAAAACCATTAAAAATAGAGAATAAAATTAAGAACATGAAAGTTAAAAAGTTAAATACTGTTTCTTTATATAAGTACATCAACGGCATGAGTTAAGCTATATATTCCCCTGGAAATCCATCAAAATATAAAATAAACAGTAAAGTTACTTTATCTAATTTAGCGAAAATAAATTAATGATTTATCAAATATTTTAGATAACAAGCAATTGCTAGTGATAATAGTTAAGAGGTCATTTAATTCCATTCAGATGACATTTAAGGAAAAACTATATCACGTGTACTTTAGCAATAATTACATTTTATCGAATAAAGAACGAGATGTACAAGTTGCCTCCATTAGTTATGGTATCTGACATACTGAAATAATATTTTACCTTTTTTTATAATGGTACCAAAAGATGGGCTAGTCTTAACCGCTTTTTAGTCATATTTTGGATTAATTCATAAGTGCATACTTTAAAATTTTCGTCCTCCTTCGCTTTAAAACCTCCCTTCCCGCAGGTCAATTCAGCTGTTAATGAACTTGATCTTTATTTTTTCGTTACGCTTATATATAAAGTTTAGTAGTAATTAAACAAAACTTGCGCTAGTGTGGTAACAGACCCTATATAAAGAACAGATATACACATAAATATATATACACATATATATATGAAGGATCTCATTTTAGTCATATCCAAAGAGAGATTGATTGACATTTGAAGAACTTTTTCAAAAATCGCGTCAAGAGTACAACCTCAATAAATGATTTCTTTTAAGGGAAATCTCCTTACATATCTGACTGTATGATATATACAATGAATGATTAATAATTACCTAGAATAATTGAAATTATCATTACCCTTGAGGGAAGACATAAGTATAGTATACTATACTTATGTATTCTAAAGAATTGGTATACTAAGTAAAATAAAAGTGAATTAAATATGAACCAAATGTACTTATACTACACGTATAAGTTATTGTATTAAACATGAATTATGTAATTTGGTGTTTAATTAAAATCACTACAGTTTTAATAATAAAATAAAATTTAAAAAAAAACAATTAATAGAATGGACTGACATATGTAAGAAATACATTTATGAATGTTAGTGGCTCATATGTGGGAAGAGGTGCTTAGGGCTTATGCAGTCATATTCAGGGGCCTAAAAGACGATTTCACGCTCTGTTGCTCGTTATGTCACACCCTATTTTTCTTTTTTCATTTTTTAGCTACTCATAATAGCACCCTTATACCAATTATTCATCTTGTGACGTAGGAGCCAACCTTTGTAAATTTAATTGAAATTTCCTTAGTCAAAGTTTTGATAGACCTTCCAATTATCAATAAAAAGCTATATTTTAGGTAATTTAAATGATAATATTTTGGTTTGTCATAAAGATTGCCAATTTACTTCTTAATAAATTATGTTATATTGTATTATTTAACCATCAGTTTTAAGTACTTTTGATAACGTATCATGTAACACGATTTATGGACATCAAAACACACTAAAGATGATTTATTGGCAACATGGAAGAATAACCATCAAACGTGATTATTTCTTCACCGGAACCTTTAGGCATAACCCATTAACTGTTTCATAAAATTAGGAGGTAGATTGAGCATGAAATCCATTGTTGCCTTTAAAATGTATATTTATAAAATTCCTAGGTGTTGATTTAGGTCATCATAAATTTACTTTGTTTTTGAGATCAAAACCAGTCATTAAAATAAGTAAACTCCACGAAATTAAACAAACAGTCCATACTTTTTTTTTTCTTTCAAAATAATATATATTCTTACTTGAAATGGTTCGTTGAGAACAATAATATTATTTATTAACGTCCACTTTTTGTAACTAAGGCTAATTGGGACGGGTTATCTACTGGTTGCCACCCTTTTCTAGCCAGAGTTAAACAAAGGATTTTATTTAATGAATTCCGTCACTATTGAGAACAGAATAAAAGGAAAATTTGATTAATCTTTTATTGTGCTTCTAGTATTTATTTATCGATCGAAACGCACGTAAATCATGTAATGACTATACTGCGCAAAGACAAAAACTATTGCTCGCTAGTTACTTCTTTTTCCATTATCCTTTTTTAGATAATTTGTAATTAACTGACTAATATGATGATGAGACTAAGAAATAATCTTATTGGACAAATAATCAAATGGAAAGCCAGTGGCAGCACATTTTATGTACGAGAAATATGTGTGGCTTGCATATCGATATTCCCTCATATCATTCTTATGTACATGGAATATGAGTGGCTTGCAGATCGATATTCCCTCATATCATTCTTATGTACATGGAATATGAGTGGCTTGCAGATCGATATTCCCTCATATCATTCTTATGTCCGTAGAATATGTGTGGCTTGCAGATCGATATTTCCCCATATTATTCTTATGTACATGGAATATGTGTGGCTTGCAGATCGATATTCCCTCATATCATTCTTATGTCCGTGGAATATGTGTGGCTTGCAGATCGATATTCCCTCATATCATTCTTATGTCCGTGGAATATATGAGACTGGCAGATCGATATTCCCTCATATCATTCTTATGTCCGTGGAATATGTGTGGCTTGCAGATCGATATTCCCTCATACCATTCTTATTTCCATGGAATATGTGTGACTTGCAGATCGATATTCCCTATATCATTCTTATGTCCGTGGAATATGTGTGGCTTGCAGATCGATATTCCCTCATATTATTCTTATGTCCGTGGAATATGTGTGGCTTGCAGATCGATATTCCCTCATATCATTCTTATGTACGTGGAATATGTGTGACTTGCAGATCGATATTCCCTCATATCATTCTTATGTCCGTGGAATATGTGTGGCTTGCAGATCGATATTCCCTCATATCATTCTTATGTACGTGGAATATGTGTGGCTTGCAGATCGATATTCCCTCATACCATTCTTATGTCCGTGGAATATGTGTGGCTTGCAGATCGATATTCCCTCATATCATTCGTATGAACGTTAAATATGTGGTGCGCGAAGATTGATATTCCCCTATAGCCTTGTTATGTATGTGGAATGAGCATATCTATATTCGCCATGACATACATATCTTCTTTTAGGGTCTATAGTTTTGGCACTTTTAATCATCGACAAGCTTGCGTAAAGGCTTGGTGGAGCCTTTGGAGACTAAACTTCCTCGCAAAATCATGCAATACCTTTGGTTTTCAGCATTTCAATGATGCCTTGAGATGACGATGCGGGGTTCGGAACCAAAATCTAGCTGGCAAAACTGAAAAAGAAGCGGAACTAATGGCTAACCTGTAAAATGATAATTCCATTTGCTTCTAATGCTTCAGGTCGAAAGATAACAAAAAAAAAATCATTATCATATTTGGAGGAGCTTGTTTTCAAAGAGAGGTTCTTTGCGACAGATTAAGCTAAGAAAATGTGGGAGCAGGGTTGAGGTTAACATATTGACATCTAAAAATAAATATCTAAAAAGGCCATAATGATTAAAAGAAATACATATACAGGACAACTCTGGTTGAAGAACTGTCACAGATATTTACGCTAGACGCATCATCTCTAATTGTATCTTCCCAGGTAATAAAATTTCAATACTTATTGTTCCTTAACACTCTGTTCAAGAAAAATATCAAGCTGCACCTCTAATATCATATAGTGCTTCAAGCAAAAAACATATTATCCCATAGACATTGATCTTAATAATGTATCTACTTATATCAGTTTCGAAAGTAACGTTGATGTCACAATATATGTGTCCAAAAGAATACATATTCTCCTTTTCTTGTGAAAACAGTGTGAATAAACTTCAGTATATAGCGAAATAAGTCTGGGATGGTAAAAACCAACCATGATTGATATATACGTTCTTCCCGTAGAATATCTCTTTGATCATGTTGAATTTTACAAAATATTCAGAGAAACACACTATATAAATTGCTTTAACTGCTTTTAACACTGACGAAACACAAAGATTTATGATCTCGTAAACACCACTCCTCACCAACCAAGGTATCTTCTCCTTCTTAAGGACAAAGCAAAATTCTCTAAAGAAGCCAAGGCACTGGTCATTCAAGGAGATATTGCCCATTCGAGGGAAGAAATGAGTGAAGATGATGATCATTTGGGGAGGTATAATTTAGAGCTGTAACAATTAAATGATTTTTCAATGTCAATTTCAACTTATAATATAATGAAACAAGTGCATTAGAGGCGTTGGTCAGTTAGATTGGAATTCCGAATCACTATGCGACGGGTGAAAAGAAACATGAGGGCCAGAAGTCCAACACCTTTACCCGGGCAATTATTCCAGGAACAGCACGAAGTGAAGCATAAATACTCTGATGAGTATAGCTTTTTTAGTCGTAAACAAATAGATTGATTTTGGGATAATCCTTGAAATAAGAATCGCCGAACCCTACCGTTTGCAATTTACCCAATGTAATGCCCAATACCTTTTCTTTTAAGTCTTTCCTAATTCTTTTACAATTCCTAATTACATTACATGTATTTAATTTGTATTTTTGGTGTTTATTACTTGTTTTAATTGTTATTTGTTGCGTATATTTTCCATAATTTTATTTTAGTCTTACTTAGTTGAAGCTTGGGCAAAATAACCTAGTCAGGGTGCTCCAAAATAAATAATGCTTCATATAAGCTGCCTGGGCGTATTAAATATATTGCTGCGGACTAGACATATGCCTATATATATATATATATATATATATATATATATATATATATATATACACTCTACCGCAAAGAAAACCGGACACTTAGATTTAGTCTTATAATTTTGTTAAATACTTAATATATATGTATATTTATCTTTTTAATTAAAATAATTGGTTAATCTAAAGGTTAGTTAAACAAAATCTGCCAAAAGTGAATAATTTTTATTGATTATTTACACAAAAATACAAAATAAAAAAAAATAAAAAAATAAATTAACACATTTAAAAAAAAAATTATTCTTCATTATTATTACAGTGAATGGTAGACTTCGCTACCCCAAGCGTTTCGGCAATGTAACGTAAGCTCCGGCCTTCCATCTAAGTTTGAAAGACCCATTATTCTGGACCGAAATAAAAATAAAACATTAATTAAAGAAAATGCTTGGTTAATAATTAAAGATGTTTAAATGTGCGAAAAACTACTTACAGTTTAGAATAGATCAACTTCACGACAAATAAATCTAATCTGAGTTTTATCTAATTGTTTACTAATCCTGAAGGGATTAGTTCAATGGACTTAGACTCTAAATTCTCTGTAATAACTAGAATACCCACATAAAGAAAAATGCTGAAAATTAGCTTTTAATACGACAAAAATGAAGTGTCCGGTTTTTTTTTGCGGTTGAGTGTATATATTGCTGCTGCGTTGATTATATATTAAATCAAGTAACCATGCATTTCCAACGTCGCAGATCCCATTATAGACTAATATTTTCATATAAAGTGAGTTGTTCATACAATTATTAAAAATCGTCCTTCGAAATAAATGTATTTTATAGTCGTCTAGATGATGGTATAATCAACAATTAATAGTAATATTGTGCGAAAGAAGTAAATGATATCACAGTATTTGGAAGAAGAATTATTTCGAATTCAGCTCCCTCAAAATATGCACTACAACTATGGGTTGCAAATACTATTTCTACATATTGGGTTTGTTAACATTACACATTATGTTGGTCAAAGAAAAAATAATCTTTTCGGCTTGATCAATGAGATGCATATAGGAACCACTTAGGGATCGATTGATTATAGAATGTTCTACACCTCAAGAGAAGTATTCACAGGCCAATGGTGACCATAAACTTTAAAAGCGCCTGGGTGTCTCTTCCCACGTTTGACCTTTAATCACCATTTAATTTTATTAATCCAATAACGTTAATAATGTAAATTTAAATATTTTTGAAGGGGAAAACGACACCAAATATTGTGCATAATAAATTTACTACAAAGCGCTAAAATTAGCATTAATTAATCCGATCTATTTAATTTTCGGGTTTTAAAAATCGAAAGCTTATAAATTGTGTTTAGTAAATTCAAGCTGTCTACAGCATCTGCTAAATATTTCAAATTCTCTGTTTTCAATAACTACCTCGTTGTAATGTTAGACTAAGTCTATACCCATCGAGGTACCACATTTTCATCAAACCTGACATAAAAAGTAAATTGTATCTTCTAAAAAGCTACAACCAATGAGATTTGCTTCATAACTTATTTAATTAGAAAGTTTCTTGCGAACACAATGCTTACAAGATGTCTGGACGTCACAAATAGATTAAAAATAATCAGAAATCCATACCAATTCTTATTTAATTACCATGACCTGGAACAAAGAAAGAGAAGCCAACTAATAAAGTGCTTCAAACTTTTCAAATGAGAAAAAATTGAATGAAATAATCCAGCGACTGGATTATAGGAGCTAGACGCAGGTATTAATGCATTGAAAGATGAATATCGTTGTTACGGCTGTTGGAAGTATCTATTTCTTAGACGGCTGTCGGTCACTGTCAGTAAATCAAACTATATTAGCTTGCCGACGTTTCGGTATAATTGATTACCATTATCCAGACGTACTGAATACTGCTGTTTATAAACTGAGTAATGAAATTTAGGTAAATGTTAAAAAAATGTTATACGTAAAAATCAAACAATAGAATTCTACTGAAGATCATGGGATGTTGCTGTCCTGCCTCCAACTCTCCTTCACGAAATAGTTGTCTACATTTTTTTAAGAGTTTTTACTAAATTGTAATATTCAGCTTGTAAACAGCCGTATTCAGTTAGTTTGATTTCAACCTACTTGACCGACAGCCATAGAAGAAAAGGATAGAAATGGAAAATGTTGTATATGAGAAAGGAACTGAAGAGCAAACCTATCTTCATTGAACTATTAAATAAAGGTAGCCCTTCATCCAGGGGCTTTGTACACTAAGCAGATTTCCCACTTGTAATAAAACTGAAACTCTATGATGGCTTCTCCCTTAATAAAAGACCAAGTCATGAAATTTAAGTGGAAAATGAGGTACTAAGTAAATAATATCGGAAGACTAGAATTAGTACTGAACTGTGTGGAGGGGGAACGGTTCTGAATGCCGAAAAGAAAAAAATACAAATAACTCCGTTAATATAGGGGACAAAGAAAAAGGTTCAGAAAATCAATTTTTATGCCATTGCTTTATCAACAAGATTGTTTAAGTAGGGACATTCGAACTGATAACACATAAATTTGGAATTTTTTATCCCCCACTACCACTTTTCTAGTTCCATTTGGCCGTTAACTTCTACTTACTTTTAAATATGGACATTGGTATCAATATATATATATATATATATATATATATATATATATATATTATTATAAGTGTGTGTGTGAGAGAGAGAGAGAGAGGGAGAGAGTGAGTGAGAGAGAGAGAGAGAGAAGAGAGAGAGAGAGAGAGAGAGAGAGAGAGAGAGAGAGAGAGAGAGACAGACAGAAAGTGTGTGTATAACATTTGAACGAACCTCACTTTCATCAACTAGATTAGATCGATGGGAAATCGGGAAAAAATTAAAAAACTGCATCGAAACTCAGAAAACCGATTTCCTTAAGGGAATTTTTCTAACAAATTTAAAACTTACAAACCTTTAAAACATATTCCTCCTCACGACTTATACAATTTTAAAAATAACATATCAGGTTATGTTTTAACAAAATTGTATTTTCTTTTTCAAGTACACACGTAAATTATATCGCCAATATATTAGCACTATTCAGAGATTAAGGAATATTTAAACAAAATAACTGTAGTTTAGAAGTCTGACAACTCACCGAGAATAACGTATTATTGCAGAATATATTCAATCTGACATATACCAATAAATAACAAGAATTACTCCATACAGTACTTCTTTTTTATATTTACAGCAAGATTTAATTTCTTGGACCTATTCCTGGTATTTGGCAGTCAGGGCTATTATAGTAAGCGAAATGGGCACTTATAATAATAGCTGTAACTGCGGCAGACGCTTAATAATAAGCTTGTATAGCTCATTAAACTCAATAGCTCATTATTTGTTTCATTTTTCGGCATTGGCTTTATTTTTTAGCAATTTCTTCCCGTGTATAACAACGGCACCATTGGACTATTTAAATAGATCCTATGTCATGAGATGAACTGACAATATAAATGAATTACTTACAGCAGACTAGAATGGTAAACCCAAAAGTGAGCAAGATAGTACTAAATTGTGCTAGAGAAGAATACAAACAGGCAACGTAATAACTGGTGGATTTAATGCCTGTCGAATTTTCGTCTGGCATTCTCGCTGACAATTGCAATTCTCAGCAGTTTCCTTGGCTCATGGAGTAGAATTACGACACGGATAATGAAGCCACCTTTAGTATGTTCTTATTAACTTTCTTCGTTCCACCTTTTTTTTCTAGTACTTCCTAACTTCCATCCTTGAGGGGCTTTGGCCTCAGCCACCCACCCACCACGGAGTGCGCCATTTTTCTATCGTTCATATGCTACAAACCACCCGATAAACATTCTCCCAGATTATGACATCTCCTCCAATTCATAGGGGCCCTCATAGGGGTGGCCCTAGGCTTTGTTGTTTTTAAGGGAAAGGCCGATTTCCTCAGAATTTGTTCAGAAGAAAAAGTCCTGATGCTAAACCCTTGCCCACGCGCTCAATGTTGCCTGTGTGGAGGAAATTATTTAGCCACAGTAGCAACTTGGTCTGGTGGCCATGATCGAGAATGTGAAAGTAGAAAATCTACGGCCCAAAGGAAAATAAGCTATCCAGTTGCCAAAAGAACTTTCCATTTGCAGCAGTTGAGAAACTAACAGTATTAATAGAAAAAATGGGAAATAAACAGAATATTTTGAAAATATATTCCTCCAATGATACTCTCCGGTAATAACCAAGCACTTACTTCGAAATATTCTAAGCGACAAAGAATCAGAAAAATTTCCTACACACACTCGAGATGTGACCTCAGAAAAACCAATACTATCAAAATATCAAAAAATAAAAACCTAATTGAAGAAGAAGAATGAACGTCGCAAATCTACCCCTCCACATCAAAAAAAAAAATCTTGAAGTATGAAGTTAATGTAAGAGAAAAATAAAAAACATCGTACAAATATTCTAACCACTTGTACCACGAAATCACACAAGAAGCTTAGTTTCATCAATTCTGAAGGCAACCCCCCCCCCATATATTTGTACTTGTATTTTTATTTAGATATTCCAAGCTTTCTTTTTTATAAGAGCAATATCGCGCTAGCTTTGAACTTCATAAATAAATGGATAAAATTAATAACCCCATTGTGCTATTACTGTCTATTGTGGCTGGTTATTTACTGGATTTCTCAAGAAATAAAAAAGTCGTTAAAAAAGTTACTCGATAAAAATAAATATCGTATTATTCTTTTTCTTTCGTTCTTTTTAGTTCGTAATTAATATAAAAAATGAGAAATCATTCCTTAAAAAACCATCTTCAATTGGCGTGCTTTTTTATGCAGTGAAATTCGTACTCTTAATTATAAATTTGATGAATTCACCCCTTTTTTATATTCATTTCGGTTAAGAACATTATATTTATTATTCTGCGACACAATTATTTATTTTCAACTTATTCATTGTCAAAAATTTAGAGCTCTTAAAAATAAGACTAAAATTTCATTTATTTCTGTGTTTAAAGAGTCCACCCCTCGAATGCGCTTCCTATTAAAGCCCCTAGAGAGAAGTTTTTTTATGTTTTTCTTTTCAGCAACTTTAATTTAAAAACGAAGGAAATTTGCAAAGCTCTCTTTCTACACCAAATGCACGTGGCGAGTGGACTAACCCAGATTACAGTTCTGAAACTATCCACAAGCTGTGCTAAGGAGTCTTATTTATTTTACAAAAAACAAACAATTTTAAGACAAAGCGTAAACATAAATTATGCAAGAAGTAGAATATTCCAAATCCCGGTGTTCATTGATTTGGGGTAGAATTTAAAATTCTTTATTTTAATTACAATACCAGAAATGATCCTTCTTGATAAGTTCTTGATGTTATTTTATTCCAAGGTGTTGAATGCTATGGGTCTAGGTAGTATTTTGTATCAAAGTTGTAAACTGCATATTTGTGTACTGCCAAATAAAATATAAGTCCTCTAAATAATGTCTATTGACACTGTTAGGTCGAAAATTGATCAATATATCTAAGGCAGTAAAAGTCTACTGAAAACAATAGTATTTCAATAAGCTGGAGAAAGCTCGCTTTATGCTCTCCCCTCTGGGTCTGATTGAGTAGAGTAGGATTGGGGGTTTACTGAAGACATATATTTCACTGAAAAATATCTCAGTGACTATTATGGATAGAGAAAAGAATTGTAGAAAATTAAATTTACAGTAAGATTGGCAGTACTACTTTTTTAAATCAACTCATAAGAAACAAAATTTTTTTTTATGTATCCCTTAAAACATCCTACCCTCTTTAATTCCTGTTCCGACTTTAGCCGGTAACGAAATTGACTTAAGTCATTACTTGAAGTCCTTCAATATCAATAGAGTGGAATAGATGGCACAAAAGTAATGACAATACTGAATTTTGTACTGCTTGGGTATTAGGAGAGAAACAAAAACGATGGAGTTGAAGAAGAAAAAAAAGAGAGAAATCAATAAGTAACAATTCAAATAGTAGAAACATCTGTAATTAATTCAAATTTTAAAAGTATGAAGAAGTATTCTGCAATATTACACTACATGCCAGTTTATCAAACAAGTGGTATTCTTACACTAATCAGAAAGATATAGGTCGAGAAAAAATAGTCTTTGCAATTTTTGGTGAAATACTTGCTTAATGTCTTCTTGAGTCAAGTTTTGTGGGTGACGTTAAAAGCCTCCGTTCTCGTATGCTTAATTTCCCTCAGTTTGCTTCACGAGTTTAGCTCATTTTCTTGTTAGGTCTCGAGTATGTCTGTTGTAATTAAAGAGAGGCAAATGTTAAACATTTAAAATTCCAGGTTTAATAATAAACATTATAAAGAATATTATACGTTGAGTGTGTGTGTGAGAGAGAGAGAGAGAGAGAGAGAGAGAGAGAGAGAGAAAACATGCTCCAGTAACATTTTTGTAACACTTGCCTTGACGATCCTCTCACCTAACGCTAATAGGTGACGTAGTCTATATCGACAAGGAAACAAATCTGCAAAGGACCGATGCTAATTATTATTCAATAGTTAAAAAATCCGTAGTTTATTCTTAATGTTGAGAGGGATTTATTATTTGAAATACCTTAAGATCTGAACTAATCTGAATACGGAACTTTACATAAATATGTGCATGTGTTTGTGATAAAGGCGTTGGCTCTGCTGAACTATAAACCCGATAAGCTTCACTTCCTTTCTCTCTGCTCAAAATCTAAGTTAAAGGTAATTCAAGTCAGACTAAAAGGAAGGATCTTACTCTGATCTTACTCTTCTTCTTGCTTTTCTCTTTAATTTGGAAGACACAAAGTAGACTTTGCCTACCCCCTAAAGTCATCGTGCTAAATATTTTTGTAAGTTATACCTATCTATATGTGCACTTGCCAATCATACCATCAATGATAACTTCATTTTTTTATTCAAAGTATCCTCCAACATAGAAGTACTGATGTAATTATACATTTTGAGGTGCTGGGTGGTAAAGGAAACTGGTAAGTAACAAGAAAAAGGCTTTCACAAGGCATTTAAGTGGCATAGCGATTTCAGAAAACTCACGCTATCATCAGTGCCCTACTGGCAAACAAAAATAGTTAGTCATACAAATTTTAATATGCATACAGAGAAGGTTAAATGTCTTTTTGCAACTATTCAAAAAACATTTTTACACAAAACTTTACAGATCTGTAAAAAAAAAATTGAATTACAGATTTGTATATAAAAACAAGAGCTAAAAATTCAATAGGTCAACAATTCATAAAAATGAAGTGGTCATAAAAATCTCAAAACAACTAAAACACCGAAGTTTACATGTAAAGAAGTCATAAAGTACGGCCTCAGTCCAGAGAATCCCTGATAGAAACCAGTTGTCTGTGAAGGTAAGTTATTAGCTCATTTCTATCTTATTTATTCTTTACACGTTATTTTTTCACAGTTGTTCCCCTGTGTTTTATTACTTCTTTACATGTTGTTATCTCTAGTCTATTTTACTTTTGTTATTTCACTATGTACAATTTTTGACTGTTGAAAGGGCAAATCACCTACGATATGACGTACATAAATAAAAAAAAAAGTCTAATGTAAGCTTCTGTGAAAATGTTTTAGGTGTTTCAGATTTTTATGAACATTTGCAATTTATGAATTCTTGACCTATTGAATTCTTATCTCTTGTTTTTACGCACTAATATATCTATCCCTATCATATGTGGTTGTCAGCCACTTAGGTTGAAATGAAAGTACATCAGCTTGCCGAAGTTTCGGTAAAATATATTACCTTTGTCAAGGCAAACTGAATAGTGTTGCACAACACCAAGTCCAGTTTTGTAATTAAGTCCAAATTCTAAAATAAATATAAAAAACTCTTTGTTGGAGGAGAGTCGGAAACAGTACAGCAATGAAACCAAACTTTAGAATGCAAATTTGGACATCAAGTGGAGTCCTAGAGGTAATCCTAAAAATAACCACGAATTCTGGTGAAGTTAAATATTAAAATGCTTAGGATGACGAAACATTTATCAAAGACATAAGGATAAGGAGCAAAATCATTGGTTGAAAACAGAACGGAAGATATTTGGAGATGTTAAATAGTACCACGGAAGGCGAAATGATTCTAAAGCAACGCATTTGTTTGCAAAGCGTAAATTAGATATTATCTGGGCTTAAAAATAATAATAAAAAAAACACTTTTTTCTATTATATATGTCACTAGAGGAGACAAGGATGATTGTGAGGCCCAGGCAATAGTTGCTAGATTATCTGAGGATGGACTTCGGAATACTGAGAGCTATTTAGAAGAACCTGTCCTGATCACTGTGAATTCATAAAGTGCAACAAAGGTCCAGGCCCTACAAGGTCCGTAGTACCTAGTAGAATGAAATCGGTACGAAGTGCTCTTTTGTAAATCGATTATTCTGTTATAAATGAGACAGCATCTTTTTGTAGCATGACTTCGTAAACATACTGCTGTTTTTGTTGGCTGATCGATTTGAACGGTCAACAAGGTTTCAGTTATCTAGATGACATGGAATATACTGAATGGAAAATATTTGATTTATTACAGTGTAAAGAAACCTCCAGATTCAGTATTAACCCCTAATTTTCATAGTGCATAAATAGTACCCATATATAAGTCATTAATTAAACATTTATAATAATCAATTATTCCTGAATATAGCCATTTTATATTTAAATCCCGATTACCTAGGAGATATGAGCTCTATAACCTCTAGCTCTATAACCTAGGAGATATGAGCTCTTGAAACATCAGGCGCAGGTAGTTGATAGCTGTAGGCGTTTAGATTAGTAAGGCTCTTGAGTGCTTCGGATATTAGCCGACTCTTTGTTCCGTAATCGAGGATGCGTCGGGACCATTTCTAATTTCAATTTCTCCGCATAGTAAATTGGCCTTGCTTTTACATGCTCAAACCAGATATGAGTTATAATAGACTACATAAACTAATATCTTCACATCATATTCCATAATACTGCGCAGAGATGTACTCAGTTAAAATTTATACAGAAGCTCTGTATTAAAGAAATTTCCAAAATAATGCAGACAGATTTAATGTAAATAAATTAATCATTACTATCACAAAAGCTACTTGTCTTTCTTTTTACTCTAGTAAAGCGGTTTTTTTTTTTGCTTTTTTATACAACTCTGTATCCCGTGGTAAGTGAAGGAAACTTCAGTTACGAGCTTTAAATATCCTACTTTTTATTCACTCAAACCTTTATTACATGTCCGTAATTCCATAAATATATGTAGTTCAGACATATTGTGCATTTTATTGGTAGCTTTTTCATATAATACACACATTCTAACTTATCTTACCAAAAAATATAGAATTATAATGAAATAGGTCTTGAGCGTACGAATTACAAAGGTATAACTTTCATTATATTTTAATAGACAAAGTGTGCATATGAGAAAACTTCATGAGGTATTCAAGGGATTTTTTTCAATATGTATAAATAAAGTATCCAGCTTTACATGACCGTATTAATAGATTATCCTAAACAGAAGATCACCCACACGTACCCCATGCCAAACACTCTAGATGTAGGGCATAAAATAAATAAAATAAATAAAAATTTGTAACCGGCATAATTTAATTTGCTTGCTAATTTAAAATGAAAATATTGAAAAATTGTTGGCTCTCCATTAAACCCCCCCCCCCAAAAAAATTCCCAATTGGCCTGTTCTGATCATTAAGAATCTCATACGATCATATTTAATATTTATTAAGATCAATGGATCCCTAAAAAAAACAGTGTAACATTTTGTAACTCTCACTTCGTCCTCCGAAAGATGCTCCATCGATCACGATTACCGGGCAATTAAAGGTTGCTTATTATAACTCAAAAACTCTCAAAATTACTGCTATTTTACACTCACTAAAATATATATAATAATATTAAAGTTTGTGGGTAGAAAAAAAGGAATTTTTATTGTTGACTCTTGGCACTAACTAGGGTTGCACAGTTTTTGAGGAAAAGGATAAAGCACTAAGCCAAAAACGTAGGAAAATAAATCAAGAATCCTCGCTCGCTCATTAAATGAATGTCTTCAATGGCGGAATTATCATAGACAAAAAAATTACCAACAAGTCAATAAAATCGCACAGGTACTCTGAAATCGAAGCATCCCCCATGTACTTTACAGATAACATGTATCTCACATTTCATACGCTATGGCTTCCTTAGTAAGAAAACTAAGAAAATAAGTCTTGAAATTTCATCTGAACATAAGTTATTTAGTGATTTAATAAATTAATCTGAAAATGAGTAATAAAGGAATTAAAGCTATCTATTGCAATTTTGGGTCATTCATTGTTGTTAATGAGCTTACATATAAGATTTCAAATATATAATACTTGATGCTTATTAATGAATTTTTTAAGATTACTTTTGTAGTTCGTTGAATCCCCAATCCTCATGATTTAATGATAGCTCTGAAACTCTGGCGCCACAATGGACTGCTCTTAATTTGTAACTCGATTTTTAACAATTTTGCTGAGGCTAAAACCTTAGGCTATGTCTGAAGCTCTGCCCACATACTAGTAATGTTAGAGGTTATCTACTACTCAACTGATTTACAACTGATCAGATCTCTGGTGAAGCAGATGAGGGAATAGTTGAGCAAAATGAAAGCAGGTCCTAGGTCATAGGTGTTACGTCATTAGCGGTTGCACTCTGAACAATGCTGGCAGAGCAGAAAACCGTGACCTAGAAGTGTTCAATCGATTCTTTTACTGAAAATGTTCATTCAATAGTGAACCAAAGAAGAGCAGATTTTAAATAAATGCACACTTGAGCATAAACCTAAACTGATATAGAGCTTATTTAGCAATGAATTCCAGAATAATGTCACAATTGAAAAACCAGAATTGCAGTTACCCATACATACACCCGTCATCTTTAGTTTTCACTCACAGACAATAATATTTCAATTAGTCCTCTCTGGAGTCAGTAGCTTTGTTGGCCGAGAGCAGGCTAGATAGCCAGGAGAACAGGTCCGCCGAATTCAAATAATGTTTATCAAAAAACACGGAGTATGAAAGGAAGCATACACATATTACAGAATATAACATAAGTAACATTTATTGGCTAAGCTTTCAAATAAATTGCAATCATTTACACTTATAATACTGTTTTACTTTAAGGCACGTAAATTTAGAATACTAATTGTCTCCCCTCCAAAGCACTGCCGCTGGGTGTTGAGTTCAGGGGAGTTTTGGCTTACAGAGAAAAATAACTACAACAGCCTTCACTAGAGTCCGTAGCTTAGTTTCAAATTACTTCCATCGATAGTCCGGAGACCCAGGTTCGGCTGACTCAGAAACAGTTTCTCAAATAAAAAATTTTCCTCCTATTCTATTTTATCCTTGGTCAGTCATGTAAGACTGGAGGGTAAATTAAGACTGGTTAATATTTATCAGTAGTGGTTATCTTATCTGGCTATAGGGTACTTAGAGATGGCGTCCTAATGATCTACCACTTTGTAATCCCTTCATCCGCGAAGACTTGTGAAAAATGATAGTATCAAATGACCTTTAATGACTGTAGCGGTCTAAATAAGTAAATTCGTTTATTATTTCTGTCAATTTACTGATGCCACACGGATTTACATTTACACAGTTCATGCCACTTTATGGACTAGTAATATTTTTGTTTGACCACCCTTTCCCTGAATATTCTGAATTCTCGAAATTTATTTTGTACGCATTGGGGAAGTACCTACTTATTTATGAAGTTCCATAGGCATTTAAACAATTATTATATAACATATTAATAATAGTTTTATTATTATATTATTATTACATATAATTTAAATAAATTATGACATCTAGGCCTCTATTTGGTGGTGGTTTTGAAATTCATCAACGACAAATTTATTTATAGCCATCATAAAAGTTATTTAGTAGCCTGAATAGTTTTATATTTATTTTTTTACAAAAAACTTTTAGTTGTATAGTGTTTTTTTATTTGATTGGAAGGGTTTCATAACTTCTTGCAGTGTATGTTGCTAATTTGTATGAACCTGTAATAGATTCCGAAAGGCGGAAATAGTGCTTTGAACATAACCGGAGTTCGGTGCCTATGTACTATATAATAAATAAATAAATGAACATAACCAACAGAATCCAAGACAATATTATTTTTTTTTAATTAGAAAATAATTCTTACTTCCATAGATATAATATTTTCTTTATATAGAATTTAAGTGCCCTGACATTAAAATATTTAGTCGAGGAATATATAAATGTATCAGGTAGATGCAGACCTGCATCAAATAGAGTAGGTCTTATTTAATGCCACCTTCTACTACTTAGATTATGACTACTACTCCTGCACAAAAGTATAATGAACTTTAGTAATAAAAATAACACAATTCATCAAAATAAAAACATAATGTACAATTCATTTTATTAGCTTTTGTTATAAGAGAACAATAATTAACAACAATAAATCAATTACAAAACATTACTTATTTTGTATTTGGTTATATTATCACTCCATAGTACGATATAAACACCCTCTCACCCGCGAACATCAACCTTCTTTAAAAATTAATCCTACAGCATAATTTTGTGTAACTTTAATTTCCAAGGAATATTTCCTAATCGCGAGAGTCTTGGGTAGGCCATAATAGATTACTGCAACCATAATAACTTAACAATCAAGTTTCAATATTGGTAATTGTTTCTATTATTACTCCACGAAAATAAAAAAAATGTAAAGCTAGCAGAGGGCTGGTTAGGACAGTCAGTAGAATTTATTAGTGAAGGCAATGTTCGACCAGTTTCAGGGCAGAGTCCAATACAATGACAGATGCGTAAGCATTTCTCGACAACATATGATTTCTATATGATGGCATGTCGGTTTTCAGATATATAAAGCTGGTAGAGTAGCTTCAGGGATAACGGAGTATAACCTAAAGAAAAAATAAATCTAGGGAAAAAAGCTGAAAGTAATATGTACCTATATAGAAGTAATAAAGGAAAAGTAACAAGGAAAAGGTTTTAAAATTCACTATCTTAAGTTATATATATATCCTGAATTCTCGATGAGAATTCTCTCCAGAGCCCCAAACTCCCCTGATGATGAAGCAGTCAGCTCATTCATCATAAAAACCCATCTCAATCTAAATAAAGTAGCAAGAAATGATTTTTAAGGCCTAAACATTTTTAAGAGAGTTCTTCATACAGTGGGTCTTCAATTTATATATATATAATGTAATTCAATCAACTTCATGCTGATTTTTTTTTAATTAATGTTTGCTTCATACCACTGTGGGTATTTGAGACTGGTTACCTGCAATTTTACCATCCATGGATGTCATATATTTAGAGTGCTACTAAGACTGCTAAATTATTAATTTATTATATATATAATTATTGAATTGATATATTTTATAAAACACATTCATTGAATTATATACGTCTTCTATTTAATACTATTTTAAACAAATAATTGAGATAATATTAATAACTCTGTTATTGAACCAAACATACTGGACGTATCATATATTATGCATTTTAACATTTAATGGAAATAAAAACATTTCATTTCAAATAATAATAAACGTCAAAAAATAAATTCAAATTTTCCCCTGGAATCAAGCCCACAGCACCAGCACGGTACACAGTATAAACAACAGTTAGTTGTATTACTAAGATCAAAATTGTGGAAGGATGTTTTGATCTTACTAACGCACAGTCAATAATAGTTACCCTTGTGACGTAAAATCTTAATAAATAGGAATCAGGTTCATGAATAGAATCTGAATAAATATGAGTGACGCAAGTAGTAGTCCTTGTTTGGCTGACTATACGCTTTAATTTAAGATATTCGTTCAATTTCTATAATATGTGGTAGTATCAAGCGGAAGTTGGTAAAAACTATATGGAGTTCAAGCACTCTCATACGAAAAATGTTGAATGAAATATAAATAATGAAATGTGAATATGAGTATGCGAAACTAATGACTAGATATTGTTACTTGGACTAACTATTTTGAAGTAAATTTACCCTTTTACTACTACTAATAAAATACTATTATTATTTCCCTAATTCGTCAACTTACGGTGGTACAAGTGGACACAAAAACATCGGATTACAATATTATTGTTGCATAAGCAGCCAATAAGATTTCCATTCAATAGAAAAATTTGTTAAACGTCAAATATTATATATTGTACTTTCTTAATTTAAAAACCAAATGGGGATTTCGGACGTTTTAAAAAGGCACATCATACGGTACTAAACAATTATAAATATATGCCATGAGGTAAAATACCAATAATTAAGAGCTACTGCAAACTTTTAATAATTATTTTCAATTTCAACTGGCAGCATATACTTTAATTTATTAAAAAAGAAAAAGAAAAGAAAAGGTTTTTCAGTTAGCCAGAATAATAAAGTTAATCAATAAAAATAATTAAATAATTCGACATACTTCCTATTATTAAACATTGTTAAATTATGCCCATTCTTACAATATCAAATTTTTTTTAGAAAAAGCCAATCGTTCAACGCTTAAGCCAAGTATTTCTTATTCATAACGGATGTCATTAGCCTCATTTGAGTAATTATGAGAAAGGAATTTATGCAGGAATATGCAAATTGATTTTACAGTTAGGGCACTCTCTTTAAAAGAAAGAACTTGTCGGAAGATTTATGCCATAATCTCATTTCTTCCCACCAATAACCCACTCTTTTAAACGACCAACTTTTAAAGGTCCCAACTAATCAGAATTACCAATGAATTCACAGCTTCCACTTCACCAAATTAGAATACTTTAGGTGTATTTATGCAAAATAGTAACCATTGGTAGAAGGAACTATGTACATAGATTTGGAACCGCTCCAAATAACTTTTTTTTATAATCTACAAAAGGTACATTTTCAAATTAAAATTACTTGTGTCTTTTTTATTGCATAATACCAAAAAAATAATTCTGAGATCTGTAAGAAATTTCGACGAGACAAAAACAAATTATGACATCTTTGAGCAACCTAACTAGGTTCACATCATGCTATTAATTTTATAAACTCTGATCAGTTATTACCAAATAAAGTACATGAAAGTGTAATGAAAGTATCAAAATAATGAAATGAGTAAAGGGAATTGGTTCTAATATTAATCAATTCCATAGAACAATATGCTTAAATATAAATAAATTCCCCATAACTAGAAAGATCTCACATTGATTTCGGTTAATTGCAGGAAAATCAGTTATAGAGGCTATAGACATGACGCGAATATCGAAAAATTCAAAAAATGTTTTCAAATATTCATCGATCCTACCTAGATGACGAAAATGTCTTTTCAAGACTTTTTTTTGGCACCAATTACTCATGTTCGTAAAAACTGCAATTCAGATGCTTCATTGTTCATTGAGTCTCCTTTTTAGAGACCTCTCTTAAACAAAAATAAAATATACTTATTTTTATAATTATTATTATTTATGAACGTCCACTTTTTGCTACTATGGCTAATTGAAACGGGTTATCTACTGGTTACCACCCTTTTCTAGCCAGGGTAGGACAAAGGATTTTATAACTAAATAAATTCCTATTATATATATATATATATATATATATATATATATATATATATAAATTCCTATTTATATATAAATATATTTTTTTATTTTTAAGTAGATATAGTTTTTTACGTGTAAATAATAAATCAGACAATTAAAAGAATTTATTTCTCTGGGAATTTTTTTCTGAGGTCCTTAGCCAGATGTTTTCTCGCAGAAGCTATCTGGTGGGAAAGTCGTACATTCTCAAGCAATCCCATTCGTCTCTGCCATTGTAGCGATCACTATAGTACGTAAGCCCCGACCCCACCCGAAGAGATTGGTCTCCATCTCCAACACTTCTTTAACAACTTAGGCTTCCCCTCAAGAACCACCTCCTCACATCAGTATCTCCTTTCTATTCCCTCATTGTTTTTTACAATCTATACCTCTGTGTTTACCACTAGATAAAGAATGAATGAATGAATCCATCAAATAAGAATCGAATCAACTAGGGCAGTATTAATACAAATACGCCAGGCTCTATAATATGTGGGGTAAGAAAGCTCCAATGTCTACAAAATGTCTGCCTGTGAGGCAAAATAACCACTCTTCCACGATACCATTTTTTATATTTTTGCAAGATATACTACGGTATTGAATCTCTAACGTCAATTTTGAGAAATCTCAGTAAAATATTTACAAATTCTATTATGTTTATATTATTTACTTAAGAGGCGTATTTTGACATGTTGATTCTTTCTTTTTTAACGTAAATGCTAAATAAGCACAATGCACGGCATTATATTAAATATGTTCATAAATTTATACAGAACTAGCGGACCCGACAGACGTTGTTCTGCATGATATTTCAAGCGATTAGGAAATTTAATAATATTATGTTTAAAACAGAAGCTACTTTTAATAACACAATAACTTTTGTTATGTGCACGTTTGCCTAAAAGCAAACAGAAAATGGAATATCACGAATTTTTTATTCAGGCCTTTCTAATAACCCCCACTCCCGTTCAAACCTAAAAAATGTAATATAGCTTATAATCATGGAAGAATTAATACTAATTTACCTATAGAGTTTTGTTAAGTTCGATTCAATCGTTAGTGTCCAATAAAATTGTTGGCTCCCACTTTAATTTTTTAGTGTATATCTCGTTTATACTTTGTCATGCGACAAAAGCGAATATAACAAAAGTTACTCTAAATAACAAAATAAACAACTTTTATCCTGTGCATATTTGCCGAAAAACCAATAGGAAACGAAATATCGCTATTTTTAATTTTAGGCTTCCCTTACAACCCCCACTCTTGCTCCATCTGCCGGGCTGATTTGAAAATCTAAACCATCCAGGGCGTCACCCAAACGCATACAAAAAAATTCATTCAAATCGGTCTAGCTGTTTAGGAAGACTTCAGTAACATATACACGTACAGTAGAATTATGTATATAAAGGTTATTGTCAACATTTGCTGAAAGTTGAGAAACACCACTGTTAGGGTAACCTCTTTAAGAAAATATGTTAGAAGTATAATAGGCTCCTGTAATAACAATTCCATTTTTATCATTAGGTTCTTCTGCGTATTCAGTCCCAAGGAAGAATTGGCGTTATCTCCTTTCACTTGGCTGGAGTAGGTATTATACAGCTTCAACAATAGTTTCTATAAATCGCTCATTGACCATGGACTGTAGACATGAAAAGGCTTCTTCAACCAGTGTGATGCTTTTATTTTCATGCAACAAATACGTTATTGAAAAAAAGATTGATGGTCCAAATTCCCTATTTGATACAAGTAGGGAAGACAACATACTATTGGGAAATATGAAGTCTATTTTTTCATCACTAGCCACACTATTAAATTGGCTATCCAAATTTCAAGCAAAAAATTTATTTAATTTCAACCTTCCTACTACCTTTCTTAAACTTCATCAAAGAATGGTTTCCCGGCGAAATATAAACATTATGCTTCCTAAAGTATTAAATAATCTTTTCCATTTCAGCATACAGAAAGTCCTTTCTGTTCAAATATTCTTATTATACTCGTGAATTACTTGGTTCTGATATTGATAAATTTATTTTAATAGCAGGTGTTAGCCGTTATTGACGGATTGAAATAAACTTCGTTTTGTGGCTCAGGTTAGCCATGCAAGTCAATGAGCTCTTAATATACTTGAGACTGGAAGGTTCGATCACCAGAAACTGTGAACCCACCCCAATAAGCCGTAGTAGCATAAATAAATTTTCTTGATTATTTTCAATAAAACCAATTCGAACGGAGAGTTTTGACCTCAAAATCCTGTCAGTAGTGAAGTATAGCATAAGCGTATGTGGTATAACATACCTATACAAAACATTTCTCAGTTCTGTTCAGATATTCTCATAAATCAAGTTTATTTAATTACACGAAGGCTATGATAAGTAGATTTTCCTAAAAGAAGTGGGTATTTACTAGAAAGTTTATAGATACGTTAACCAATAAGTTCGTTGTTAATGTTTTGTTCTTGAAAATAACATGTTTGGTTTAAAACATATCCAGCCAAAAACCATTTTGAAGTGTGAAATCCAAAGTTTTTACATATAGCTTCCGGTGGGCTAGTCGTACTTCATGGCGTTATAAGAGAATGGCCCGGTCTACTCTAATTTAATACCTTTGATACCTTAGAATCAAAACAGGGCAACATCTATCGTCGGGAAAAATATTTTCCTGGGATTATGTATTTGGGTAATATAAAGTCATACATTAGTATGGAATTCTATTTTTTATAGGATTTCCTAGATAAGGTAAACATTTATTGCGGTTGTCTCTTGATACAATTTTCGAAAAAATGTCTTCAAAGGTCCACCGAACGTATGACTGAATAATGTATCGGAAAACTTGGAAATATGCTGCAATTACGCTCTTCATTTATTTAACTTTAATTTTACCTATTGCACAACTTTAGTAAAGTTTTTGTTTTTTCCTGTTACTTGGAACTTAAGAAGTTTCACGCACTTAAACATCAATAATATGTACCAGTGAAACCTAATAAGCACTTTTCTCTCTGGTCAGACGTGAGGAAATCAGAGAGGAACAGAAGATATAGCAGAAGCTGCCGATGGTACTTTATTAGATTTTTAACTTTCATCCTCCAGCTGAAATCTTATTACCCAGCCTCCATCTGATTTGCGTTTTCTTCCCCAGGCCACTTCGATTTGAACTTTGCCTGCTTATTTGATGTGTTTCTTAAAAACAAGAAAAGGATATCAGATTTCCATCTTAGCATATAATTGATTACATTAGGCTACCTGTTTTTTTTTTCAGACCCAATCTTGCCTACAGTCCAAATTTGATAAATGTAAACTCCTTTTAATAGAAAAGAGGCACCTTCATAAACTCTACATTTTTATGTCCAATCTTACCAAGAATATATCAAAATATCTTCCGTTCGCGTTTCATCAGGACTATTTAAGCGTTTTACGTAAAACTGAAGATTAAGTACATTAATTGCCGAAATCGTGTTTACATAGGTTTTTTAGTGCTGGAGAAAAGGGAATCGAATTTGGGATGAGATCATTGGCATGCCTTTCCAATATTTGGGGCATCAATATAGTTTACGCGGCACCTTCTTGACTGAATTTTAGGGGAATATATAATTAATATATTTTAAGGGAAATCAACTATTGAGGTCGTACTCATGATGGAGTTTTCGACATTTTTCTTGAATGTCCATCCATCCTACCTAGTAGTTGACGAAAATGAGGTCCGTTCAAAACTCTCTCTCTCTCTCTCTCTCTCTCTCTCTCTATATATATATATATATATATATATATATATATATATATATATATATATTTGTCTGTTACCGCTCTAGCGGTCGCAATTTTTTTTAGTTTGATCGTTACCAATCTCGATATTTAGTCGTTTTATGTAAAAAGAAAGATAATGGCTGAAATCAGGTCGTTAATGGCTAAAATCAGACCGGTGGAAGGGAGGGGGTTTTAGAGGGGAGGATTTTCGAAAATTCGAAGTATTTCCGTTACTATACCGTCGGATCGAAAAATTGTATAGAATCAACCTTATTGGAAATTAAATGTACAATAAATATTGTTATATACATTTATTCTCCATCTTGAATATTAACCCAGATATTTGAATTTTTATTAAATCTGGGTGAATAACGGATGAGTGTTTCCCTCCAAAAGCTAGGTCGCCCGTTGCCTTAACTGTTGGGCTCTCGCGAAATTTATCTTAGGTAGCTTAGTTAATGCAGCCCCTGCGTGACGGACTTTTTATTTTCTTCAAAATATATAGATTTTTTCAAAACATTTCAGGTGGGCCTAAACGTATGATTGCCAGTATATGACAGCTGAGTGTATATTGTTTCAATTTAAAGTTCATGGCATTCCTAATAACTCGTCCAACATCAAACATGTGAACTATTTTGTATTTTTCTTCTAGGTTTCCAACGGATGGGTTTATCAAACTCTAACAGCTGCTTGCTTCGAAGCCCATTATCACTATTACTTCGGCCATTGCCCATATGTAACAAGCAAAAATTAAATTTATTGGTATTTTATGAAATTGATGCCTCGCCAATCGGCTCGTATCTCTCCTCTATTAAAACTGAGGTATTATTGAGGACCTTGAACATCTTATATCGGCAAATATATTATTACAGCATACAATGGCGGCTGTTCATACAATATTCGGATATATTCCCGCATTACAAAAGCAGCCTGCACCACAAAATTAAATTAAACAACTGAAGTATGAGGTGGTACAATAATATTGTCGATCAATAGTTCGGAATATTCAGTTCGGGATTTATGAAAAACCGAAAATCGAAGTTTATATTCCGAAATACTCATGCATGTTTCGATGAATGGTTGACCGAATTTTCCGTCCATTGTCAATCCTAAAATTTAAAATTCCTTTGTAAATATTGCATTTAGAAACGAATACAGAGTTTTTGTTAGCTAAATCAGCTTCTGAGAACATTGTCACAACCCCCTAGGTTGGATCGCGGGACCTGAGATGAGTTTTTATTTTATTTTAAATCGCGTCATAAGCACAAAATCTCAATAGCTGATTTCTTAAATACTTGAATATCGACTTTTAACATGAAAGTGGGCACTAGGTTAACCTGAACTTTGTGATACAACATTGATAATTACTTCATTTCCATTACATTAAATATCTAACATGTACTACGCATTGAAACTCCTGCATGCTTATTCATACGCTTGTTATGTAAAAAAAAAAAAAAAAGAAAAAGAAAAAATGTATTTAAAACGAAATATCGCAAAAGTAGTCTTGAATGAATCCAGAAAAATGTTTACTTAAAAAAGTTCTTAGAATTAATTTATTTTAATTGCTTAGTAGTAATTATTTGTGAAAGGAATATATTTCTCCACCTCCACAGCTTCATGAAACTATGCTGGTCATTCATTTTTTTGTTTTTTTTTTTTTTAATGTTTCTTTCCCCGTAGACTTGTTTCAAAGATAATTTTGTTCACTGCAACTTTTATGTGGCAGCATTTTTCAATAAAATAAGCCGTTTTTGAAATACAAATTTGAGCATTTTACGGCTAAATGCCTCAAATCGAAAAATTCAAGGGGTCACAATTATGGCACACCAAGTCTCAGCCTTGTATTAAAATAATTGATGATTTTAAGGGGGGGGGGGCTCACTGTATAACAGAGAATTGTTTATGTAACATGAGTTGAAGTGGGGGTTTGCTGAAGGCTGAAAACTGAAAAAGTCCGTCATAAAGGGGCCGCATTAACTAGCAGATTTCCCACTTGCGCCACATATTTGCATTATCTCATGACGTAAAAGTACAATTATTATAATTCAATGAGAACACAATTATTTTTTTAGGCTTCAAACAAAGTCCTTCATTTTATAACAAGTGTTTGTTAATATGACATGAGTAGGAGTGGAGGTTTACTGAAGGTCGAAAACTAAAAATGCAAATATCATGGTTAATAATCAAGACATTGAAAAAACGTATATAACAACATTTATAGAACATTACATTTGCAGCATGCATATATATATATATATATATATATATATATATATATATATATATATATATATACTAGCTCAGATACCCGGCGATGCCCGGGAAATTATTGTTGACTGACTAATGATGGTATTTTGATAGTAAGACTTCAATGTGTACAATTACACTTCCCTCCACGACGTAATGATTTTCCGAAATAGCCAACCCTGAAGGGTAACATTTGGGGATTAATAGAACAGAAATTTTAGTTTTGAAGGATTAATGAAAATGTGTTCCTAATTAATCCTTCTACACTTTAAGACTCACCGTTTTTCAATAATTCAAACCATAATCATGGGTAGCATTTATTACAATTAAATATCATCCATAATGAACATATTTTCTTTCAAAGGCCTACCCGAGCTCAAATAGTTCAGGCAAAGTTTTATATGTAAGATTATATTTGTAATAGTGAATCTCACTGGAAATCACCAATGCCAGACGGGAAATAAGTAAACTCAATTAACTGGTAAGGCTGCCGTCATCTTCCGCTCCCGCATTAGACTTCTCGCTTTACAGCCTCTTTTATAATCCCCACTCCCGTTTGGACCTAAAATTTTAAATATAGCTTATAATCATGGAAGATTTAATGCTAATTGACATACCGAGTTTTGCTAAGTTCGGTTCAATCGTTAGTGCCCAACAAAATTGTTGACTCCCGTTTTAGATTTTAGTGTATATCACGTTTATACTTCTCTATACGACAAAAGTGAATATAACAAAAGTTACTCTAAATAACGAAATAAACAACTTTTGTTATGTGCATATTTGCTGAAAAGGCAATAGGAAACGAAATATCGCTATTTTTTAGTCCAGGCCTTCCTTACAACCCCCACTCCTGCCCGTCCCTAGAAATGTTGGTATGGCTTGCTATAATGAAGGCGTTAGTCCTAATACACGTACCGAGTTTTATTTTGTTTGGTTGATTCTTTTGTGCCGAATAAAATTGTCGACTCCCACTGTAGTTTTTAGCGTATAACTCATTTATACTTCCGTATACGGCAAAAGTGTATTTAGCAAAAGTTACTTTAAATAACAAAATAAACAACTTTTGTTATGTGCATATTTGCTGAAAAAGCAATAGGAAACTAAATATCGCTATTTTTAATTTCTGGCCTCCCTTATTACCCCCACTCCTGCCAGTCCCTAGAAATGTTAGTATGGGTTATTATAAGGACATCGTTAGTATTAATTCACATAGCGAGTTTGGTTTAGTTCGGTTGAGTCTTTTGTGCCAAATAAAATTGTGGACTCCCGCTATAGTTTTTAGCGTATAACTCATTTATAATTCAGTTTACGGCAAAAGTACATATAACAAAAGTTACTCTAAATTACAAAATAAATAACTTTTGTCATGTGCATATTTGCTGAAAAATCAATAGGAAACGAAATATCGCTATTTTTAATTTCAGGCCTCCCTTATAACCCCCACTCCTGTTCGTCTTACAGAATATTAATATAGCCTAAAGTCTAAGTTGGGCTAGTAGTAATATACATACCAAGTTTCATAAAATTCGGTTCAGCCGTTTATGCGTGAAAAGGTAACAAACAAACAAACAAATAAACAAACAAACAAACAAACAAACAAACAAACAGACACGAAAGAAACAAAATGTAGTTATGGTGTCTATGACATGTGAAACGAAAAGTTATCGTGAAATTTCGCGAAAAAAATCAATGTACAGACAGAGGTTACAATTTTATATATATATAGATATATATATATATATATATATATATATATATATATATATATATAAAGTTTTAAGCGGACGTCCTGGGTAGATGGATATTAGACATTTTTTTTCAGAAATCGTGTCATGAGTACGACCTCAATACCTGATTTTCCTTAAGGGAAATCTGCTAAGATAGAGATATCTCGGTTAATATTCAAGATAGAGAATAAATGTATATAACAATATTTATAGTACATTTAATTTACAATAAGATTGCTTCTATACAATTATTCGATCCGATGCATAATAACGGAGATATTTCGAATTTTCGAAAATCCCCCCTCTAAACCCCCCCTCCCTCTGGTCCGATTTCAGCCATTAACGAACTTGATCTGTCTTTTTACATAAAACAGTTAAATATCGAGTTTCGTAACGATCAAACAAAAATTGCCACCGCTAGAGCGTTAACAGACAAATATATATATATATATATATATATATATATATATATATATATATATATATATATATATATATATATATATATATATATATATATATAATTTTGAACGGACATCATTTTCGTCATCTCCTGGGTAGGATCGATGGAAATTTGAAGAAATTTTTCGAAAATCGCGTCATGAGTACGATATTGAGGTCGTACTCATGACGCGATTTTCGAAAAATTTCTTCAAATTTCCATCGATCCTACCCCCCTATCCCTTGAGGGAAATCTGTTAAAAAGTTCTGTGAAGTTTTCATTGTTTTAGCTTTTATTTAACAAGTTATTAAATAATCTTACAAATTAAACTAAAACTGTTTTTCTTTTTTTATCTGTCGCAGTGTATCTTATTTTTTTAAATTGTTTAAAAGCTAGGTACCGAAGGAAATATAAGTATTGGATAGATAGAACTTTACCATTAAAATACTCTAAGAAACAAATCATAAATATAATACAAAGTTTAGTAAAATCTTGAAACAATTTTTATTTGTCCAAATATTCCAAATAATTATTCTTATTTCATTTAACTAACTCATTCGTTTTTATATCAAATAATGAACTGGTAACAAATTGTTCATACTAATTAGTTTATTTTTAAATAGCACGGACGTTTTATCAAAACCAAATGTTGCCAATAAGACTATAAGCCCCTTAAAGGCTTTTTTAATGAGTGATTTGGCCCTACAGATTCATGGAAACCCTACAGATAGTTTACGAACTACAATCACCAATGAACTATTGCATATTACTGAAATTCTTTAATAAAACAAATTTGTTCTGAAAAAAGAGGGGGGGGGGAGAGCAATCTCCGACACAGCGCAAAAGCGAGTATCGATTTGCTCCACTCAGGGATTCTTTAGTCAGTTTATTTCTCGCAACTATCAAGATCATACCATCAAATTAATGGCTTATTTTGTTATCATTATTTCTATGTGAAGTGAAATAATAATATCTGACTTGTGAATTATTTCAATGAGCTACATTTTTTTTTGTTTTTCAAGAAGTGTAACATCATATCAACACTGTTGGAGGAGGTTACACAGTTGATGTGCGCGTGTGTCATATTTCGTCAGTAGGTATTTAGTAAAAGTTATTAGTATAATTTTTACTGAAGAAATTGCAGGCGGAATACTTTATTCAACACAAGCGTTTGATATTTAATAACCAGGCACATTACGAAGAAATGTCAAGTGGTTATTAATACATGCTTGCCTGAAATATGGTAAGTGATGCCTTTCTAGAAGATTTGGATAAATACCTTCAAAACCATAGTTACATCACTGGTTTCGTGCCGAGTGAAGATGATATTGTAGTTTCTCAACTCATGAATAAGGAGCTTTTAAAAGAATTTGTCCACATTGGTAGATGGTATAGACATATTAGTTCTTTTAATAACAAAAATTGCTTTGCTCAGTCTTCTGGAATTCAGCCTTCATTTAATTATTCAAAATATACCCAAAAAACAAAGATGGTAGAAACAGCAGTAAAACCATCTGCTGAAGCCAAGCCAAAGAAACCTAAAGATGAGAAAAAAACTGATAACAAAGTGTCTGAATTAAACCCATGGCCTGAATTTATTCAAGATCGAATAGCCTTATGGGACGCATATAAGAAAAAATATGAAGAAGATCTTGCTAACAAAGTAAGTGAGAATATTGCAGTAACCCTTCCTGATGGAAAAATTATAGAAGGTAATTCTTGGCGTACTACACCTTATGAAATTGCTAAACAAATCAGTCAAGGTTTAGCTGATAATACTGTTATAGCTAAGGTCAACAATGTACTTTGGGATTTAGATAGACCTTTAGAATTCAGTTGTAAACTTCAGCTACTTAAATTCGATGATCCAGAAGCCCAGGCCGTATTTTGGCATTCATCAGCTCATATTTTAGGAGAAGCCATGGAGAGAATATATGGAGGATGTCTTTGCTATGGGCCACCAATTGACTCCGGATTTTATTATGATATGTATCAGCCTGATACACAGGTTTCAAATTCTGACTACCCTGCCATTGAATCACTTGTAAAGAATATTGTAAAAGAAAAGCAACCTTTTGAAAGATTAGAACTTACTAAGGAACAACTTCTTGAAATGTTTAAGTACAACCAATTTAAAGTTCGGATACTTCGTGAGAAAGTTGATGCACCTACAACTACTGTATATCGCTGTGGACCATTAATTGATTTGTGTAGGGGTCCTCATGTTAGGCACACTGGTAAAATAAAAAGTTTTAAAGTAACTAAGAGTTCATCTAGCTATTGGGAAGGAAAAGCAGACGCAGAGTCTCTCCAGAGAGTTTATGGGATATCTTTTCCAGATGGCAAGCAAATGAAGGAATGGGAGAAGTTCCAAGAAGAGGCAGCTAAACGTGACCACAGAAAAATTGGAAAAGACCAAGAGTTATTTTTCTTTCATGAGCTTAGTCCTGGTTCTTGTTTTTTCCAACCAAAAGGAGCACATATTTATAACACACTCATTGAATTTATTCGTTGTGAATATAGGAAGAGAGGTTTCCAAGAAGTTGTATCTCCAAATATTTATAATGTTAAACTGTGGCAAACTTCAGGCCATTGGGCCCACTATGCTGAAAATATGTTCTCTTTTGATATAGAGAAAGAACAATTTGCATTGAAGCCCATGAATTGTCCAGGGCATTGCCTAATATTTTCTCATGGTGTCAGATCATGGCGTGACTTACCCCTCCGAATGGCTGATTTTGGTGTACTCCATCGAAATGAGCTGTCGGGAGCACTCACAGGTCTCACTCGAGTCAGAAGATTTCAGCAAGATGATGCTCATATTTTTTGCACTGTTGAGCAAATTGGTGATGAAATAACTCAAGCTCTCAAATTCCTTGAGCATGTTTATTCAATATTTGGATTTACATTTCAGCTTGTGTTGTCAACGCGGCCAGACAGCTACCTTGGTGAATTGTCGATGTGGGAAGAAGCAGAAAAACAACTTGCTCGAAGTTTGGATTCCTTTGGCATGCCTTGGAGAGAAAATCCAGGAGATGGTGCTTTCTATGGACCAAAAATAGATATTACCATACAGGATGCTCTTAAACGTTCCCACCAGACTGCAACTATTCAACTAGATTTTCAGCTCCCAATTCGATTTAATTTAAGCTATGTTACAGAAAGTGGTGAAAAGACTCGTCCTGTCATGATACACCGTGCAATACTTGGATCTGTAGAACGTATGATAGCAATTTTGACTGAATCATATGCGGGAAAATGGCCTTTTTGGCTTTCCCCGAATCAGATAATGGTAGTTCCAGTAGCTCCTCAGTTTGATGAATATGCTTCAAAAGTGAAGGAAACACTTTATGATGCAGGATTCCTTTGTGAATGTGATTTAGATCCTGGTGATACTATGAACAAGAAAATACGTAATGCCCAGCTTGCACAGTATAATTTTATTCTAGTTGTTGGAGAAAAAGAAAAGAACAGTAACACTGCAAATGTTCGCACTAGAGACAATGTTGTTCATGGAGAGCTTTCTCTTCCATCATTGATTGAAAAATTAACTGAGTTGAAAAACACCAGGGCATCAAATAATGACAATGTATTTTAAGACATTGGACTTCAATTTTTGTTTATTTTTTTGAACTTTAATTTATTAATGAATTGATCCAAATTTTCCACTTATCTTCATTAAGTTTGTAAACGAAACATTATTATTTTATTTTATTTTTTTCAAATAAATTATATTACCTGAAATATAGTGTTATTTTATTCTCCTGTATTTTTATTCACTTAAGATGTAATAATACTGAGAATGCATTTTTCTATTTCCAATGACTATGGATTTTAGTTGGTACTGTGATCCTAGATGCAAAGTTCTACCCCAATTAGCTTTATTTGCAGAAATTTATAAGAACCTGAAAAAGCATTAACTGGAATAACTTTTGCCATTAAGGATTATGCTGTAATTTCTAATTAAATGATTAATCAGTTTTATTATTATTATTATTTATTAACTTCCACTTTTTGCTAACTGGGACAGGTTATCTACATGTTACCACTCTTTTCTATTCATGGTAGGACTAAGGAAAATTAGACTATGGTGCAAAAAAAAAAAAAAAATATATATATATATATTTTCTGCAGTTAATATTTTTTCATATCGTGGTCTAAACGATATCGACATCCCTCTTTTGCCTTCAATTTTTTTGTAATTATTTTATAAAACATGTCGAATCAGATAAATAATGAGATTTTCATTGAATCAGTTATTTAGAGTTTCTAAATTATAATTTAACATCCACTTTCTGTGACAAAGACCAATGAGCACAGGTTGCCAACCTTTTCTTGTCAGGGTGGCACTATCAAAACCTACTACACTATGGTAACTCGTCATGAAAGATATTTTTTTCTCATCAAAATTATTAGTCTATGATTTTGAAAATTGTTATTTATAGGCTAATGGAAAGTCTGTATCATTTCACATCAAAGAAGATTCTTCCTTGATTTCGATGAAACTTGATTTATCAACTGCCCTTGTAAGGATATATAAGAATTAATAAAATCAAATTGTTTCCTTCTAATAATAAGTTATTATTTCAGTTTTTCCCAATAATTGAAATTTTTATACACATTTAAGTTCCTTATACTCTGGTACGAGATAAAGAAGAAACTTGGGCATTATATTACTTAACTTTTCTTTTCTTTTTTTATGGTCCTTGATCTGATATGAAACATTGTATATACTGAACTCATTTTAACATTATTTAATGTTAAATTTTAAAAACTGATGTAGAGACCACATGACTTCCTGGTAAACCTGCTTAATTAAATCAGTATACATGTTTTGATGCAATTATTATAAAATTATTTTATTTGAAAATGATATACAATATATCCATCTCTATTCATCAGATAAAATCATCTCAGCACATAGTGTATAGATCTCTTTGATTAACAAAAAATAACTTATACAAACCTTCCGTACCTCTTATAGGAGCTAAAACATTTGCAATTTTTTTTTTTTTTCCTCTCCCATAAAGGGAACACAATTAGATTTACAACAATCCTAATTATGCAATATCAACATTGTAAGGGTAGTTTTAAGTTATGAGAGATGTATACATACATATAGATGTCACACAGAAGCTAGTCAAAATGTATTCTGGAAAGGCCATGATTAATAATTCAGTTGAAATTCGAAAACAAAATTTTTTTGGTATTACAATACTTCACTTTGTACAAGGAAGTTAAAAAAGAAAAATTTTAGAATACTAAATTGTTACTATTGTTTTACATTTTCCAAAGTACCACTTTGATATAATGCCTCAGTTAATAAGGGGAGTATGAATTCTTCATGTGTATGGTGAACTAGGTATTGGATTAAGTGAAAGAAAAAAAAAAAGAAAAAAAAGGTTAATTTTTTTGCAACAGTAAGAAATTGAGATGCCTGGGCTCTGTCTGGAGAGACTTAGTTCACATACCCTTCTCGGTTATTGGAATGGAGGGATTTTCTTCATCACCCAAGGAAATCATCCACTGATAAGGGATATGGGCAATTATTAGGGATTCCTAGGTCTAGGAAATGGAATTTTGGTGGTAAAAAATGAAGGTAAGGTAGGTAATGAAGAAATATACTTTCTATATAATTTTCTTTCCAGAAAGTGTCTGGATAAGTAACCGTGGGTGAGAATCTTTTAGTTAGTGTGAGATTTTTACTTCTAAAAGCAACTACCCTTTCTTACACCTTTGCTAATACTTTTCTCCATTATTATGAATCCTATAAAAAGTTACAATAATTCGTGCTCCATGCATTTTTCTCTTGGCTTCAATATTAATGGAGTTATTTGTATGTTTATGTTTCCAGTCGTTGGCAAACTCCCACTCCTACAATTCTCACTAGATATTAAATCACTAAACACCTCTTGTCCAGCATAAATTTAAATCTTGTTAACACAGGGAGCTTAAAAAAGTATAAATAGAGATTACAATGTGTGAATAGCATCATCTGAATGACTCTCCATAACATCATAGTGCAAAATTCCTGCACATGGGAATTTAAAGCACCTCTGTAACAGACTTATACTCTAGTTCTGTAGGAATGTTGAACACCACAATACTACCATCATTTGGCCTTGACAGATTGGACCAGGAAACTGTGAATGTATTATAACCACTTTCTTTTTATATAATTCTTGGACCTCTTATTTGTATTTTATTTAACTAAAGAAGAATTGCATTGGAAAATAGAGACATTAGCACTGTATCAAATGAAAAACATTACACAGAATTTATTTATTACCAAACTTTAACAGGTATATGAAAACTAAATATGGACAGAACAGTGGAAACATGAACATAGGTAGTTAAAGACTGAAGAGAGATTTTGGGAAGAGAAAAAGAAGACAAGAAAAATAATCAAATTAGCGCCATATATATACACACACACATAGACAGACAGTCACACGATTTTATCTAGTGAGAAGAGAAGGGGGTCGTCTTATTGGCAAAGAAAATACGTATAGATTAACATGTTCGCCTATCCACCTTTTGAGCCAATCAGTTATGCCTTAGTGATAAGTATAAAGCACAGATTTTTTTATTTTTATTAACTTATTATTTTAATTTGAAGAAATCTTGCTTAGCCCTCTAAAACAAACCACAAGGACTACAATAAAACTAGCTGCAGTCACAACTCTCTGTTATTAATTTACAAAAAAATGGTAATAAAATTATTTGTCAGAGGCTTCTTAATATAAATCTTATTAATTACAATCTAATGAGAGAGGACCATAGATTAATTTGATTATATCACCATTTTATCCCTAAAACATTAAAATTGTATACTATCTTAAACATTTATTGTCACTAAAATAACAGATATGACGAAACACTATTTATAAAAAAAAAATATAATATAAATGAACCAGTTGTTTGAAACCCCAGAGTCAAGTCAACCAAATGTTTCAAGAATCGCAAAAACCTGATTTTATTTGAAACCATTGTGACAAAATTTCTAAATTAAAGTCCAAAAGCTCAATAAAAGCATTGGATTATTGAACACGTCATGCTTCCTTTTTAACAGCCTTTAATAACTCAATTTTTTAATAAAACTGGATTTGTGCCATTTCTCAATCATTTGATTAAAAAATCAATGTATTTTATTACATTATACAAAAATGATACACAAAACCCCAATTTCTTAATTCTTAGCAGATAAAAATGTCTATAAATCTGTTATCATTAGTTCCCAAAATCCCATATGAAGCTACAAATTTCCAAGAATACCTAGAGTGGAAAAATTGCTTTAATCACCTGCTATTTTTAGGGATATGAAGAACATTGTAATGAGAGTATTCAGCCACCTATGGTATCTCTCTCTACCAGACCTATATTCCCTGAGATTTGACTTAAAATATGTCTGATTTATTCATTAATGAAACAAATGTCATTATCCACTACATTCAAAGTAACATAAAGACAATCCATATAATAATAAGCGAATGAGAGTTTTTAGACAAACTTTGCTATTATGATCATAAAATAAAATGAAATTCATTTGTTTCCATTAAATTAAAAACCATAATATGACAGGTAAAAAATATCTTTTTTTCTAAGTTTAGAAAAGTTTGTAAATATTATTACTACGATTTGGGAGGAGGTCACAAACCTGAATACAAATGATATTCAATAGGTTCATCATAATATAATTCTTTATTTCTCAAACTTTAAAAAGTGTCACTTTAAAAGTTTTATTAATAATAAAAATAATGCTGTATTACACAGCACAGGCAACCTTCTCCCAGAGCCACATTTTGCCAGGATTATGAGAATGCTTATTTTTATATTTATTAAAAAGCTCATTTTTGTACAATGACAAAAAAATATTTTACACATTTGATGTTCATCAGTGGCTGAGAATCTTTAAGTAAGCAACTTGCATTTCAGCCTCTTTTTTATTCTACTGTTTAAGGGTTTCTTTCATTGACAGGGCCCCTTATAGTCTCAATCCTTATGTCTGTATATTACATTTTTTATCACTTCTTCTTGCTAACAATTAAAATTCTTGTTACATTCATTTGGGGAACACGATAAAGCAGATGGATGGGAGAGGGCTTGGTAAATATTTCAATGACCCCATATTCTAATACCCAGTTTAAAATCCCTCACTGAGCTCTCGTTGACTGTATTAACTAACATTATGCTTTGAAATGTCAAAATGGGCAGGGATATAAGGTGTCTGAGATAATTATCTCCTGTCATTCTGCCCCTTCTGATGTATTTTTTAAATCAATCTCAGAACTAATATTAAATCGTAACTGCATTATGCCATAAATATGTTTGTTTCTTTATTTAGTTTAATAGTTAGTTAATAAGACAGGAAAATCATTTAGATTAGGTTGTAAATTTTACCTTATTTTGACATACAACATTTTTATTGTAAACCTGATTTACTGGTAAATTAAATATCAAAGATTATCACCTGGTTGTAACATTTTAAAAGAGGGAGTTTGTTTAATGAATTTACCATCTTGGATAGTCAATTTCAGCATGAAGAATACGAAGAGAAGACAACAGAGCATCTCCATTACCACTCTCGCCCAAGTACCTCTATGAAATTATTGTGATTTTTCACTTTTTATTTATTTCTTTATGATAATTGTAGCATACTATTCTCATATATGTCTTTTGCTTTAGTATTCGAAAATTTGAAACAATCGAACAATTTCAATCACTTGCTAATTAGTATTTTTTTTTTAATTTAGTCAAACACCCATGGAAAGTACATACAAAACAATATGACTTAGAAATAAGAATGCAATTGGTATTTTTCAAAGATTTATGTTTTAAATATCACAATTTCCTTCTATTTTTCCTTTTTTAATGGTCCACTCATTTGAGGAAGTCTCTATTTGTTCTCTAATTGCCATGAAGAATTCAATAAACTCTGAATTCATTAATTTTAAATTCACTTAAAGTTGCCACCAGAAAACAAAAACTTTTTCAAAGAACTGGAAGAAGGTTCTTAAAACATTTAATCAAAGATAAACTTTAGTAGCTAACTTCCTTTGTTTACTAATCCCCATAATAAAAAAAAAAAAAAAAACCTGTCCAGAGCTATTGTCATACAATGATATTTGAGTACAGTTGGCCTATTCGATGTCCACCATCTTCAAGCCTCTCAAAATTCTTATTCAATAAAAGTAGGCCAGTACAATTTTCAACTGAATGATGCTCTCACACTCTTGTCAGCAATGACAATAGTCTCAATCCACTGGTGGGATTAACCCCATACTTCTTTAACTATGCTAGTAGAAAAATGTAAAGTAGGTAAATCCCAATTTTTAACATGTTAATAACAGTTTATACATATAACTGGCCACTCTGAAATTATTAAAACTTTTATTATTAGGGTCTCAAGTTAGAAAGTGAGTCGTAATCTTATTTGGTAAACCTAGAACTGTGAATTTGATTCTCACCTGGACAAGAGGAATTTATTCACTGACGAACTCATTAAAAAAAAATCGTTTGCCCCATCCTGACTAAAAAAGGGTGGTAACTTGTAGATAACCCGCCTCAATTAACCTTAGTAGCACAAAGTGGATATTAATAAAACAATAACAAATTATTAGTAAAAAATTAAAAGCCAAGGAAGTTAACAATAAAATTAACTGTTCAAATTCATAAGCTTTTGTAATGCTATGATAATGTCTTTTATTATTTTTCACAAAAATCAGATTATATACCACCAGTCTAGGAAAAGCATTGAACCAAAAAAGTCAACCAAAACAATATTATTGATATAATATAACTATTTGCCAAAATATAATGTACATAGGTTTTTGGTTTTTAAGCAACAGACATTTATTTTTATTATTTTTGTTTTTAGGTGAACGCGATGGAGAAGGGTCATTCCGTAAAAAGCCATTAAGAAGAGGTAAGTTATAATCACAGTAATGCTATAAATAAGGTACTACAATTTTATGTCCATGGTAGGCAGGTCAGATTAACAATATTCTTTATTAATTTTAATATTGTGTAGAGGGAGAAAGCGGTAGTTATTTTTATTTATCCCATAGTTATTTTTAATGAGAAAAACAACCATGGAATAAATTCAAAGAAAAAATAATAGTAACAACAATTATAATGGATAGAAAAAATAATTTCCTAGTTCTAACTCAATGTCAAATAAATAGTAATTTATTAGTAATCAACTTAGGTGGTAGAGCACATAGATTCCATATTTTAATAAATTTAATGTTGCTTGGAATTTGAAATCAAATCAATATTCTGCAATGGTTTATTAATGTATGTAGTTTAAATAGCACTAACCTGTTAATGCAAGCTGGCTTCCCTGCATGGTCTTGCCATTTTCAGTTTACAATTACTTTAGAACTATTCTACAGCACTACAAGCCATATCACTTCACCAAATGCCATAAAAACTTATAAAATTTGATAAATGGGTAGTTGTGATTAAATATATATATATATATATATATATATATATATATATATATATATATATATATATATTTATCAAATGTTATAAGTTTTTATGATATATGGCTCTGGCGATGATTAAAATAAATAAATAAATAAGGTTTAATGAAGCCTTGCTTACTATTATTTTTTGAAATAATTTAATATATACATATGTATTTTTTTCCAATGGTATTGTAAGCTTAGAGAATGGGAATTTATGACACCAGGATTTTATGTAGTAATTGTTCAATTACATATATAAACATATAGGACCTGAAATGAATAGTCCCACAAATCCAATTTTGCCCAAAGGGGTGGACAGTGATCAGATCAGCTTGCAAGAGAGCCAAAGTCTTGTTATATGGCAGGCTGTCAGACCAAACCTGTGTACTAACTCAGTAGTTTAATTTGTGACACCATTGTCGATATTAAATGACTTTGGTGATAAGAAGTAAAGTACTCAATCACTGATCTTAAGAATATATTTTATTCTTTATCGATTATTTTCATGTCCACAGACTTATTTTTATGTAATTATTTGAAAGCATGATGGAATTGTGGCTGCATTGCAGCAGCCAAGAAGCAAGAAGCCTAAAGCAATACACCCAGAATTGATTTATTTTTGGGGTAAATATTAGGTAAGAAAGAAATAACAGAAAAATAGGGAAATAAAAGATGTAATAAAAACATCTATGATTAAAAAAAAAATAATGAAAATTGTATACTAGGAAATTTGAAAACAAGCAGATATGTCTCCTGCAAATAGAATCCACTGGCCACAAAAATAAAAAAAAATAAAATAACAATAAATTTATTTAACTCGCAAATATCCCAGCATTGCTCCGGAAATCTTAATAATAAAAGTAGTTGTTATGTAAGGCTTCACTATGCACAATATATTTATATTTCCCATCTCATGTTATAAATGTTAGATATTATACGTGTTTTATATCTTTGTGATTAACATGTTCATCAATTGTAGGAGGATGCTCATCCTTTGGGCATTCTTGTTTTGGTGGACATGGAAAGAGATCAGAAGACTACTTGGCTCAAGCAAGAAGACTACAGAGGGTGTCACCACCTACAGACATCATCAGACAATGGGTACTTAAGAAAACATAAATTATAAGTATTTTTATTTAATTACCTTTAACTATAAATTAATTTACATATATATATTTTTTTTTCAGCTAGAAGCATATCATAGTTCATCATCACTGCTTGAATAGAACCTACTGAACAATATTTAGTGTAAGGAAAACAAAACTTTTGTTAGACAAACTATTTTCATTGTGAATATATATATATATTACCGAACTGTATTCTGTCGGTTTTTGTAAAGTAAAATTATTTTATTATGTGGTATTTATTTCACAAAAGGAGTTTAAATTCATCCCACTCCTTAAACAGGAAAGTATTTCAAATGCTGATTATTATATGTTTAATAAAATGTTGTTTTTATTAAATATTTCAAAAATCCAAATATTCATTTCTTTGAAGGAAAATTGGCAAATAAAAAAATGGTTCAACAGAAGAAGAAAGAAAAGGAGTTCTCATTTTGTAATGTCGAATATAATTTAATAAAGTCATCGTAGAAAATGATTTTTATATATCCCAAAATGATTGAACAAGTAAATGATTTATCTATGATTTGAGTAAAACTTTTCTATAGAATCATCAAGATCTTGTGAAAATGGAATCCACCTGGTTGGTTTATATTCTTCCAAAAAGAAGAGAAAATTACGAAAAGTATTGCAGAATCTCTTGGAATATGTATTTTTCACACTAAATCACCTTCAATTGCATACTGTAATATGTGTTTTAAATTGAGTTTATAAATAAAACTCCATCACGCATGGGCTGCATAAACTAAGCAGATGGCTCACGTGCTGGTATATATTCATCATATATTCTCTATTTCTAAATAAAAATCTGGTGAATGGAAGTGGGGGGATTACTGAAGGCATAAAACATGAATGTACGACTAAATCTCTTAATATTTGAGTTACAAAAATATGTATATAACAAAAATTGTAGACCATCAATAGTTTAATTAGATTGGTTCTATAACATTTTCAAATCCGATTGATGTTGAATCATAATAACAAAGATATTTTTGAATTCCCCTCCTTTTAACCCCCCAATCCCTTATTCTTGGCTTAATTTCAGCCATTAGTGAATATTATCTTTGGTGTTAATTGAGGCATTAAATATAGAGTATGATATAGATCAAATAAACATTTTCAGGGTTAAGAATTAAAATATTAATTGATGTAGTCATCACAAAACGTATTTGCATGTGTGAGATACATACTAGTAAAGATCTGTTGAAAACAAGATTTGGTATTTAAGCATGAAATAAGGCTTTTCATGATATACTCACTTATTGTTAAAGTGCAATGACTAGTAGTGGGGGTTTACCGAAGGCTTGAAATGAAAAAAAGGTCCGTAATATCCAAGATAGAGAAAAAGGGTGCAGAACATTTATAGAAAATAAAATTTACAACCAGATTAATTATATTTTTTCGATCTGACGCCAACCTTCCCCCTCCCAGATCCTGTTTCAACCATTAACGAACTTCATCTTCAATTTTACAGTTATAAATAAAACACACACACATATATGTATGTATGTGTGTGTGTGTGTGTGTGTGTGTGTGTGTGTATATATATATATATATATATATATATATATATATATATATATATATATATATATATATATATAATTGTAACCTCTGTCTGTACATTGATTTTTTTCGCAAATTTTCATGATAACTTTTCGTTTCACATGTCATAGACACCATAACTGCATTTTGTTTCTTTCTGTTTGTTTGTTTGTTACCTTTTCAAGCATAAACGGCTGAACCGAATTTTATGAAACTTGGTACCTATATTACTACTAACCCAACTTAGACTTCAGGATATATTAATATCCTCTGAGACGAACGGGAGTGGCGGTTCTAAGGGAAGCCTGAAATTAAAAATAGCGATATTTCGATTCCTATTGGTTTTTCGGCAAATATGTACATAACGAAAGTTGTTTATTTTGTTATTTAGAGTAACATTTGTTATATACACTTTTTACGTATACTGAATTGTAAACGAGATATACGTTAAAACCTATAGCGGAAGTGAACAATTTTATTTGGGACAAAAGACCCAACTGAAATAAATAAAACTCGGTATGTGTATTAGCACTAACGCTTTCATTATAATAAGCCATACCAACATTTCTAGGGACGGGCAGGAGTGGGGGTTGTAAGGGAGGCCTGAATTTAAAATAGCGGTATTTCGTTTTTCGGCAAATATGAACATAACAAAAGTTGTTTATTTTGTTATTTAGAGTAACTTTTGTGATATTCATTTTTGTATTTTAACAAAGTATAAACGAGATCTACACTATAAACTGAAGCGGGAGTCAACTATTTTATTGGGCGCTAACGATTGAACCGAACTTAACAAAACTCGGTATGTCAATTAGCATTAATTCTTCCATGATTATAAGCTATATTAAAATGTTTAGGTTAGAACGGGAGTGGGGGTTATAAGGGAGGCCTGAAATAAAAATTCGCGATATTTCATTGTCTATTTGTTTTTCGACAAACATGCACATAACACAAGTTGTTTTTTACATTGTTATTTAGATTAACTTTTTTTTTATACATTTCTCCAGGAACAATGTGTGGAGCAAGTAATTTGCGTAGAAATATTGATATGCTCAACAATTCATTCCTATTTGAACTATCAGGTACCTCAGCTGGAAAAATTAATTCAAATCAATGTTAATATTTTGTCCTTAATAGCTGAAATCTATGCATAATGCACAGGAGACGGGAAATATGACAATTTGGAGGACTGTGAAGACTTACATAAAAAATTAATTTTATTATTAACAAATGCCAACAACGGGTATTAACCCTAAACACTTGGACGGATAAATGTCAAAATATTGTGCAAAGTAAAGCCTTACCAAAAAAAAATACCATCACCATTCAGCCTCAAATCAATTCCCGGACGAAGCCGGGTATCTGAGCTAGTATATATATATATATATATATATATACATATATATATATATATATATATATATATATATATATATATATAAATTTAAATACTAATCATTTTCGTCATCTCCATGGTAGGTTCTTTAGACGTTTGGAGAAATGTTTAGAAAATCGTATGATGAGTACAACCTCAATAGATGGCTAATCAATAATAAATAATTTAAGTTAAGTAATGCTAATAAAACTCAAGCCGGAGCGGGAAGTTATTGGGAGGCTAATTTATGATGAAATGTTGGAATCGCTTTCTACTCACACTTACTATTATGTATATAAGCTCACAATGTTTACTCGGATTGGTTTTTGACAGGAAATATGTACATTATAGATGATATTTAATCATAAATGCTATCCATGATTATGATTTGAATTATTTACGGGGGGTCAAACAGTGAAGAAGGATTGATTAGGGACTTATTTTTCAAAACCAAAATTTCTATTCTATAAGACCCATACAGTTAGTTGACCCTTACGGGAAAACGCCCCGACGGGAAGTGTAGTTATAAACATTGAAGCCTTGAAAAAAAAAAAGTCCGTCACGCAGGGGCTGTGTAAACTAAGCAGATTTTCCAGGTGCTGGTATAGTACACTTGTGATCTCGCCTCACCACATATTCTCTATATCTAAGAGAAAAACCGACGAGTCAAGGGGAGGGGGGAAGGGTAAGTGAAGGCAGAAAATAAGAGAGTACAAATAACTCGGTTAGTACTTGAGTTACAAGAACATGCATAGAACAAAAATTGTAGAGCTTCAATAGTTTAACAAGATTGGTTCTATAATATTTTACGATCCGACTCATAATAACGGAGGTATTGTGAATTTTCGATTTCCCCTCCCTCCCAACCCCCTTATTCTTGGTCCGATTCCGGTTAATCACAAATATGATCTTAGTGTTGAATAAAACAGTTAGTATGCTATAGATCAAATAAAGATTTTCCCATAAAAAGACGTAGATGATGCATAGTAATGGCGGATATTGATGATTATTATTTACATTGTTTTAGCAGATTTCCCTTAAGGGAAATCAGCTATTGAGGTTGTACTCATGACGGAATTTTCGACATTTTTCTTCAAATGTCCATTGATCCTACTTAGTAGATGACGAAAATGAGGTCCGTTCAAAACTGTATATATATATATATATATATATATATATATATATATATATATATATATATATATATTTGTCTGTTACCGCTCTAGCGGTCGCAATTTTTGTTTGATCGTTACGAAACTCGAAATTTAGTCATTTTATGTAAAAAGAAAGATCAAGTTCGTTAACGGCTTAGAGGGGAGGATTATCGAAAATTCGAAATATCTCCGTTACTATACGTCGGATCAAAAATTGTATAGAATCAATCTTATTGTAAATTACATTTACTATAAATATTATTTTATACATATTTTCCGTATAATGAATATTAACCGAGATATTTGTATTTTTTGCAATGAGTTCCGCTTTCAGTAAACCCCCACTTCTACTATGGACATATTAATAATAAGCTGATATCTCATGAACCACCTCATTATTAGGTTAAATACAAAATATTGTTTTCAACAAAGCTTTATTTTACGAGGTACAAACAAATACGTTCTGTTCTGACCCTCCCCCCCCCCTTTTTTTTTTCTTTTTTTTTTTTTTTTTCTTTCTTTTTTTTTTTTCTAGGACTACAAAAATCTGAGTGATTGAGATAGAAATTATTTTGATTCATTTCAAATTACTCCACTAACTATAGTAAATAGTTTCCAATAAAATTAATATTTTATATCTTCTGCAAGCTCACACACATTCTAGGGGTCAAACGCTCCAGGGAAACTTCTTACCACCCACAAAGTAAGGGCTTTATTGAACGGTGGCACAGGGCACTCAAAACAGCCCTTACAGTTTACCTCATTAAGATAGAGTGATCTGCTGTCCTCTGTACTTCTTAGCCAAACCGTTGTTCCTAAGGACCTCAGTAATTGCAGTCATGTCTTTCTACGAAATGACGCAGTTCGCCAACCACTGACACCACCATACTCTGGACCTCATCTTGTACTGGACCGACAGCCGAATACATTCAAGATTCTACATCCTACTGGACGCAGGACCGTCTGGCTCGACCGACTGTAGCAGCCAGCCTACCCCATCAAGGACTCATCGCAACAGATCTCATCCAACCCTCCAGCACAGCAGACCTCTGCGAATCCCCAGACAACACTGCCCCTGTCAAGCAGTCTTCAGGCAATGACAAAGCCACACAAGCGGAACAACCTCTTCCGACTCGTCCAGGAAGACCTATTAGACTTCCTGTCCACTTCCATTACTCTGTCATTGGAGGGAGGTTATGTAGCAGCTTGGCCCGGCTCAATAACAGCTCTTAACCTAACCCCTACAAGCTGCCACCTTGTCTCAGTGACAGTGTTGCCATAAACTATTTAAACTAAAATAATTACTCCAATTTTAAAGCGGGTACACTTCAAGCAACCTCACAATTAATTATCTTTTAGTTGAGTGTGAAAATTAATGGTGTACCCTCGTAGTTGTGATGCTCTGTTGTTTTTGTGTGAACTCAGCTTCAATTCGTTTGTTATTATTTATTCAATACTTATTATTTTAGCAGATTTCCCTTAAGGGAAATCAGCTATTGAGGTTGTACTCATGACGGAATTTTTGACATTTTTCTTCAAATGTCCATCGATCCTACTTAGTAGATGACGAAAATGAGGTCCGTTCAAAACTATATATATATATGTCTGTTACCGCTCTAGCAGTCGCAATTTTTGTTTAATCGTTATAAAACTCGAAATTTAGTCGTTTTATGTAAAAAGAAAGATCAAGTTCGTTAACGGCTGAAATCGGACCAGTGGGAGGGGGGGTTTAGATGGGAAGATTTTCGAAAATTCAAAATATTTCCGTTACTATACGTCGGATCGAAAAATTGTATAGAATCAATCTTATTGCAAATTACATTTACTATAAATATTGCTCTATATATATTTTCCGTATAATGAGTATTAGCCGAGATATTTGTAGTGTTTGTAATGAGTTCCGCTTTCAGTAAACGCCCACTCCTACTAGGGACATATTAATAATAAGCTGATATCTCATGAACCACCTCATTATTTGGTTAAATACAAAATATTGTTTTCAACAAAGCTTTATTTTACGAGGTACAAACAAATACGTTCAGTTGACCCCCCCCCCTTTCTTTTTTTCTTGGACTACAAAAATCTGAGTGATTAAGATAGCAATTATTTTGATTCATTTCAAATTACTCCACTAACTATAGTAAATAGTTTCCAATAAAATTAATATTTTATATTCAGATATATTTCTTTAATTGTTTGTTTTTCCGGTCTATCTATCCATACTGCGCTACAAGGTTGGCTAACCTGTTTGTTTACAATCCAGCCGTTTTACGTTGTAGGGACTATTAAATTGTAAATTCACTGAAAGATTTCTCATTGCCGTTTGTAATTATTCACTAATATTCACAGAAGTGTTACCTTTATGTATATTTATCTATTGTAAACCTTCGCTGGCTAACCTGCTTATTCCTTAATCATGTGAAAATCTCATAACCATCTGAATCGTATTTAGCACCCCCCTTTCAGTTTTCTTCCCGGATTCCTAAATTTGGAATGGTTGTGATTAAAATTATTCTGGTTTATTATTAATTACAGTACTAGATATAATAAATAGTTATGAATAAAATTTATAACTTATATTCAAATATATTTCCGTAATTGATTTTATTTCCGGTAAAAGCTGGCTAACCTGATTGTTTACAACTCAGACTGTTTGCTATCAGGAAAGTTCTTACCATTTGACTTGCCCTTTATTTGTTTACTTAATATTCACCGCAGTATTAAGTCTTACAAATAAAAGATATTCTGTGGTACTATTTAGTGTTGGTGTAATAAGTGTTCAGAGCGCTGCTATCATTAGAGGTAAGTCCATCTTTTGTGTTCTTGTTGTTTTTTTTGAGATTGAATTGTTTTTAATTTAATCTCGGAGCCTAACGGACGAGAGTTACTTTAACGCCAAAAGCTAGTTCGGCCGTTTCCTTGACTGGCTCGGCTCTCGAGAAATTTCTCTATTGTAAAACCACGTGGGAAATCTGCTTAGTTTACGCAGCCCCTGCGTGACGGACTTTTAAATTATAAAGAAAGTTGAGCAGGGAGTTAGTTTATTCATAATGTTTTGTACTACGAATTGGGACACAACGTTTAGTCTGAAAGTCTCAGCAATAATACATCGATTGTCCATGGTCCAAGTAAACTTTAAATTTTAATAAACGTAAATATGCAAACAGGAAACGTAAATAAAATGGACTTATTGTAGCCTTGCAATGAATAATATTCACACTTATTGTTCAGTTTAAATGTTTCTCAAGCAAAGCTACCTCAGTAATGGCACTTAACAATAATAAATGCTTTGGTTATAATATTTTCCACGGTTTTTTAACAGTGCTGACGGATTGATGATGATATAATTTTTTTTCTTCATTATCAAAATTTTCACTGTAGTTACTAGATATTCAGGTGTAAACCCTAAACACTGAGACGAGGAAATTTAAAAATATTGTACATAGGAGAGCCTTGCCAAAAAAATATCATCATTCAGCCTTAAATGATTTCCCGAAAATTAATATAGCCTTAAGTGTAAGTTGGGTGAGTAGTAATACAAGTACCGATTTTCATAAAATTCGTTATGTGAGTTAGCCACAACTCCTCCATGATTACCAGCTGTAATATTCATAGCTGAACATATCTAGGGATGAACAGGAGGAGCGGGGAGATTAAGGGAGCCCTGAAATGAAAAATTAAGATATTTCGTTTCCAATTGGTTTTTCGGCAAAGATCAACATAATAGAAGTTGATAAGGATCAATAAAAAGGCCTTGCCCTTTACTGTTTTTTAATACTATGCAGAGTGCACTTTCGGAGTCAACGCTCCATTAGTCAGTCCCTGATTATAGCTGTGTAGCCTGGACCACGACTGCCGGGCGACTACGAAAGTGCACTCTGCATAATATTAAAAACAGTAGAGGACAAGGCCTTTTTATTGACCCTTATTAATTGGTTCCTCTACCATCCAGCATATTCCAGAGATAATAGAAGTTGTTTATATTATAATTAAAGTAACTTGTGTTATATACACTTTTGTCGTATACCGAAGTATAAATGAGATATACGCTAAAAACTATAGCGGGTCAACAATTTTATTGTGAACAAAAGACGTTACCAAACTTAACATACACAGTATTTTATAATTATCACCTCCCTCCATGATTATAAGCTGTATTGACATTTCTAGGGATGAAGGGTTCTAAAGGGCACAGGAAATAAAAAATCGCCATATTTCGTTGCCTATTGTGTTTTCTGCACAATTCCAGCTACAAAAATCTTTGGTAATTCTGAGCTATTATCCGGCTAACTTCAATTCCCTCCATACTGTAATATTACATTAGTATAGTGCTGAATATTAATATTCAGTCTTAATTATGTGTCGGAAAACGAAAATATATTAATAAACTTACTTTAGTAGTCGTCTGGCTCACTATCGGTATCTGGCTCATGAACGACGCGAGGTTGCTCGTCCTCGCCATTGTAGATCTGACCAATCGCCCTAAAAATGTGATGTACTCTTGTTTTATACTAAAGTTAGAACAAGAAAACCCCCACCCTCGGTTTTAACCACCGATGGCGTATTTTGGAAATTTTAGTGTTACAAAATGTATCTCGCGTCGTTCATGAGCCAGATACCGATAGTGAGCCAGACGACTACTAAATTAAGTTTATTAATATATTTTCGTTTTCCGACACATAATTAGGACTGAATATTAATATTCAGCACTACACTAATGTAATATTACAGTATGGAGGGAATTGAAGTTAACCGGATAATAGCTCAGAATTACCAAATCTATATATGTCTATATATATATATATATATATATATAAATTCAGTCATGGTTACGTTACAGTTATCGGAAGTAAATTATTTAACAATATGTAATTTTTCGAATAACTCAAGTTACAAAAAATTAACGGAAGCGGAACACGTGGAGAGAATTATAGTTGACTCTAGGCCAGCTCTGAATACATCCGCTGACTTAAGTCGGTATTCGGCAGGAAAAGGGTAGGGATGAGCATCGAAAGCCAACCATTGATGTTTGCAATCGAAATGAACATGTAATTAAAAAACATTGATGGGGGGGGGGTGAATTACTATTGTTCCTTCGTTTGTTTATGCACATAAATATGATAATCATTTCTGTAGGTAATAGGTGGTAGAAACATTTAAATGTTTCTATATTGTTAAGTATTTATTGGAAGTCAAATATTGCTTTACTTATGTGCATAAAAATTCTTTCGTTTGCAATCCGTATAAAAAGCATTAAAAAATCTGTGATTACCAATGAATTTATTTTTAAAAACCACAATTTACACAAGAAAATTAAAATGACCACAAGTCAAGTTTTTTATTGTAAAGAAAGATAAATATATTTCAGTTTAAATAAATTAAGTGAATTTTCTGCGTTGTAATCTTATCAAGTTATAAACCTTGACCATTGATTGATAATCATCTATGGTTCACAAAAATTTGTTCCTGAACATCGACCATTAACCCTTAACTAGTCGCGTCAGTGACTATTTCGTACCTATGATATTTGAATAATCAAAAATTAAATTTACACTGTTTTAGACAGGTACGACATTCTCCAAAAAAAATATAAATACGCCCATCAATCTTTTTTTTTTCACTGCATTCTGACCATATTATTACTGTATGTCTTTTGCATATTGGATTATTGCAGATCAAACATTTTACATTGTATTTATTGTCACATGTTCCGGGGGAAAGATGACATCGTTTTCTCGGACCAGAGCTTGCTGCTTGTTGTTGGGAAGACATAGATCTTATTTTTTTATCTTGGTGGGTGTCTGAGGATCTGCAGTACCTATCTCCCAAATAGTTTAATTCTTTTTCGAAGGTTTTTAGAAATGTTCCTATTGGTAAGAAAACACAATATTAAACAGAAAAGTTGAAATATTATTTTGTGAAGCTACTAGTCGCGCCTGGTCAAAATTATCAAATAAAGCCATCCTTGCCAACGTCGAAGGATGGCCTTAGTAGAGATGCCCATATAATTTGTAAACCACCACATCTCACAACCACTCGCAATAGCGGCCTAGGCATTAGAATAAGTTTAGTTTAGTGTTAACTTAGTTTGTATATAGTTTAGTATTAGGTTAGATTAGGTTAGGCACATCTCTCCCCCTCCCCCTCAATCATACTTATCATGTATATAACACTCAGCCTTCTCACGGTATTGCTCTCCTAAAATGGGAATCCTTCTTCTTTTTCTTCTTACCTACTCTCCTCCTATCCTATCTCCTTCTTTCGTTTTCTACCATTCCTTCACAATTCCTACCTGGTACCGCCAGAAGCCAGGTCAACCCACAATACCTCACGCTCTATTACCCCAAAACCCTTACAATCACCCCTTAAAATAGAGCTCAGTACAAGGTGACTACCAACTCAAACCCACGCAGGGCTCTACAAAGTCCTGCATCTCCTTGTTTTTTCACTTCTTACATGAGGCAATCTGGACTAGATATTAATAAAAAAAAAAAAAAATAAAAAAAAAAAAAAAAAAAAAAAAAAAAAAAAAAAAAAAAAAAAAAACCCGGCGGTATAGAATGATACTGAACAAATATCAACAAGGGGAAGAAAAGAGGGTAGAGAGAGGATAAAAACGATCTGGAAGTACTAAGATTCACCCAAGAAAGTAAAAAGTGGGCAAAAATGACCCGACGCGACTAGTTAAGGATTAATGCTCATACCTAAAAAGTCCGTCACTCAGGGGCTGCGTAAACTAAGCAGATTTCCCACGTGATGTTTTACAATAGAGAACTCTGCCTACTAATAACAGTAGTAGGAACGAATCTCTAAACCAATTCACGAGGGACGAACAGTTACGGAAACGGCTGAACTAGCTTTCGGTGGGAAGTCCCGCATATAGCCGGCTTCTGCCGACCACACACACTTAATACAAATGCAAATATAAATTCGGTTAATATTCAAGATAGAGAATAAATGTATAGAACAATATTTATAGTAAATTTAATTTACAATAAGATTGATTCTATACAATTTTTCGATCCGACGTATAATAACGGAGATATTACGAATTTTAAAAAAAAACCCTCTAAACCCCCCCCCTCCCACTGGTCCGATTTCAGCCATTAACGAACTTGATCTTTCTTTTTACATAAAACGATTAAATATTAAGTTTGGTAACGATCAAACAAAGATTGCGACCGCTAGAGCGTTAACAGACACACACTAAGGGTCAGGTAGGAGACATAGAATGGAAATTTTAGTTTTGAAGAATAAATGAAAATAAGTCCCTTGTCAATCCCTCTCCACTGTTTGGCACCGTGAATAATTCAAATCATAATCATGGCTAGCATTTATAATAATTAAATATTATCTATAATGTACACATTTCCAGTCTGAAATCAGTTCTATTCATAATAGAAAATTTGGGTAGAATGCAATTCCATCATTTCACAGGAAATAAGTTAGCACAATTAACTGTGTTAGCCTCCCGAAAACTTCCGCCCCTGCTTCAGCATCAACATTGCTCTAATTATATAACTTAAATTTTCTAAAAATGTATATACCTGGTGAAAATAAATAACAGTGATACCCTAAAAATAATTTAATTTATATTTTAAAAGCGAGGTGAGGGAAAGATTGTAGCCCTCCCTGCAAACTCAAGTCATACTGAGTTTAAACGTTTAATGGACGGGTTTTTTATAACGTACCATAATAAAACTTGAAAATAAATAATCCACTATAATTTATAAAAACCCAATATTTACACTGTTCAAAAATAAAATTCAAGAACACAAAAGTCCGTCACGCAGGGGCTGTGTAAACTAAGCAGATTTCCCACGTGGTTTTACAATAGAGAAATTTCACGAGAGCCGAGCCAGTCAAGGAAACGGCCGAACTAGCTTTTGGCGGGAAAGTAACTCTCGTCCATTAGGATCCGAGATTAAATTAAAATCAATTCAATCTCAAAAAAATAACAAGAACACAAAAGATGGACTTACCTTTAATGACAGCAGCGCTCTGAACACTTATTACACCAACACTAAATAGTACCACAGAATATCTTTTATTTGTAAGACTTAATACTGCGGTGAATATTAAGTAAACAAATAAAGGGCAAGTCAAATGGTAAGAACTTTCCTGATAGCAAACAGTCTGAGTTGTAAACAATCAGGTTAGCCAGCTTTTACCGGAAATAAAAGCAATTACGGAAATATATTTGAATATAAGTTATAAATTTTATTCATAACTATGTATTATATCTAGTACTGTAATTAATAATAAACCAGAATAATTTTAATCACAACCATTCCAACTTTAGGAATCCGGGAAGAAAATAGAAAGGGGGGCGGGGCAAAATACGATTCAGACGGTTATGAGATTTTCACATGATTAAGGAACAAGCAGGTTAGCCAGCGAAGGTTTATAATAGATAAATATACATACAGGTAACACTTCCGTGAATATTAGTGAATAATTACAAACGGCAATGAGAAATCTTTCAGTGAATTTACAATATAAGTTAATAGTCACTACAACGTAATACGGCTGGATTGTAAACAAACAGGTTAGCCAATCTTGTAGCGCAGTATCGATAGATAGACCGGAAAAAATAACAATTAAAGAAATATATCTGAATATAAAATATTAATTTTATTGGAAACTATTTACTATAGTTAGTGGAGTAATTTGAAATGAATCAAAATAATTGCTATCTTAATCACTCAGATTTTTGTAGTCCAAGAAAAAAAGAAAGGGGGGGGGGGTCAACTGAACGTATTTGTTTGTACCTCGTAAAATAAAGCTTTGTTGAAAACAATATTTTGTATTTAACCAAATAATGAGGTGGTTCATGAGATATCAGCTTATTATTAATATGTCCCTAGTAGGAGTGGGCGTTTACTGAAAGCTGAACTCATTACAAACAATACAAATATCTCGGCTAATACTCATTATACGGAAAATATATATAGAGCAATATTTATAGTAAATGTAATTTGCAATAAGATTGATTCTATACAATTTTTCGATCCGACGTATAGTAACGGAAATATTTTGAATTTTCGAAAATCTTCTCATCTAAACCCCCCCTCCCACTGGTCCGATTTCAGCCGTTAACGAACTTGATCTTTCTTTTTACATAAAACGACTAAATTTCGAGTTTTATAACGATTAAACAAAAATTGCGACTGCTAGAGCGGTAACAGACATATATATATATAGTTTTGAACGGACCTCATTTTCGTCATCTACTAAGTAGGATCGATGGACATTTGAAGAAAAATGTCCAAAATTCCGTCATGAGTACAACCTCAATAGCTGATTTCCCTTAAGGGAAATCTGCTAAAATAATAAGTATTGAATAAATAATAACAAACGAATTGAAGCTGAGTTCACACAAAAACAACAGAGCATCACAACTACGAGGGTACACCATTAATTTTCACACTCAACTAAAAGATAATTAATTGTGAGGTTGCTTGAAGTGTACCCGCTTTAAAATTGGAGTAATTATTTTAGTTTAAATAGTTTATGGCAACACTGTCACTGAGACAAGGTGGCAGCTTGTAGGGGTTAGGTTAAGAGCTGTTATTGAGCCGGGCCAAGCTGCTACATAACCTCCCTCCAATGACAGAGTAATGGAAGTGGACAGGAAGTCTAATAGGTCTTCCTGGACGAGTCGGAAGAGGTTGTTCCGCTTGTGTGGCTTTGTCATTGCCTGAAGACTGCTTGACAGGGGCAGTGTTGTCTGGGGATTCGCAGAGGTCTGCTGTGCTGGGGGGTTGGATGAGATCTGTTGCGATGAGCCCTGGATGGTGTAAGCTGGCTTCAGACGGTCGAGTGAGACGATCCTGGGTCCAGTAGGAAGTTGAATCTTGAAGGTCTTCGGCTGTCGGTCCAGTACAAGATGAGGTCCAGAGTATGGTGGTGTCAGGGGGTTGGCGATCTGCGTCATTTCGTAGAAAGACATGACTGCAATTACTGAGGTCCTTAGGAACAACGGTTTGGCTAAGAAGTACAGAGGACAGCAGATCACTCTATCTTAATGAGGTAAACTGTAAGGGCTGTTTTGAGTGCCCTGTGCCACCGTTCAATAAAGCCCTTACTTTGTGGGTGGTAAGAAGTTTCCCTGGAGCGTTTGACCCCTAGAATGTGTGTGAGCTTGCAGAAGATTTTACTCACGAATTGTCGTCCTTGGTCCATCGTTATTCTAGCTGGGAAGCCATAACGACAGATCCATGTCCTGTGTAGGGCTCGCGACTCAAGAAAGCATGTCTTGAAAGAAGGCCACAAAGCTAACGCTGTTGAGCTCGAGGTACTCCTTGCCGACCTTGGCAAAGGGAGAAAAATGTATTTGGTAGGACAGATATGGATCAGGATTGACATGTTGGATGACAATAATTTTAATATAAGAGGGGACAGTGGCGTGTTCAGGCACGCTCTGTCCTCTGCAGTAGCTTCTCCCGCTCAAGTAGGCTCTCAGTCTCGCTTGGCATGAGGCTTATTCAAACAGATTTCGAAAATAGTTATTTATTATACAAGTGATGAAAGTAGATCATTTTACAACTCGAGTGAAACGTTTACCCACACGAGCGAAGCGAGTGTGGATTTCACGAGAGTTGTAAATTCTACTTTCGTCACGAGTGTAATATTATTTTTTTTCTGTAATCGTGTAATACATGATCAGATCTAACCAGAATATGAACAAAATTAGGATGTTGTGAAGATTATGGTTTGTTGTTGGTAGGTTATAAGCATGGTTGTGAAAGGTTATAAGCATAGTTATAAAACAACTAGTGATGATTGTGAAGTAGTGCAGTTATAAACAAGAAGGTAATTATTATTATATTTAAATTTTAAAATAAATATGTTTATTTCCACCAATAATTCATTCACATTTCAATTTATTTTGTTAAAATAAATTCTTACAATGTTAAGAAACATTTAAAAGCATTTAATTTCCAACTTCAAATTATTTTTTAATTTATACTTATTACTAATTAAGAAGGCAATTCACTTTCTTCACTCTATTGCAAAATGTTTCACTTTCTTCACTCATTTCAGTTTAGTAATGTTACCATTATTCAACGATTACAGAAAAAATATATACTCGTGATCCCAGTATATTGGTGAGGGACCTCAATAGTAAGCATGTCTCCTGGGGTTGTAGAAATAACAATGGGACGAATATTTCCGACATCGTAGTATTCATTATCACTGCTTCAGAAGAGCCCACGTTTTATCCCGACACAAAGACATCAACCCGACATTTTAGACATAACACTAATACAAAATTTCCACTCGCCTATATTCCATGACACACTGACAGAACTTGACTCTGAACACCTTCCAGTAATAATAATATTCCAGGACAGACCAAAACAAGTACCACCACCCATAAGACTCATTATTGGACCCATTGACTGGGAAAAATTAAAGATCGAAATGCACGGCAAAACCATAATCCCAAATTCTTACCGAACCAATCTCGATATAAACACAGAGATTGCGATTTTTACAAACAATATTTACTCAGCCATTAAAAATTCAACCCTCCTACAAACGCCAGGCGGCGTATACTATAACGCCCCCAAATATTCTGGAGCTTATTCATAAAAAGAATATGCAACGCAAGTTACGCGGTGGCAGGTAACAAGGGAGCCATAAATTAAACGCTAAGTTAATCGTTTATCTCGCAAAATTAGGTTTGAACTAGACAACGACAGAATCAATAAATACAAAAGTCCGTCAGTATATTTTGAACGGATCTCATTTTCGTCATCTCCTGGGTAGGATCGATGGGCATTTGAAGAAATTTTTCGAAACTCGCGTCATGAGTACGACCTCAATAGCTGATTTCCCTCAAGGGAAATCTGCTAAAACATACTTGACTAACATGAATATTGGTGACCCATCACTATGCCGTGAGACTAAACGACTACTCAACCAAACTACTGAAGTACCTTCACTGACTAATGGAGACACAGCAGCTTTAACTGACGATGACAAATCTAAAATACTAGCAGATTACCTAGAAAATAAATTCTAAACATCAAACTATAGTGACCCAGAAGCAGACGCTACTGTATCCTCACCCTTCATATACACTAGACTGACGAACCACAACATTGACTTCATATCCCCAAAGAAATAGCTTCACTTATTCCCAAGCTTCCCCTTGAGAAATCTCCTGGCGAAGATCAAATAAGCAATGCAGTCTTAAAGAAGCTTCCCCGCAAATGTATGTATTCTCCTCAAGGATCTTTAACGCCTGTCTCAGACGAGCATACTTTCCGTGGAAGTGAAAACACGCTCATGTCATATTTTTCAACAAACCAGGTAAACCCCGAGGAAACCCTGCAAGCTACCGTCCCATAAGCATTCTTAACACGAAGGGGAAGCTCCTAGAACGCCTGGTTAACGATAAACTTAGAAAACATCTTAAGGACTTTATCCCTCATCTTCAAGCCTCATCATTCGGCCGTCCAACCACTCCAAAAGGTATCGGAAGTCATCACACAGGGTTCAAGCATAAGCAGTATACAACGGGACTCTTCCTGGATGTTTCAAATGCCTTCCACTCTGTAAGGCACGAAGGACTGCTGCACAAACTTAGGATTACAAGCACTCTAGCATACCTCAATAGTATTAATGCATCCTTCTTACAAGGAAGAACATTCCAAGTGAAAATAAATAACACTCTCAGTACGAACCGGGATATCAGAGCTGGCGTACTGCAAGGATCCATACTTAGAAATTTGCTCCACATCCTCTACTGTTGTGACATCCCGTAGGTGGAAAATTCTGTTTTAGCTACATTCGCAGACGACACACTCCTCACTCAAGGGAACACTCTAAACTCTTCCATACGCGATCTCCAAACAGCAGCCAACCAGGTCTCAACGTGGTTTAAGAAGTGGAAGCTCTCCTTAAACCCCGATAAAACGCAGGCCAAGGTTTTTGACCAAAAACGAAGATATTCCTGAACTGATAATTGGTCATCACTCAATTCCTTGGACTCCAAAGAACCAGAGCATCGCTATCTCGGAGTACATTTTGACACACGACTTACATGGCGCCATCATATTCACATTAAATTGCAACAAGCACACACACACGACTTGCACAAATATACCCTTTAATAAACAAAAATACACCACTTAAACTGACTTGCGCAACACTACTTTACAAAACACTCATACTCCCTATATTAACATATGCATGCCCAGTCTGGCTGGGCATCAGCAACACACACAAAAAGATACTACACTCCTTCCAGAGCAAAGTACTTTGGATAGCGACAAATGCTCCCTAGTTTGTTTGGAACAGCCAAATCCACAGGGAACTGGAGATTTAAGTTCACATTCAACAACCTGTAATGAAATACCATGGCTGCCTTTCCATGTCAACTGGAGACACCCATTATAATTTAGCTTCAACCACTGAAGAACGACTGTCCAAGGTTGTACCAAAATATAATAATTTTGTAACAAATCTTGTATAATAAATAACACTTTGTGTATAATCCAAATAAATTTTCTTTCTTTCTCAAAAAATGATGGAATATGTTTTGTGTTAATCTGGAATCCTACAAGAGTTATTTGATCAAATGGTTTCTTAACCCTTTCCTTGCGCAAGGAAAGGGTTAAACAATTAAACTGAATCAAAGTAATGGATAAGAAAACCTAATATTAAATGCTCTAAATTAAATTGCAAAAGTAGAAAACATTCACATTTCTCAATAACCTGCAATTAAAACAAATAATAACTAATAAAATTTAAATAAAAACAAAACAAATGATTAACAGCAGCTCAAGATACCAGTACAGACATTTAGGCTATTTTGACTTAAATTCGGGAACTTACCCGGTCTAAAACCAGTAAAATAAGTTGACACGCAAATTAAATCAGGAACAATACTACACTCTAGTACCTAGTACAATTACTATACAAACATAAAGTACTTTTGAAAAAAGAAAAGTTTTTAAAAGAAACCAAAAATAAAAGTTATATTTTACCCCCTTCTCATAGAGCCAATTCTACCTGTTAACAAACATAACCTTTCTTAGTTAAAAATTCAAGTATAAAATTTGATATCAATAACTTAAAATTTGCAGCCACTAACAAATCAACAGACAATCTATAGATACACAGTCATATTAAATTTTTAAATACAAACTGCTCTAGTTATTGGCTCTTTTGAAGATTTTGAAGTAATATTTGTGTATTTTTTTTCAATTTGCCAACCCCAGTAGCAGAACATAACTATTCATATGCATATCAAGGAAATGCACAAAATAGGAAAAATAAAGTTGAGACTAAAGATGCAATTAAAAAATAAATATATATTTTTTATACAAGGTATAAAATATATTATCTTTATGTACAGAATTCTCAATGTTTATTTAAAATAAAACTACATAAAGTAGACACCATGTTCAGTACAACAAAAATGGAATAATTAGCACAGCAACATTAAACAAATGTAAGTAAGTAATGATATATCAATTAGTTTAAAATTTAAAAAAAAATTGTTTTATTTTTAATATCAATTTTCCAGGGTGAAGTATACAAAAATTATTATCATTGCATTTTATTAAATAGCATTTAATAATAAAACATTTCAATTGGTGTTTTATGACTAAGAATATGTAATTGCACACCATTTTATTCATACAGATGAGATTTCTGAAATGGGATGATATAAGAAATTGTATATAGGTATTTAACCTGAGGAGATAAAATTCAAAACGAGTTTATAAGACAAAAATAGTTGTTAGAAGCAGAACCAAATTTCCATAATTAATTGTAAATAAATTTAATGTAGGACACATTCCTACAAACAATAATAATGATTATACTCCAAAATTTCCGATAAAACCTAGAGGTAATTTCAGATTGTAACTCAAGGTTTTAGAAATTCAAACTGTTGAACTTTTTTTTATTTACTTATTTATGTCCTTTATGCTACTTTGGCTAATTGGGACGGGTTATCTACAGGAAACCACCCTTTTCTAGCCAGGGTGGGACAAAGGAATCTCTTTAATGAGTCTGTTACTAAATAAATTGCTACTGCCTAGGGGGGGGGGGGATCAAACCCGCCACTCTAGATTTACCATATGGGATTAAGACCAACGTCTTAACTCACGTGGCCAACCTGAGCCCCAACTGTTGAACTAAAATATGGTAGAGGCTTAGGCTTACCCATGGCCTTATGCACTTAGTAAAACTAGAGTCAAGTTTCACATGATCAATATTATTATAATTATGATTTATGTCCACTTTATGACATGATCAATAGGAATTCATTTAATGATTAACTCAATAAATAAAATCCTGGCAAGAAAAGAGTGGTAACCTGTAGATAATCTGCCTACTTACCCTTAGTAGCATAAAGTCAGTATACGTTAATAAGAATAAGGATACCCAGTTTAGGTAATAAAAAAACAGCAAGTTATTTATCAATGCAGGATGAAAATGGTTAAGCGTAGAAAATGTTAGCATTGAAATTGAAATTCATGGAATTAAATCTTTCTACACATTATATAGCACAGGAAGTATTTTGCTCCTATTTTTTTAACAACCACCCTTTTGTCTTAAAAACAATTATACCATCTTAAGTACCTGAAAATGGTGATATTCTGGCATGAAATCTTCCAAATGTGGATCATTCTACAGCACAAAATGTTCAGCAAGCTCAATTTAATTTTAAGAAGGACCAAGATTCTTACTTAGTTTTATTTTAAAGGTTATTATAATTTATGCTGGCCAATCAATGATATATAATTTAAAAAATGTTGACCATTAATTTATATTTAACAATTTATTAATAAACTAATATTGAAATAAATTAAATAAATTACAACTGAAGTAAAATTATGTGTATTCCAAAAAAAAGTAATGTATTCAATATTAATGGATAACAGAAAAATTAACAATAAAACATGGATATAATAAATAAAATTTTTTACAAATCTTATAACAATAATACATATTTCATATATATGCAAATAATAATTAAAATATCACATTAGACTTGCAAACATAAACACAGCAAATGTGCTAATGAATGCTACTCCACTACAACTATAAATAACAGAATACTCAGTAATATATTAAACATTATATGAAATGATGAAGGCAAATATCAAATAAAAAAACATTTAAACAGCATAGAAGACTTTTTAAACATTTTGTAAGCACACAAATCATTAAAACTCAACCATATAACTTCCATGAATTTATTTCAACTACTTATTACTTTTCAATTATTTAAGGAAGATCAACCATAAATAGTAAAGTCTAAATTAGTAAGGTGATGTCATAGTTCCAATTAAAGAATACTCTATTACATGGTTTATTTCGCAAGTGGTTTTGGTGATTACATGGGCCACCAAAATCAGTCTCAAAATAACTAATTATACAGGAAGGCTCTTAAATAAATGGCATATTTCTTGGATTCGGTACTTTGAAATTAAGTTAAACCCCTGGTTTAATACTCTAGGATAAATTTGCAATGTGCGTTCAATCCCCCCTGGGGAATGGGAATCTACCTGGAAATGGGGTTGCCAAATTAAATCCTAAGTCCCCAACCTGGACAGAAAAGAAATCTCAGCCTAACATGCTACAGAACCACACCAGCTCAAAGGTAAGTAACCTTACTTACGAGTTTGAAGGAGTTTACTTTCAGTTGAATTATTAAGAACAATTAAATGCTCAATAACAATATTAAACATAGAGTTTTCAAACTGTAATTTTTATGTCTATATCCTTAACATTCATGTTCAGATTACATTTATTTTAAGATACATCATTAATGAACACAAAACATTTTTAATTTTCATTAGTACAAATTGAAATGTAACCATTAGAATTTTCAATGAGAACAAATTTTATATTTGTTTTTCTTAGTAGACAAAATTTTAAAAATAACACATTTATTGAATATGAGGTACAGTATTGAAATTTTTAGTTTGGAGCCCCTAAATTCCAAAAATAGATCATGCATAACTTAATTGTAAAATATGTTATACCGAAATTGACACTACTGTTGACGTACCTAAATCAAACAGCTGTAACCATTATATAAGTATAGTACAATCATACATGTGGGTTTGATATTGGGAAGGTGAAAAGTATAATTGACACACCTGCTTAACCTATGAAGCCAGCCATCATGGTTTATTCTGTATGAACATTTTCGATATCTAAATGCCATGCATTAAAGCATACAAGCATCTATTGGATCAATCTCAGGGTATCATAGTGCGTACAAGATTTTCAAATCTATATGTATAAATAAAAATTCACTGAATCTTCCTGCAAACCCTAAGGAAATCACTACATGAAACATCCAAGATGGCATATTAATTCTTATGACAAGACAATAATTATGAAAAGATTGACAGAAAATATTGCATAAGGCATGATAGGAGTACAAACAGGTATATTCCTTATATTAAAAAAAACAACTAAACTATGCAATTACATAGTTTCAATTCACATTGCTTTCACACAATCTTTTCAATTTAATGAAAATGTCATTTGAAAATATATTCAAAAACATTTTTTTCTTAACTAATATATAAAAAATTTTTAGATTATTTTAATACAACTAACAGATTTTAAGCATGATCATTGATGAAACAGCGCAGGCAGTTCCATATTTCAAGAATAATATATATTAGCTGTAATTATGAAACTCACATATTCTCTTTTCTTTTTATTAGCTGATAAATTGAACAAATGTGCCAAACACAACTCCTTGCATACACGCATGGAGTCACACATTTTTTGCCTATATCTACATAACAATAATTATCGATATAGTTTATTTCCAATCAGCCAAAAGAGGCACAAGACAGAATGATGAACAGCACTCATTGCAGTCAATAGCCAAATAAATAAACCCGATACATTTAAAAATAGGGTCAATAAAGGAAGGGCAATCTCAAAGTAGATGGGTAAGATATTTAAGATAAGGACGGGTACATATTAAGGAAAAAATATTTAAAGATATTTTTCATGAAGACTTACTAAACTTGACAGCATAATGTGAACAAACAAAAGAGTCAATTAAAATAATCACAGAAGTTATCTCAAATAATCAATACTTTTATATCATACATCCAAGTACATGACAATATGCAATGAGCTCAACAGAAGCAAGGAAGGATGAAAATAGGAAATTCTAAGCCAGTCTTTTTATTTTCAGGCTTCATTATCAATCAGTTCCTAAAACAACAATTATTCTCAAAATTTTAAAATATTTCAAACTAACGAAGATGTCTTATTAAAATTTAATCTAGTTTGATAAACAGTCAGAAAATCTTTTAATCAAAAGGACAGAACCCCATTTCTTTTTCTGGCTGGCTGGTGTTGTAGGCAGCTGGAATTAGAGTTCTTTAGCGTCCAATTAAAAATTCATGATCAAGTTTTACACAATGTGTCATCAACCCTCCTTAGAAACTCTGTTCACCAAAGAGGACCTGAGATGAGTTGTTTCCAACTGTTTGGAACTTGGAAATCAGGACTAAGCTCACAAACAAGGGAGCGGCCCCCAGGAGCCAGGCTTGTGTGCAACTAGGAGATCAAAGTACATAATGACCATGAAAGGGGTGTCAGAGTAATGTTCTCACTAGACTCCCAGTATATAACTATATTAGTACCCTTATGGAATAAACTTAAGATTGTCCTCTGTCAGAGATCGATCTCGTAACAATTTTTAACCTCACCTTCCTGAGGGTAATGTTGATATACCTATGCAGATCACCAGATAGGCAAAAACAATCACATTTTAAAACATAAATAAACAAAACTCTATCAAACTGTATTAGTAAATATACTCAATAAACAGTATATGTTATGTAAGGGGATGGATTTATTGTTGAATTTAAATTTATACGCAATTTGTTTTTTTACCAAAAGATTTAATATAATTATATTTCTGAAATTCTAAACTTAAGACAATCATAAAATCAAAAATCTTAAAAATGTGAAAAGAATGTGGAAAATGTGTAGCAAACATAAAATACTTTATTTGAGATAAAACACTAAGTTTTGAAAGAAGGTAAAAGTGAAAAATGTCTGCAAAATTGATAAAACATTAATAAAATAAGTATTGCGTAAGTAGTATCTCAAAAACAGCCAAATCATTTTCAGAAAGAGTTCTTCAGCAAGTGGCTAAACTGAATGTATTTAACATGAAAAATATTATTGTCAATAAAGACTTCCAAATACAAAATATATTGAATTAATGTTTATTATTAGTACTGGAATTGGGATGAAGAAATTCTATGGTCCTTTGATTTGTGAGTCTTATACCTCTGGAAGAAAGTGACCTAATTTTCTACTCGCTTATTAATGTAAGACTAACCACCTTCACTTCACACAATGATTTAAACTGTAGAGCCAATTTGAGTCAAGTTCAATACTCTCTACTTTAGAGACTTTTAATCTATATCCTGAATCATCATTGATTTCTAGACAATCAATGACAGACTATAGATGCATATATCCAAAGGCTCTAGAGTACTGGGGGGGGGGGGTGGAACTGTAATTTCAAAAGCAGCTTTACAAAATAAGATTATACTGCTGATTTTTAATTTTATATTCCCAATTCTAATGTTTTACCATCAACATCTTGAACATTAACCCCTTCGAGATTGAATTCTAGTGGCAAGGAGTTGCATTAGATATTACACAAATAGGCGTATCAACATGTCACTAATCATCGTGCCAAGCTGTCAACAAAGTGATTATCAGTCTCGAAAGGGTCAATACCACTTTTGACTTATGAAAAAAAAAAGCCTCAACTAATTGGATTTCTTTCTTAATAACTGTTAAAACACAAATATATAGGAAATAGAGTTCCTGTGAGATTTAAAAAAAGTCAGATGACAATCCTGAACTTAACCCTCCGTTGGGCGCAGCTGGCCTGAGAGGCCAGGAAAACATACTTTTTGATACCGCGCCTCATTCTGTTTCCCCTGTGAGGGGCCATTCCCAGTAATTTCCTGATTTGTGTTCATGCTTAGAATCCCCTACTTTAGTCCATTGTCATCCTTCATCCAGACCGACTGGTCCCTAGATGGCTTGTGAGGCCGACTGCGCCCAATTGCTCCTTAATTTCGAAGATGATTTTTTTTCAAGATATATCTATTGCAATCGTCCCTTTTACTAAGATTAATGCTATTCTATATGGAAGTTCGTCGATATCTTGAGAAATAAGTGCTAGTCTAACTCTGGCCTCTCAGGCCGAATGCGCCTGATCAATTTTACTTGTTTTAGTATAAGCTTCATTCTGTTCAAATAAAAACAATATTTTACGTTCTAAATATTATATTTGGTTTCCAAAGATCCTAGCGAAGTCTGTCCTACAAGCGTTTTAAATTAAAATTAATTAATTGGGTAGTGGGGGTTTAAAATATGTGAGCGGCCTCTCAGGCCGGGTGCGCCCGATTTTGTTTCGTCCAGAGGTGCGCCCGACGGAGGGTTAAGGAAGGTAAGGGCTAATGGGGTCTGGGAGACTACCCTGGCCATACTTAGGTATTTTCAAACTAATGACTACATCAATTTCAGAGGAATTTCAACACTTCTAATATCCTTAAAATCTACACAATGAATGAAGCCATGGAACTGTAAACCCATTCAAAAAGAAATATATTACATATGCCCATACAAGTACCCACTATAAGAATAAGAGCAATTACAATTAGCCAAGGAAAATAACAATCACGCATAAGAAATGTAAATTTAAAAAGAACTACAAAAATAGACATAGACTGATCAGTTCTATGTAATAGATACTTCTGTCAATTAACAGTTGATCGATCATTAAATAGAATTAAACTAAGGTAAAAATAAATTTTTCCCAAACTATGCTTAAAGGAAGTATTTTCACAACACAATTATGAACTTATTCATAAGTATAACAAAAAAAAAAACTTTGTCTTAAAAAACATATCACAACTGTGTAACACATTCTTTAGAAGTATAGGTTACAACTTCAAAATTTATTTTTAGGAACAATGCATAACAAAAATAAAAATTTAGAGCTCATTTAATAACAGACTTTTTTGTTCCTTTTCCAAAATATGTGTCCAATAAGAGACCCGAAAAAACACAAATGATTGCAATCCATTGTTTTAAGACTATATGATGTCCAAATAAAATAATGGAACAAAGGACAGTAAAAAATTTCCTAGTAGTAGTGATCAAAGAAACTGTGAGTGTTCCTAATTCAATTATTCCTTTATAAATAAAAAATTGACCAAAAGCACCACAAATAGACATGCCAAATATTAATGGAATAGTGCTAGGGTACTTCTGAATGAAATTAATACATTTGACTCCTTCGCCAGAAAACAATGTCAAAAGAAATGAAAGTAATATAACCCATTTGTTTGATTCCATCATTAAGTAATTTGAATGTGGTTTATATTTTGCCATTATGCGCTCCTGTAAAGAATTTTGAAATCCATCCATAAGAAGTGACATCATCAGCAAAACTTCACCAATACCTATTCCATTATATGATGCTGCCGCAGCTTTCTTACTATTGTAAAAAAATGCCGAAACTCCAAAAACAATAAGGAAAACTATGCAGTATTTCCTCACAGGATAACTCTTGTCACCGAGAAGAACTCCCATTAGCATAACAGGTATGGGTTTACTTGATTTTGCAAGCACTTGTGCAGGATAACTCACCCACTGAAGAGCCATAAATGAAGAACTCATGGCTAACACACTTAACAATCCACAAGCTGCTAAGAACACTGTTGGTATAGGTTTGTCCACTGTATATGGATTCACAACTTTTATAAAGAACGTATAGAAATATGACACAACAGAATTAATGCACAAAAGCGGCATAACATAGGTGAATTTATCATTTTCTCCATAAACTCCTTTCAATAATTTTTCTTGCATAGTAGCAAATAAAAAGTACATAATGAATATGCCAAGCACAATAGAAAAAAACTTGAAATTCATTTTTGCACTTTAAACTAGCTTTGAATCAAACAAAAAGAGACGTTCAAATAGACAGAACAACTGAAAGACTTATCCGAAGAATGTGTCAACTTCACATCAATCCACCAAGTAAATCAAAAAGCCCACGAAAACAGCCACGTTACGATATCTGGTTGGCTACAAACCTTTCACAATCAATGTTGTTTTTATTTGATAAAATTTTGTAAGTGTATATGTAATAACGCGTGTAAACTAGCATTACGAGTCTTTAAAATATCTATTTTTTGAAGAAAAGTGTAATATATGAGTATCATCAGGAGGTGACCATTAATAAATTAATTATTCTAAAAATAAAATTCTAACGTATTACTTTTAACTTATTTATTGTTGCTGTTTAATAAACTCTGTAATGTTCTAATACATTTAATGCAGAATTGATGTAATCGAAAACTTCGATACCAATATTTACAGAAAAGAGAGGGGGGGGGGTCATCATAACTAAAATTTCAGATTAAACGAAATGAATTATATCGATACGATGAAAAAGTTATATTTATTTTTAGTTTTATGTGCTTAAATGATTTAACAATGCTATGTTTTTAACCAAAATACGTCCTTATTCTGATGAAATTATCATAGCACCATTAGCTATAATCATGGCCACTGGCTTCTCAAATCCATAAAGATATATTCTTCGTGGAGAGAATAGTCCAGATAGAAATATTCTTCGTGGGAAAGTAAAAGTCCGGCACACAGGAGCTGCGTAAACTAACCAAATTGCACACGTGCTAGTATAGGAAACTTGTGATTTCACATATTCTCTATTTATAAGTAAAAAGGCCGGCACGCAGGAGCTGCGTAAACTAAGCAGATTTCCTGGTACATCAAAGTTGACATCTCATCTTACCGCATTTTCTCTATTTATAAGTAAAAAGCTGACGAGTAGTAGGGGGGGGGGGCTACTGATGGCAGGATGCAAACCAGCTCGAATAACTCGCTTAACACTTGAGTTACGAAAAAATGCATAGAAAAACAATAGTAGAGTAACAATAGTTTAATGTATTACAAGATAGAGATCCTAAATGAGGGGTAGGTTGGCACCACTGAGCCTAGGGAGAAGTGGGATACTTCCTTTGTCCTATCAGTTCTGCCGCTTCCATGCCCACCTCATATTGGTCTATGTTTAAATGTTACTTGATGCTTATACTTTTAGCAATGCAGTGTTATTCTTACAAAAGATTATTTTTAATTGCAGTTATAGGTACCTAAAACAGCTACCACTATAATATAATATAAATGGACCCAGCCCGCCCCGTGTGAGTTAGATTCAAGGGGGCTCATGGTGTAACCAGGTGTTATCCACACCAGCCTTTTATTTTTTATTTTATTTTTTGTTAGTTTAGAGGATTCGCTGGACTCAGGAAAAAAAAAAGAGTGTGTTAGTTAGACACTCGGCACCGCCAGATGCCGGGTAACCTACAATCTTAGTTCTAATTTACCCCCATACCAACTCACAACACCCCCTTAAAATAGAACATCAGAGTGTCCAGTAGAAGGGGAACTGTCGGGACAACCATGGCAGGTCACTCTGTCTCCCAACCGTCATCTGATTCCCCTCTGGATCTCCGATAAAAAAAAAAAAAAAAAAAAAAAAAAAAAAAAAAAGAAGTCAGTTTCTTCTCAGCTCTGTTCAAGTGAATATCAGTGCGGTAAAGTGTTTTATGCGAAGATCAGTGCAGTGCCGTATTTTTGCGAACTTCAGTGATCGTGAGTGTCTTATTGGATTGTGTAATAAGGACAGTGAAGCTATCAGTGCATACTGTGAGTAGTAGTTAAGAATAATTAACCAAGTGTGTAGTGCATTGTTAAATAAATTGTGCTGTGATAAAAACTCTGAAGCTTATGTGCGTTTAATTTTGGAATCGAAAAGAACTCTAATAAACAACGTTTATTATTTTTTTGTAATAAACCTAGCAATATTTGTGTGTGTGCGTGCGTGCATGCGTGTATGTATGTACGTACGTACGTATGTGGCCTTTATTATCTGAGATAAGTGCGAATTCGTTGCGCTTGACGTCATCGTTTAAGGTATTATGTTTTTGTGTCGTAACTGTTGTTTTGATCTACACCATACTCGATATTTAACAGTTTCAGTCAACATTAAAGATCATGTTTGTTATTGGCAGAAATCGGACCAGGCCGCTATTTCTCCCGGGGGGTAGGGGGTGGGTGAGTGTTTATAGGGTAAGAATAAAAAAAAATCTGAGTTATGATAATTCGGATGGAAAAATGTTATAGAACCAATCTTGTTAAAATATTGGCGTTCTGCAATTGATTCTTTGTGCATTTTGTCGTAATTCAAATGTTTTTCAATCCGAATAAGTGTTGGGATGTGATCACTTGTGAGTCATACCAGCAGATGAGAAATTTGCTTAATTTACGCAGCCCCTGCATGACGGACCTTTTTAATTAGATGGTTAAATCTGATATTTTTCCATTCTAGTTATAATTTTTCAAAATTACTCCAGTAAAATGCAGACAAAATTAAATTCTGGTTATGCCCCAGGCTCCAAATATGAATCTAATCAATAACAGTATTCATCTAGAGTTTATCACTTATTAGTTCTTGGTATGTATTTTTAGAAAGATAGAATTTACAAATGTGGAGTACAGTTGGACTCCGTCTTATTTTGAGATATGATTCGATTATAAATTTGACTACAGGAGCTTCTTTCTAGTTGGACTCCTTGAACTGGAAATAAATTTGTTAGAAATTAAAAGGGTGTAAATAAATGGAACAGTAAAGAATATGAAAAATATTGGAATAAAAGTGCCTATGTACATGGGTAATACCTATATTAAATTCAACAAAGGTTGTATAAATTTAAATGAGTAAAACTCCACAAAGCTCGCGATGTATACGTTGAAGAGGAAGAGCAAGGATGAATTATGGCATTTAACTGTGAAAGACCACGTTTATGTATTGCGTAACAATATAATGTGAATGGTTACAGATAATGCAGGGACAAAAAATACCAATTAGGTAAATCGCTTTCATACATTCTGTGGTTTACTGGCGACCTTTTCAAACCAAGTTTTCTCCCTCAAGAATTTCACTATTTAACAATAATGTTTGATACTGAAGTTTTTTATGAAGAAGTATTCACCATAAATGAGAGAGAACTTATTAAAGAAAATTATTCCAGATTGGGAGGTAATATTTATAACCTTGTTTGTTTATAACCTGTCCTAAAGACAGCTTTTATCCTTTTGACAGTTTCTTTTTGAGCTAATATCGAGAATTTTCCTGAATTACAAAAATTGACGATGCTTTTAAAAATATTCTTTTTCAATTTTAAATTATCCCTATTGTTCTACTTAATTTTATGTACTATTTAATCTTGTTTAAATTCATAGATTAGCACACACAAATACTAATTGCAGCAATGATTTAATTTTATTGATTAGTTGTGGAAGTTGAATCTGTTTTATTGTAGGCTCTTTAGTAATATACAGCTGCCATTTTCTTTAATTAATTTAATACGAACATGCACACTATTGCTGGAGAAAATACCCTCTATTACAAAATCCTTTTTTTCCTGTTCTAAAAGCTTTATGGAGAACTCAGTGTGGCATTGCATGTAATTTTTTTTAGGATTAGTTTTTAAGTTATATAATATTTTTAGGTTCTCACTAAACCCATGTATGTCACTTTGGCTAGGATTACTTTTTACTTTAAGTAGTTGCCATACACACTTGCAAATGCCTGTCGGTAGTTTGCTATTCATGCTTCAGAGGGATACCTCTCACAATTTCGAATCTGAGTGGCATCCTCTCTTTACATTGAAGGACTCTTCCCAGGAAAAGAGGATCATCCCCCCTTAATGTTTAAAAGGCAAGGGGAAAACTCTCTGAATCTCTTCTCGTGTTTCTGTGAAAATCAAGGACCCCCTTTGCAGAAATTGTGACCTCACATAACCTTTATACACATAAAAAAAACTATCCCAGGCACCTGACCTGGTATAATTTATAACACTAATATTTCAAAAATATGTGTTTATTTTCGAGTAATCACTGGATCAAGAACAACTCAACAAAATGTTTAGAGTATTTAGGAGAACATGTTTCACACTCCCTTAATGGGAATAATTGACTTTTCTATTGGATGAAGATATTGACATTTAAGCAAAGGTTGAACTGGGGTTCGCCCTGCATAATGTATGTTTAACCCAATTAGTTTCTTGTAAATGGGTCAATGGGGGAAGTGTAGTTTTGCTCGACTTACTGAGTGCTCAGTTGACACTTTTACCTGAGGTGAAGTATTATTCAACATGATACAGGAGTTTCAACCACTAAATAAATACCATAAATCATTTGGTAGTTAATATTTTTTGATTAGTTCAGTAATTATCTAAAAATAATAGGAATATGAATATACTACTGTGGAGCAAATAGAATTGATTTCAGAAGTAATATCAGAGAAAAGTCTGTCAGTTTTATTATATAAAAATATTTTCAGTAAAACCAAATATATATCAGCGATTTAATGATTTTTTGACAAGATTATTTATATACAATTTTTCTATTCGATTCAAAATAACAGAGATCTTTCAAATTTTCAATTTTCCTCATCTAAACCTTCTTCTGGAAGTGCCAATTCACATAGTAATAATTTTCTAATAATCATAAATGTCTGTACATTCACATAAATATCATCATTAGCATCAGCAATTTCATGTTGTAGCATTCACAGACAGAAGTTTTTTTTTGGGAGGGGGGGGGGTATAGAAATACACTTGCCTCAATAAAATTTCTTTCAACATACTTTCACTGTTTTTTGATCTACTTGTTTCAAAACTAAATGGTACTCATCTTCATCTCTCATTAACAGATTTTTAGAAGTGCAATGTGTTTCTGTGACTTGTAATACTTTTTTTCTCTCTTGCAATTTCATGAAATTAAGGTGTATTGTATTGGTGTTTGTGTTTTACAGCTGTGGGGTGCCTCTGGTCTTTTGCTAGATATAATTATAGCTTTATACCACTTGATTGTACTTACCTTTCTACAGATCTTTAATGATTTTTCGCATTGACCGGCTCCTGTTAATCAATTGTTAATAAAATAGTCTTGGAAAATTTAAGACTTCTTTAGAAATATTAACAAAGATCCCATTTTAAGAAAGAATTGTACTTTAATTGGTTTGAATTGAATTTCTTCACAACTCAAGGAAAGCATTATAAATAATGCTGTTTGAAAAGATTAAGATCTCAAATTTTGTATAAAATATTTTAGCAGATTTCCCTTAAGGAAAATCAGCTATTGAGGTTGTACTCATGACGCGGTTTTCGAAATTTTTCTTCAAATGTCCATCGATCCTACCCAGGTGATGACGAAAATGAGGTCTGTTCAAAACTGTATATATATATATATATATATATATATATATATATATATATATATATATATATTTGTCTGTTACAGCTCTAGCGGTCGCAATGTTTGTCTTATCGTTACCAAACTTGATATATAATCGTTTTATACAAAAAGAAAGATCAAGTTCGTTAATGGCTGAATTCGGATCAGGGGGAGGGGGGGGTTTAGAGGGTGAGAATTTTGAAAATTCTTAATATCTCTGTTATTATGCGTCGATCGAAAAATTGTATATAACCAATCTTATTGCAAATGTAATGTTCTATAAATGTTGTTATGTACATTTTTTCACTATCTTGATTATTTACTGAGATATTTGCATTTTTTAGTTTTCGGTCTTCAGTAAAGCCCCACTCCTACTCATCTCATATTTTCAATATTCTATTATGTTATGAAGCACTTTATTTGAGGCTTAAATACCAAATATTGTTTTCATTGAACTTTTAAGTTTTGAGGTCAATGCAAATACGTGACACGTGGGAAATCTACTTAGTTAACGCAGCCCCTGCGTGACGGACTTTTAATTCAGGAGTTTCTCCAGCCATACAACAATAATTTTGTTGAAGGCACTTCCAATGGTGATAACAGAATTTTTCCTCTAAAGTTAAGCAAAACATCTCTTGCGTTTCTCTACTGAATTTCTTACTGTAGAACTGAAGCACTTGGTCTATTTAGGCAATAACATTGTATTGCTGTACCATTTAGTTTGGCCCCATTATATAGGGATAGTAATGAAATGCCAAACTATCCTTTCTTCTGCTGGTACTTCTAGTTCACTCCTCATTCTCTAATTTTTTTTTCTTCAGTTGTGTCTCTATATTTCCATATTTACTCTCTCATATAATAATCTTCTCTAATTTTGTCTCATTGAGTTTTCTCTCATTCTATTCACTCCCTGCAGTTTGATGCTACTAAATATGTGTCTCATTCTTCATCTGTTTTCATTTCATTTTTGTTCTGTCCTTTCCATTTTCCTAATATATTTCATTTCTTTGTTGTTGACTCTGTTTCCTAAATGTTTGATGCACTACTTCTCTTTTACAATTGGACATTTTGTTGAATGGCAAAAATCATTATTTTAAACATTAAGTTTCCCTTAAAACACTTTTCACTAGCCTAAGCAATTCAATTCACTTTCACTTATTAGATTCAAAAATGTATTTCACTTTTCCATGATCCATGCTAATCTATTTCCAAAAGCACGCTGATGCACACTATTTCCCATATAAACCATTCATGAGTTTGTATGTATTATATCTCTTATTGGATAATGGAATGCTCAAGAAGATTGTGGGCTCTCGTTTGGGTTTCTGGAGGATTCTCAATTACTTTGAACTAGAAGTCCCTTGAAAGGTCCAGAAACTTCTGTGACATTCTTCTAAATCGTTTGCACTTCAGCACTAGTTTTTTGACTGCGCCACAGATTTCCCATAAGTAGTTCATAGGTGTGATGTCCTCCTTTGGCACCCATATCTTGAACCCAACTTCCACAGTTCCTGATTGAAACTTACTTCATAGATGGGAGATGAAAGGCTGTCATACCACATGACTCTCATGGGGGCTGAAGTGTGGATTGTTAGGTATAGCCTTGTCATCATCTATATATAACCTTCTTAGCTTGAAATTATTTCTCCCCAACCCGGATATTTCAACATTTGAGAAGGATCCACAATTTCTAGAGTGCTGTATACCGTTTTAAAACTAGAAGTAACTTTGATAGACCAGAATCATTCCTGAATTGGAAGCTCCTTGAAATTGGAGGCCCAGAACCTTCTAGAATATTACTTGATTTTGAGCTAACTTCCCATAAGTGTAAGGTGTGGTGCTCTCTTTAGGTTAGGCAAACCACAGTTTATTTATTATGTATATTTATTATAAATACTGATTTAATCATTGGTGTGTGTGCCATAGCCAGCTGGCTTAATACAAAGTAGAGGAATTATTGTAATTGTGAAAATGTGTTTCACGTTTTAACAGAATTATATGTTTTGTGCCTCCCTGAATCCATATTGACTTCTGTTTTTCATTACTCAAAAATGACACCTTTAAAATGTTGAAATTGTTTATTTAGATCTGCTGACACTCCTGCTTGTGCACCTCTTATTTTGATTAAAATCAGCTAAGAGGGAGGGGATATTCATTTTTGTTTATCATAAAAAATCTATAAATTATAGGTAGATAATGCATATTACTTTCCAACAAAATAATTTTAAATGAAGTGCACAAAATTTTAGCATATTTGATCGATAGTACATTGAAATCATGTATTGTCTACATCAGTTTTTTGTTAATAGCTTGACATGTTCTTAACTTACATTTTATAATTGTTTTTATACTGTGATCTTTAAAAGAAATGGGTTTATTTCTGTTTATCCTACTCTTCTTTCATTTTGTTTCGTTCCAGATGAATGTTATTTAGATCATACTGGTTGTCCATTATATCCAGACTCTATACTGAAGAGGTATTTGGAAGACCTACAGAAGAATTTGTATGGAAATCCACATTCTGGTAGCCTTTCTAGCAAGCTCTGCAATGATACTGTGGATCAGATACGTTACAAGTAAGAATATTTGCAAGGCGTAAATTATAAAAATTTTAATCTAAATTTAAAATATTCTCAAACTACTACTGTGCTTTATGAGCAAGAGCTAAATATTGTTAAATAGCCCGTAAACATCTAGCCATCCACTTCAATGATTTACTACAGATTTCATCCTTCCTATGTCACATATTATTCGTTTATTACAATTGAATTTGTTGCATTATTCTACACAAAGCAATAAAATGTAAGAAACTATTGATGCCATTGAAATAATTTTTTTTAGGATTCTCCAACATTTTAATACCTCTTCAAAAGACTACAGTGTGATATTTACCTCAGGAGCTACTGCATCTCTAAAACTGGTTGCGGAGTCTTTTCTATGGAGAAAGAAACAACATTATGGTAATAAACATATAATTTTGAATTCTATTTTTCTAAAAGTTTAGCATATATGAAAAATCATTAATGGATTTCAGAGAATGAAAACATTGGAAAGTCTTACTTTGTGTACATGGAGGACAACCATACATCTGTCCTTGGAATGCGAGAAGTTATCAAAAACAGTGATGCGGAGATAATTTGTCTAAACCATAATGAAGCGATTAAACGTTTTAACCAAGCAGATGGAAAATACAATAAGATTAATAACAGTGCAAACAATTCATTATTTGTGTATTCAGCTCAATGTAACTTCTCTGGAGTAAAGTATCCTCTTTCCTGGATAAGTAAGGTCCATTCTGGTGTGTTACAGAATATGACTACTGATGAGTAAGTTTTCATCAATTAGATTTTTTATCATAAATTTAGTGTTGAGATCGTGCTCATGATAATTTTGTGATATATTTCTTTGAATCCTATCTAGGAGATGATGAAAATCAGGTCCACTCGAAATTTTTATATAAATATATCAAATTCATTAATGTCTGAAATCAGGTGGGGTTAAGAGAAAATTCAAAATATCTCCGTTATTCTTAATTTGATCGAAAAATTGTATATATCCAATGTTTTTTTAAATTTAATTTTGTATCTTGTTTTTTACACTTTTTCTCTGTCTTAAATGTTAACCGAGATATTTGCATTTTTAATTTTCAGACTTCAGTAAACCCCCATGTCTAATCATTGCACTTTACCAATAAGTCAATACATCATGAAATGCCTTATTCTAACCTTAAATACCAAATATTGTTTTCAAAGGACCTTTAATATGTGAGACATACATACATGCAAATATGTTGTGTAATGACGCAATCAATTCATGAGGTGTTTTATGTTCTTGACTCAAAAATGTTTATTTGACCTATTCCATATTTTATCCTTAATCTTTTCATTCAACACTACAGTTCATGTTCATTAATTGCTGAAATTATATCAGAATTGGGGGAATTGAATTTGAAAATTCAAAATAATTCGGTTATTATGAGTTGGATTGAAAAATATTTTAGAAACAATCTTGTTATTCATTTAATTTCCTAAAAATGTTGTTAAATTCCTTTTTTTCTTATCTTGAATATTAACTAAGTTATTTATATATTTTTTTCTGTCTTCAGTTAACCCCCACTTATAATCGTCTGATTTATACTTACAGGTATTGAATCTCTAAAATTTTTATTTGCATCTTACATTTCAATTTTTTACATAGGCTCTACTTTGGGAGAAATACACGATAGATGAGATGATGAGTGAGTCATTCCAGCATGTGGGTTATCTGCTTAGTTTTCGTAGCCTTGTATGACATACTTTTTATATGTTGTATTGAAGTTAGAAGTTATTCATAATTCTTAGAGTTATGTGCAGGAGAGTATTTCTAATAATGCTATCATCATGTTCATGATGAGCCTGCTATTGTGTTACAAATTTTATGCTTAGTAGTACTCCTTGGGGCAGGAAGTTTTTGTAGGTAAAAACACTGCCTTCATACTAGAGGTGACGGCTTCGAGGCTGGGAATTGCTCACTAAACTTTATTTAGTTGTGTGGTTACCAGGTTTTGAGTTTCCACTTCTTGTCCTAATTCAAGCCTCGTGAGTCAATTGAGTAGCACCTTGAAAATAAAATTAGCAATCTTTGGTCTAGAACTTCACCACAATATAACAGAAAATGTATCAAGTTAACTACTTGGCTTATGCCCAAAGCCATTTGCCTTTCAAAATTGTTTGAATCAATGGTTTTTAGTATTCTTGGATAATAAACTCATTTTAATGTAATAATTGTTTCAGGGGTGATTGGTATTGCTTACTAGATGCCGCTACTTATTTGTCTACAAATAAATTAGATTTAGAAACTGTTAAACCTGACTTTGTAACTCTCTCATTTTACAAAATGTTTGGATTCCCAACTGGTCTTGGAGCTCTTCTTGTGCGAAATTCCAGTGCTCATTTGTTGGAAAAAAAATATTACGGGGGAGGAACAGTATTTATGGCTTTGAGTGAAGAAAATACGTTTGTACCTCGATCAGTCCTTCATGAAAGGTTTGTTAAATTACTTACTATGTATATGTTTTATTTAAAATAAATACATTTTAATGCTTTTAGGGTTATAATGTTATATTAATATAAAAAAATTGTTTAAATAACAAAGAAAATGAGTTATGATGAGTTAAGAAAAGCCTAATTTAATTTTCTTTTATACTGGTTATTGGTGTCCATGCCAATTATTGTTGGTTCCATATCAATTATTTTTTATTGAAGTTGCAAGTATTTTTGCAATAACAACTCCCTCTGACGACTCTCTAGTATGGATGTTGGAAAAACCTATGTTTAAATCCAGCTCTGTTTTTTACATAAAGGGACTAGTTATGGTTTTATATTAGTATACTACGTCTGCTAAAGTGGCCTTTGCCCATTCCAGGTACCTGCTCACAGTGCATTACCTGTTGTCTCCTACATTCTTCTGCTTTGATTCCAGCAAAAATGAATGTAATACTTTACTAAGATATTCATGATCATGTTTCAGTAAATATAAATTAATAATGTTTTGTCTAGTAATATAAAAAATATGGCTCTGCCCTTCCATTTTTACCATATAGAAAATAAGGAGTATTTATTTTTCATTTGCTTATAGTATTTTTTTTTTTTTACAATGTTTACCAGTTAAACAATCAAATTCAATAATATAAGTAAATTATATTTTATATCAGTTTAATATTACTAAATAGTAGTATACTTTTACATAGTAGTAGTGTACTTGGCAGAAACAGAGAAGAGCAGGTAATTGAAATATTTTATGCTAAAATATTTGCTAAAACTATTCAGTTTGAGAAAAAAAGGAAAGGAGGAGGTAATGAGCAGTACCCTTTCCCTGCCAGGGGAGGAGACAGGCAGAATTCTGGTGTCCGTCAGCCGGTAGTAATCCCCGGGCACACCGACCCCATTAACGACAAGGACTGCTATGGTGGCCTCTTCAATAACTTATTCTCCAATTTTTTAAAAACTATTCTGTTATTATTAATAATTATTTATAGACTCCCTAACACCATTTTTAGATAAATATAATTTTTCTGGTTGCCAGTGAAATGAGCCCTACATAGGGTTAAGTTCTAAAGGTTCACCAACTCCTAAACATTTTTTTCCCAAAACACTTTCCTGGAATTGATGACAGTATTTCAACCCTTTTAATTTTGTTGTTAGAGAATATTTTATTAAAAATAGACTTCATTATTCCAGGTTTGAAGATGGAACTATAAACTTTTTGTTTATTATTGCTTTGAGACATGGCTTCAACTTTTGGAAAAACGTTGTTAGTTTAGAGAAAATTTCTAAGTAAGTAGTAGTTTGAAAGATTTAACATACCTGCTAAAACAACTGAATTCTTATGATATTGGCAAAATCCAGTTTTTTATTTATTTTTAAAGTGCTTCTTAAGTCATCTTTAATTTTGATGAATTCTTATTTACCCTAGGTAACTTAATTTAAAACCAATAGAAAATATTATTTTTTTACATAAAAGCCACTTTTGGAATTAAGGTTTTACAATCAGTAAATACAGACGATTACAAATGTTTGGCAATTTACTTGTTATTATTTTGTGATTAAATCAAGTGAATTACTAAGAAATCTCTCCAGTCCAGTTAACCCAATTTTTCATTTCATTCTAATTTTTTTCACTTCATTTTAAACCCAATGCTCTAATACATGAAATCATATTTTCTAAAGCTCTAGTAACCCCTTTATAGGGCTTTTCGAGTACACAATTTCAAAATTCTAAGTAATCAGCCTCAGAATAAAATCCATTTTTGTGATTCCTTGTGGTTTGCTAGGCTCTCAAATAACAAAGATATATTCAATAAAGTGATCACAGTTTATACTGCTAGAAATGATTTATTTATGCTCTATATTATTTATTACTATTTTTGTTTCAGTAAGTTTGTCCTTTATATATCCTTTTTACTTCTTCACAACTGCTCACAAATTTGAAGTAGTGAGCAGTTGTCAATATTAATTTTGGTGGATATAAACAATAGTTACATTGTGTATACCCGCCAAAAGACCACTGACACGAACCCTACAATGGAAGGGGTATATTTTCTTCTATTATAATAAAATAATTTCTGGTCACTTCAAATCCTCCCTGTGCTAAAATGGAAGAATTTTATTCACACACATAAATAAACTATCAGAACTTTAAAGTATTTGTATTGAAGGAGATGCAATAATAAATAAGTATGGTGTGAGATTAACTGTTCTGTTATGAGCTAGAGAGGTAGTGAAGATATATGTTTGTCCACTCTAATTTTGTGAACCTTTTAAACAATTACTGAAACATCCCTATTTCAACTTACTCTAAACTATTACACAGGATTACAAAAAGAAATAGGCTGAACATACTGGAAAATATGTAAATGTATAAATAGAGGACTTTCAATATGGATATCATTGACAAACTCAACAGAAACTCAGGCTATTGAAAGTATTAAAACAGAACAGAAAAAGAAAGGCTCCCACAGATAAACAGTCTTGCTATGATAACAGACAAATGAAGCAACAAAGAATATAGGTTCATTCGCTAGTTGGTAATTTCATTACATATATACCTTTATGCACTTGTAAATACGTAATATTAAATGAATAAAAATACTTAAATATCAAGTACATAGAAACAAAAATAAATAACTATTAAAAAATCCAGCTCAGGTTAGTCATGTGAGATAAAGCATTGGTCTACCAATGGTAAACCTAGACTGACTAGTTTGATTCCCGCCTGGGAAATAGGAATGTCTTCACAACTACATTAAACTGAGCAGCAGCTGCTGATGAACTACATGAAATATCGATCACTAATGGGATTCTCATCCATATAAAACAAAGTTATTAGGGCCAAATGACTGGTCAGTCAACTTTAGGAAAGGGTCTTTATATTACCACCTGAAGTTAGAACCTTAACTGAGATAATCTGTTTCTTTGTTTCTGGTTGCTTTCCTATAAACATCTAGTAAATTATGGTCTATGAAGTGGTTATTGTCATTTGTTGCCTGAGTCGCATAGTGTATATCAATTTCTATATTTCAAGAATAAAATATTTTTCTATATTTGTCGTGTTTTGAACTGATGTTCAATGTATAATTAAAATGATTTTATCGAAATGTGCTTCTTTATATTAAAAAATGAGCATTTTGTTGATTCTATTTATGTTAGGTAGAGTTAAATTCTTTTTTGTTTCAGGCTTTGAGGAGACTAAGACTAATGTCTTAAAACTGAATTTTTTTGTCTGTCCACCCGTTTGTTACTCAATCACATAAAAACTGCTTTAAGAATTTCAGTTAAATTTTATGTCTGTCTATCAACTGTTCCAATGTTCCAAAGTGTTACATAGGCAATTGGGTAATCCAATTGGAAGATATATTCATCAATACCTTGGTTGTCATTGATTTTATTATAAAAAAAAAAAAATAAGTTAAAGCAAGATTGAGTTATATAGTTTTCAGTATTAAAGAGTTGTTTTGAAGTATGAAGTAACAGTTTTCACTTACCACTTCTGGTCACTAAATAGTAAAACTATATTTCAAAAGTTGGCTGAATGGCATTACTCAGTTTTTATCATTCATCTTAAGGAAATGGATTTGGCTAAAATTCACTATTTTGTGTTTTAATTACTATCTAGACTTAGGTTTCACTTGAATTTAAAAAATATTTTTTTCAATACCATAGGTATTATTAGTTATATCTATATATATATAAAATTGTAACCTCTGTCTGTACATTGATTTTTTTCGCGAAATTTCACGATAACTTTTCGTTTCACATGTCATAGACACCAAAACTGCATTTTGTTTCTTTCGTGTATGTTTGTTTGTTTGTTACCTTTTCACGCATAAACGGCTGAACCGAATTTTATGAAACTTGGTATGAATATTACTACTAACCCAACTTAGACTTTAGGCTATGTTAATATTCTCTGAGACGAACAGGAGTGGGGGTTATAAGGGAGGCCTGAAATTAAAAATAGCGATATTTCGTTTCCTATTGCATTTTCGGCAATTATGCACTTATCAAAAGTTGTTTAATTTGTTATTTAGAGTAACTTTTGTTATATACACTTTTGTCGTATACCTAAGTATAAAGGCGTTTTACGCTAAAAATGATAGCAGAAGTCAACAGTTTTATTTGGCACAAAAGACTCAACCGAACTAAACCAAACTCGATATATGAATTAGCACTAACGTCTTCCTTATAATAAGCTATACTAACATTTCTAGAGACGGGCAGGAGTGGGGGTTATAAGGGAGGCCTGAAATTAAAAATAGTGATATTTCGTTTCCTATTGGTTTTTCGGCAAATATGCACCCAACAAAGTTGTTTATTTTATTATTTAGAGAAATTTGCTCAACAATTCTTTGGAACTACCAGGTACCTCACCGGGAAAAATTAATTCAAATGTATGTTAATATTTTGTGCTTAATAATTCAAATCTATGCATAATGCACAGGAAACGGGAAATATGACAATAAGGATAACAGTGAAGTCTTACATAAAAAAATAATTTTATTATTAACAAATCCACAGAAACGACGGGTATTTAAACTAAACACTGGGACGGGTAAATGTCAAAATATTGTGCAAAGTAAAGCCTTGCCAAAAAAATACCATCACCATTCAGTCTCGGAAAATGAATTCCCGAGCGAAGCCGGGTATCTGAGCTAGTATATATATAAAAGTGTGTATAACACATTTTATTTACTATTTCCTCCTCTCAAAAATTAGAATGATATTCCAAATTTTTACTTCTGAAACTTCACAGATATTACAAGATAATGAATGGTCAAAGAGTTAAATTATATTATTTAGTGCTACTCATTGTTAAGTCAATCCATTATTTATACTTGAAGGAAAACAATATTTTTTTCAACCCATCAATGGCGGTTAATACAAATTGCTAATTAATAAACTGTCACAATATAAAGGAAATAGCACTAAAGGTAATGTACCCTTTAACTCGATATCTCTACACTAGAATGCAAAATAATACAATTCTACTAATTTCAGGCATTGCTTTCATTTGGCTCAATATGCATACATTTGCCTTTCTCGGCTTCATCATTATAATGGTGCACCAGTGGCAGTGATATATGCTGATTCTCCTTATGATGATATTATAACTCAGGGTGGTATTTTAAACTTCAATCTTCTTCGGAGTAATGGTGATTTTATTGGTTATTCAGAAGTGAGTTTATATTCTGATATTATTAATATGCCATAAAGCCAGGTAATTAATGTTCTGTAAAATTAAACTGTCCAGGTACTCAACATAGCCAATTTACACTGTATACACTTGAGAACTGGTTGTTTTTGTAACCCTGGAGCTTGCCGGAGGCATCTTCAACTCACGTCAGAAGACATTAAGCTACAATTTACAGTAATCAAACTTATCCTTTACTTCATATCTACATCAATGAATTAGATTAATACTTTTAACTGAATGTTAGATTAATACTTGTTACTGAATGTGTCATTTGAAAAAGGAAATCATCCCATGTAGCTCATTTTGAAAAAAAGGAAATACATAATTTCTGACATACATCACACTACAGTTTTTGAGGGACCTGGGCCTCTGCCATCCCCATATTTGACTATTTCTCATGGTCCCCACCAATACTTCTCTAGTTATGGTTGTCTAACCTACGTAATTCCTTCTTAAAGTCATAAAGCCACCATTTCCTGGGCCAACCTATTTTCCTACTTCCTTCTAGTGTATCATTTCTAATTTCCTTGGGCAGTCTAAAGGATTCCAGTCTTTTTATTCCTCTTATACTCCTACATTTCTAAGCTTCGAAAGTTCTATTATTTTTTCCAGAATACTTTTGTGTTTCTCCTTATTTAGGAATATGCATTATATGTATAGAGGATTTTCCCTTTGGAATCATTTGCAGCTACCCCAAGTGTCTTTCATTAATTAAATTCTAGCATTTGCTGTCAAACTAAGGGTTTTTCCATCACATTTGTTTGTCCCAATACTTTCTGTCACTTCTTTTATATTACTGCACACAGGTGCTCCTTGTTCCATTGCTGTCACTTATTTGGGGACTTCCTGTATCACAACTTAATGGTTTAACTTGCCATTATCTGCAAGGAAAGGGATATGTTTTGTGCCCAGCATCCTCTTTCTTAGTTTCACTAAGCATCAGAAAATGAACTGGATCCTGAGCATCTCTGAATCTTTTTGTACATCTCACTCATGTTTTTCCATGTATCGCCTAATAAGGAAACAGTGTATCAAACTCCACAGTTTAATACCCCTTAACAGTAATAGTTATTAGTAGACTCACCTGCTATGGTGTCCAATAGTTCCTCTCTAAGTATTTCTTAGATTGAAATCACCTAGCACTTGCTTGTGCTGTATGATGGCAAATCATCATAGGCCTTTTAGGTCTAAAAAGGATACCTTCCCTTGATTCTGATCATGCTGATTCTGTCATCAATACAGCTCTACCCAAGTAGCCCACAAAGAGTTTTCTTTAAAATAAACCCAGCACCTCTCTGGTTCTGCCTAGAGGTACTATTTATCAAGAGAGATCAGATTCACCTCACCCCATTCAATTTCCCAACAAAGCAGCATCTACCTGACATTGCACCCATGCGCATCAAGCAAACCATACTTTGGGTGTGTTCTATCCTCACCTACGAGGGATAAATATACCATTTCTGACATTGTAGTAATGGTTCACTTCTCCAACTACATGCTATTTTTAACTTAATGAAATTAAAATAGTTAAATATTTACATTCAATAACAATAAATAAAATAAATGCCCTTCTGAAATGAAAAGTTTAATCATTTGTGAAATAATTTGACATTAGCAAATTTTAATGATTATTACAGAAGTATTTCAGTACGAGAATTTTTTCCAACTACATCTTGATCTGTTTAATTAATATTTTCTTATCATTTTAGTCTGGCCATGTATGTGGTGATGACAATGATCTCATTAATGGACAACCGACTGGTTCAGTTCGAATTGCATTTGGACCATACTCAACAGTAGATGATGTAGATAAAGTACTCAATATGATATTAAACTGCTTTGTTCAAAGACCACATTTACAAAAAAATCCAGACCGATGGATTCTTAGAAATAACCAATTGAAGGAAAAATTTCAACCTACAAACAATTATAATGTTTCTTCAGAAGAAATGTTGAAAAAAATGAGTTTCATTTATTTTTGGCTTGAAAATGTTAGTGATTTTTTTGAACCTAGTGTCTCCCTAAATGGAAAAGAAAGTTCTCAAATAAAATCTGTGGAAGAAAATAAAATGTCCTCTTTAGGAAACAGGTGAATCTTTCATATATATATATATTTTGAACTTATTTAATACTTAATATAAACTTGTTAATACTAAATTTTATTAAACACAAGGAAATAATAAACTATTTTAATTTTTTCAGGCAATTTGAGGGAGTCCATTTGAGCCATTTATTCTTATATCCGGTTAAGTCTTGTGGAAGCTTCAGTGTCAACTCATGGGAATTATCAGCCACAGGGCTCAAGTAAGAACAACAGTCCTCCATTATTGTTCATTATAATTATTTATTATATGATATGCTTGTTAGTTCCTTTTGCTTTGGAATACTTGCTTACCAATTGCTATTCTTCTATTAAGCTCAAATCTAGAATCATAGTCTTCAGTGATGATGCTTCCAAAATAACACTTTTACTGTTTTAAGTATAATGTTTCTAATTTCAATATTTATATTTTCTTTGCTTTGTTTACCTCTACTAAAAAAACCATTTATTTTAAGAGGAGTCATCTCAAGTTTAAACCGATTTAGGGTGTCCTTTAGAACTTGCAGCATTCTTTTCATTTCTACCATCAGTGAAGGGTTATCTGCAAATCTGATGCAATGAACGGATATATTATTAGCATGTTTACCTTTTATTTCTTCTTACAATTTTATCATCGCCTATACGATGAATATATCGAACAGATAAAGTGACAGACAGCACCTTTGTCTTTCACCTTTCTTAATTCCTGTATGATCAGCTGAAGCTGATGGATGGCAGCTTTCCAATCACTGATGTGGAGCCAAGTGTGGTAAGAGTTCTGCCAGTAACCCTGTCTAAACCATTCTTAATTCCAGCTTCCCTTTCATATTCATTTATAATTATCGGTGTACCCTGGTATTTGTTTATATTCCAATTTACCTTCTGTTTCTCCAATCTATTCCTTCTTTACAGATCAGTTTCCAGTTAACGGCATGAAAGCCTTTTCTAATTCTACAAACACAATTATCATTTTTTCTCTTAACTTGTGTCTCTCATTATCTCCAGTAACCCTCGAAAGTCTTGCTAAATTGGCTTCCCTTGTTCCTGTTCCATATCAAAACCTAGAATGGTCTTTATCGGTGTAGTGTTGAATTTTATTTCTTTTGCTATTTTTTTTATTATACATAATAGTATTTTAGAGGCATCAGCCTGAAGAGAAATAGTTCTGTAATTACTACAGTCCTTTATGTAACCTTTATTAGGAAGAACGAACAATTGTTAAACTAATGGTAAACACAACGAGAATACTTCAGTTCTAGTAATTTTTGATTTCATCAAACAACATCTTATAACCACTAAGGTTAATAGGCAGTTCAGCTTTTCTCACCATCCTAGTTGCTTTTTCATCTTTCAAACTCTCAATGTTTGAATTCCTTACTCAAGTCAAATACATCTATATCGTTATTTTCCCTTGTACTTCACCTTCAGTAGTAGCAGAATCATTATAAATTAATACTATATGAAGAGCATAAAACCAATGAAATCATTTATAAAGGATTCCATAATCAAAATAATTAACTTTATTTATTCCAGATATGATCGAAAATGGATGATCACTACTCAGTCAGGAGTAGCACTTACCCAGAAAACAGAACCTCGATTATGTATAATAAAACCTATTATTAACTTGGAAATGAATAAACTTATTTTAACCTTTAAAGGTAAATATATTAATCATTTACTAATTGCAAAAATAATTATACTTAAAATTGATATTTGAACATCACTACCTAGGGTTAAGGTGGTGCCAGTAACAAAAAAATACTGATTTGTTCAGGTAGCTTTTCAAATGACTACCTCAACAAATTTAATAAATTGACTACTCATATTAATAACAAGAAATCTTTAATAGTTTTATAAGATAGATGACTTGTCACATTACAGGAACTTAATAGTAAATAGAAGGAACTGTACTGTAACTTTCCTATAACAAGGAAGTACACAGGCAATTGCTAAATTCGCTTTAATGTGTCCAAAATACACTAACAAATTTTTCAATGGAAATATATTCCTCTTTGACACAAACTACCCTTGTAATAATATAACACTGATATAACTCAACTAGAAATCAGGGATGTGGGAGGAGATATTTTTTTTTTATTGCTTAATAAGTATGAATAAATAAATACACACTTCATTTTTTATAACAGTAGAAGGATCTGCAGAATTACATCAAAGGGGAGATTTGATAATATATTGTTAGTTAACTGTGCATGGATAGAAATTGACATTCCTTCGACACTTTCCTGGTCAAAAGGAAACAAAATATCACATAATGATGATGAGATTGCACCTTGTTATTTCAATATTAAGAGGGATTTACGGATAGAAACAATAAATTTGTAGATTCAACACAAGACAAATATACATAATGCGGATATTATATGCTATAAGATATGTTCTAGGGGTTATTATCATATATCATACGAGTTTTAGTAATGTCTAAAATGCTTCAGAGGAGTTAATTATTAAAGAAACCATCGAGCATCTTAGATTTCATGATACAAGTTGGAGCCAGTTAGCCTTTTCTGAACATGTGATACGATACAATCATAAATTTAAATTTATAGAAATGAAAATTCTGGAGAAGAAACTTTTTCAAAAAATAGAAAAAGAATTGGTGTTCATAATTTAAAATAAAAACAGCATTAAAAAAGAAGGAGAAAAGGTTTACATACATTTTTGTAGACACTAATACTGAATGAAACTTGAATACTTTCACTTTAAAAACAAAAAAATAAAATTTAATGCAAATGTTTTAAAACATTTTGTTATGTGAATTAATTTGAACCAGAGGAGTGAGCAAAAGTGTATTTAATTAATTGACTTTCTGATATCATTAATATCAAAATTACCGGGGAGTATCAAGTATGAGCCAAGGTAAGATGGTAGCACTTAACTTATTAAGTTAGCAGTTAACTTTATCTGTTAACTTATGTTACTAGATCTGTTACAAAGAAATTTGAATGTTGGGCTAATGGTCATTATATATTCACTGTTATTACTAATGGTTTTATGGATGATTTTAGGATATCCCAGTTTCACTCTAGACCTTGACGACAGCTATACATCAACTAATGAAGCATGGCTTTGCTCAAGCAAAGTATGTAGTGACCCAATAAAAGGTCAGGATTGTGGTGATTCTGTATCATCATGGCTCTCACATGTTCTAAAAAAAGATGGTTTGAGGCTCATTAAGCTTTGTGAAAGAGATTCAAAATTATCGGGTAATCGTTTTGAACCATAGGCTATATTTAGATTTTTCTTTATTTTCATTGCAAAAATCTAATTCTGAGTAAATTTTTAAAATTACTACAGGTTCTCTCAGTCTAACAAATCAAGCACAATACTTACTCATCAATTCAGCTAGCGTTGAATGGCTTTCTAATAAACTTGATGAAAGTTCAGATTGTAGTAAGGTATGACATTTTATAATATCTCTGGTTTTAATTATTTAACTAAAACAAATTTTCTTGTTAGGAATTTTATAGATATATAAAACTAATTTCCACAACAAAACTCCATCATGCTGAAGCTGTGTAAACTAAATTGTAAAACTTATTTAAGTCAATGTTATAAACCTTAATGATTTTTATTAAGATATAAATTCATATTAAGACCAAGTAATATGATGTGTGTGTGAAAAGTAATGCAATATTTTTTGTAAAGACAATTGATTTCAGCTTGTTAATGTTTAACGCAGTACACAATCAAATTCTTTGCTAAATTAAGCAAATGAAATGTTTTATTAACATCTAATTGACACGACAATCCTATAGGGGCTCTGCTTTTTTATATTCTTGGTATAAGTAAAAGCGAAGATACTGACATTAAATAAAATAAATGCCTCTGGGTATTCTGTTAGTATTTTATACAATTTTCATATATTAATATTGTTATGTTCTCTTCCTAGGAAAGCATGCTTTCCAGATTCCGGAGTAATCTAGTTGTTAGTGGATTGGAAAAATCTTTTGTAGAACAAAGTTGGAAAACAGTTACTATTGGTCAAGAGGTTTTTGAGGTAGGTTGGCAAAAGAATAGATAATACTTTTAATATCAGGCAAATGAATTGCTATTGTGAATGGTGATTACAGGATCTTATGAGGCACCTGACATAACCACTCGTAGCAGAGATGATATTAAAATTTAATAATAATAATAATATTTTATTTGCACCATAATCAAACAATATTTAAATTGCAACATTATATTTAATCTTTTTGGTTTGATACATTGCATATATATATATATATATATATATATATATATATATATATATATATATATATATATATATATATACTAGCTCAGATACCCGGCTTCGCCCGGGAATTCATTTGAGGCTGAATGGTGATGGTATTTTTTTTTTTGGCAAGGCTTTGTTTTGCACAATATTTTGACATTTCCCCGTCCCAGTGTTTAGAGTTTATTATACCTGTCGTTGCTATGGATTTGTTAATAATAAAATTAATATTTCATGTAAGACTCGATTGTCCTCCATATTGTCATATTTCCGGTCTCCTGTGCATTATGCATACATTTGAATTATAAAGGAGAAAATATTGACATACATTTGAATTACTTTTTCAGGTGAGGTACCTGGTAGTTCATATTGAAAAGAAGTGTTGAGCAAATTTCTCTAAATAACAAAATAAACAACTTTTGTTATGTGCATATTTGCCGAAACCCCAATAGGAAATCATTATTATTAATTTCAGGCCTCCCTTATAACCCCCACTCCTGCTCGTCCCTAGAAATGCTAGTATAGCTTATTATATTGAAGGCGTTAGTACTAATTCACATACCGAGTTTGGTTTAATTCGGTTGAGTCTTTAGTGCCAAATAAAATTTTGGACTCCTGCTATAGCTTATAACTCATTTATGCTTCCGTATACGGAAAAAGTGCATATAACAAAAGTTACTCTAAATAACAAAATAAACAACTTTTGTTATGTGCATATTTGCTGAAAAAGCAATAGGAAACGAAATATCGCTATTATTAATTTCAGGCCTCCCTGATATCCCCCACTCCTGCCCGTCCCTAGAAATGCTAGTATAGCTTATTATAATGAAGGCGTTAGTATTAATTCACATACCGAGTTTGGTTTAATTCGGTTGAGTCTTTAGTGCCAAATAAAATTTTGGACTCCCTCTATAGCTTATAGCGTATAACTCATTTATGCTTCCGTATACGGCAAAAGTGCATATAACAAAAGTTACTCTAAATAACAAAATAAAAGCAAAGGTACCCGGCGATGCCCGGGAAATCATTCTTGACTGACTAATGATGGTATTTTGATAGTAAGACTTAATTGTGTACAATTACACTGCCCTCCACGACGTAATGCTTTTCCGAAATAGCCAACCATGAAGGGTAACTTTTGGGGATTAATAGAACAGAAATTTTATTTTTTTTATTTTTGAAAATGTGTTCCTTATCTATCCCTCTACACTTTTTGACACCGTTTTTCAATATTTCAAACCATAATCATGGGTAGCATTTATTACGATAAAATATCATCTATAATGAACATATTTCCTTTCAAAAGCCAATTCGAGCTCACATAGTATAGGCCAAGTTTTGCACGTAAGATTATATTTGTAATAGTGAATCTCACTGGAAATCGCTTCCAGTAATGCCAGACGGGAAATAAGTAACTCAATTAACTGGTAAGGCTCCCGTCATCATCCGCTCCCGCATTAGACTTCTCAACATTCTTCAACTTATATTATTGATGCAAAACATTATTTTATAATTTATCTACTTGATGGAATTAAATAATAGTGGTACCCTAAAAATATCATATCGAGTTTAAACGCATATTGTTCTTTGTCATAGTGACATTACCATTAACGTTTAATTGTTATTATATTACATATTTGTTTCAATAACATCAAGGTACATTATACAAATTAAATAATGGAAATGCTCTTATAGTTTATATTTCTATTGGAAATAAATAACAAAGTTATTTTCTAGGAAACATAAATAAATGAGGAGGGGGTGACGAAAATTTATAACCTCACTAACCCGAATCATACTTTGAACTATCATATAAGACGAAAACATAGCATCATTTGTCATTATATTCATTTATTAAAAGCCCTTAAATAAGTACTAATATAATTATTGACTCCCATATAGCTTGTCATGTGCATGTTTGTCGAAAAACCAATAGGAAACGAAATATCACTACTGCTAATTTCAGGCCTCCCTTACAAACTCCACTCCTGCTCGTTCGTAAAAATGTTGGTATGGCTTATGATAATTATGGTGTGAATACTAATAAATATACCGAGTTTTATTTAGTTCGGTTGAGTCTTTTGAGTCCAATAAAATTGCTGATTCCCGCTATAATTTTTAGCTTATAACTTATTTATACTTCGGTATACAACAAAAGTTCATATAACAAAAGTTACTCTAAGTAACAAAATAAACATATTTTGTTATGTGCATATTTGCCGAAAAACCAATAGGACACGTAATATCGCTATTTTAAATTTCGGGCTTCCCTTATAACCCCCACTCTTGTTCGTCTCAGAGAAAATTAATATAGCCTAAAGTCTAAGTTGGGTTAGTTGTAATATATATAGAAAGTTTCATAAAATACGGTTCAGCCGTTTATGCGTGAAAAGGTAACAAACAATCAAAGAAACAAAATGCAGTTATGGTGTCTATAACATGTGAAACGAAAAGTTATCGAGAAAATTCGCGAAAAAATCAATGTACAGACAGAGGTTAGAATTATATTATATATATATATATATATATATATATATATATATATATATATATATATATACTAGCTCAGATACCCGGCTTCGCCCGGGAATTCATTTGAGGCTGAATGGTGATGGTATTTTTTAGCAGGCTTTACATTGCACAATATTTTGACATTTACCCGTCCGAGTGTTTAGGGTCTATACCCGTCATTGCTGTGTGCTGAATGATAATGGTATTTTTTTTGGCCAGGCTTCAATGTTTACAACTACACTTCCCGTCTGGGCGTATTGTTTTCCCGTGAGGGACGGGCATGCTACTTATAAATGAGAAATTTTACTGTTGAAGAATAAATAAAAATGTATTCCTAGTCTAATCCTTTCTTCTTTTTTACTCACCTTTTTGAATACTTCAAACCATAATCATGGATAGCATTTATTACAATTAAATATATAATGAAACTTATTTCCTGTCTAAAACCAATCCGAGCATCTTTATTAGCAAATCCACGGCAATGATGGGTATCAATCCAAAACACTGGGACGGGTAAATGTCAAAATATTGTGCAATAGAATTATTTGTTCGATAAGGCTTCACAGTCTTCGATATTTTTATATTTCCCGTCTCTTATACGTGTAAATATGGTGAATTTTTATTTCAGGCCTCCCTTATAACCCCCCTTCTGTTCGAACCTTAATATTTTAATATAACTTATAATCATGGAAGAATTAATGCTAATTGACATACCGAGTTTTGTTAAGTTCGGTTCAGCCGTTAGTGCCCGCTAAAGTTTTAACGTATAACTCATTTATACTTAGGTATACGACAAAAGTGTATATAACAAAAGTTACTCCAAATAACAAAATAAACAACTTTTGTTATGTTTATATTTGCGGAAAAACCAATAGGAAACGAAATATCGCTATTTTTAATTTCAAGCTTCCCTTATAACCCCCACTCCTGTCCGTCCATAGAAATGTTGGTATGGCTTATTGTAATGAAGGCCTCACTGCTAATACACGTACCGAGTTTTATTTAGTTCGGTTGATTCTTTTGTGCCAAATAAAATTGTGGACTCCCGCTATAGTTTTTAGCGTATAACGAATTTAAACTTCGGTATACGACAAAAGTGTATATAACAAAAGTTACTCTAAATAACAAAATAAACAACTTTTGTTATGTGCATATTTACCGAAAATCTAATACTAAACGAAATATCGCTATTTTTAATTTCAGGCTTCCCTTATAACCCCCACTCCTGTTCGTCTCAGAGAAAATTAATATAGCCTAAAGTCTAAGTTGGGTTAGTTGTAATATACATACCAAGTTTCATAAAATTCGGTTCAGCCGTTTATGCATGAAAAGGTAACAAACAAACAAACAAACATACACGAAAGAAACAAAATGCAGATATGGTGTCTATGACATGTGAAACGAAAAGTTATCGTGAAATTTCGCGAAAAAAATCAATGTACAGACAGAGGTTACAATTTTATATATATATATATATATATATATATATATATATATATATATCTATATATATATAAAATTGTAACCTCTGTCTGTACATTGATTTTTTTCGCGAAATTTCACGATAAGTTTTCGTTTCACATGTCATAGACACCATAACTGCATTTTGTTTCTTTGGTGTCTGTTTGTTTGTTTGTTTGTTTGTTTGTTTGTTTGTTTGTTTATTTGTTTGTTTGTTTGTTACCTTTTCACGCATAAACGGCTGAACCGAATTTTATGAAACTCGGTATGTATATTACTACTAGCCCAACTTAGACTTTAGGCTATATTAGTATTCTCTAAGACAATCAGGAGTGGGGGTTATAAGGGAGGCCTGAAATTAAAAATAGCGATATTTCGTTTCCTATTGCTTTTTCAGCAAATATGCACATAACAAAAGTTGTTTATTTTGTCATTTAGAGTAACTTTTGTTATATTCACTGTTGCGGTATACGGAAGTAGAAATGAGTTATACGCTAAACACTATAGCGGGAGTTCACAATTTTATTTGGCACAAAAGACTTAACCGAACTAAACCAAACTCGGTATGTGAATTAGTATTAACGCCTTCCTTATAATAAGCCATACTAACATTTCTAGGGACGGGCAGGAGTGGGGGTTATAAGGGAGGCATGAAATTAAAAATAGCGATATTTCGTTTCCTATTGCTTATTCAGCAAATATGCCTATAACAGAAGTTGTTTATTTTGTTATTTACAGTAACTTTTGTTATATACACTTTTGCCGTATACGGAAGTATAAAGGCGTTATACGCTAAAAATGATAGCGGGAGTCAACAATTTTATTTGGCACAAAAGACTCAACCGAACTAAATAAAACACTCAGTATGTGTATTAGCACGAACGCCTTCCTTATACTATAATAAGCCATAATAGTGATTTCCTATTGGGGCTTCGGCAAATATGCACATAACAAAAGTTGTTTATTTTGTTATTTATAGAAATTTGCTAACAATTAATTCAAATGTATGTCAATATTTTTTCCTTAATAATTCAAATCTATGCATAATGCACAGGAAACGGGAAATATGACAATATGCAGGACAGTGAAGTCTTACATAACAAATTAATTTTATTATTAACAAATCCCCAGAAACGACGGGTGTTACCCCTAAACACTGGGACGGGTAAATGTCAAAATATTGTGCAAAATAAAGCCTTGCCAAAAATATACCATCACCATTCAGCCTCAAATGAATTCCCGAGCGAAGCCGGGTATTTGAGCTAGTATATATATATATATATAAAATGCATTATAATTTTGAGGTTTCTTTGATGCAAAATCTTCTTCTTTAGAGGATTTTGAGTTTGTTATCAATTACTGTAATTAATTAATTTTATTAAAGAGTTTCTTGAAACCAAACTTGATAATGAACATCTAAACAGGTTCATTCTTTCTGGCTATTAGTATCTCTTGTTTAGCTGGCACCTTTGAATGTTATCATCCCAGTTTCAGAGGGTCTTCCTGCTTCCCCATACGTTCTCTTGGGGTCCAGTCTATTAGCCCCCTGCTTCAACTGTCTTCTCGTCTCCCTGTAACATGGCCAGCCCACTTCCACTTTCTACTAAATATTGACCTGCCAATGTCAATTAGCTCCATTTGGGACCTGACTTAGCATTTGGCGTTTCTCTCGTATTTAGATATATTGAACATATCCATCCTGTGTTGTTATTCCCAATTTAGTAAATTCTTCAAAAGTGTCCATGATTTACAACCATAATTTATCACTGGTAGCACCGACTGCTTCCCACAACTTCTTTAAGCAATTTTCTGTTTTACTTTACAATACTCCATTTCTGGTTTTTGTTTTCCATTTCTGTGTTTTGTTATAGGAGATTTCCCTTAAGGGAAATCAGCTATTGAGGTTGTATTCATGACGGAATTTTCTTCAAATGTGCATCGATCCTACCTAGTAGATGACAAAAATGAAGTCCGTTCAAAACTGTATATATATATATATATATATATTTGTCTGTTACCGCTCTAGCGGTTGCAATTTTTGTTTGATCGGTACCAAACTCGATATTTAGTCGTTTTATGTAAAAAGAAAGATCAAGTTCGTTAACAGCTGAAATCGGACCAGTGGGAGGGGGGGTTTAGAGGGGAGGATTTCCGAAAATTCAAAATATCTCCGTTACTATATGTCGGATCGAAAAATTGTACAGAGTCAATCTTATTGCAAATTAAATTTACTATAAATATTGTAATATACGTTTATTCTCTATCTTGAATATTAACCGAGATATTTTCATGAAATCTGGGCAGCTAACGGACGGGCGACTTTCCCGCCAAAAGCTAGTTCGGCCGGTTCCTTAACTGCTCGACTCTCGTGAAATTTCTCTATTGTAAAACGTCACGTGGGAAATCTGCTTAGTTTACGCAGTCCCTGCGTGACAGACTTTTTTCCATTTGGTATTGTGATCCATTCCTGTTTTTCGTTTCAGTTCTGTTTGTCTGTTTCTGTTTTGTGTTCCATTTCTGTTTTTCATGTTCAATTTCTGTTTCGTGTTACATTTCTGTTATGTTGTTTTATGTTCGTTTAAATTAATTTTGTTTCGTTTTGTTTTTTAATTTTATACAGTTTTTTTCCTGAGCAACTCGCCACAGCTGTGAAGCTCCAAATAAATTAATGTCTTACTTTTGAAGAATGCCATGTATAGGAACAGGGCTTTCCAACCCAGGGAACCTTTCTTTGGATTTCATTCCACTGAAGTCCAGTGTGGTGTTGCCAAGGTATATGCAGTCTTTCGCTGGCTTCATCCTGTCACCAGATATTTCCAGCTGCCCCTTTGTGTCCACAGTCCCTTAAGGGAAATCAGCTGGTACGTACTCATGATGCGATTTTCAAAACATTTCCTCAAATGTCCATCGATCTTACCTAGGAGATGACGAAAATGAGGTCCGTTCAAAATTTTATACATGCATATATATATATATATATATATATATATATATATATATATGTCAACGCTCAAGGGTTCCTAATTTTTGCTTTATTGTTACCGAACTGGATATTTAGATCTTATGTAAAAATAAAGATCAAGTCTGTTAACGGCTGAAATCTGGGGAAACTTTGAAATATCTTCATTATTATATTTCCGATCAAAAACGTTTATAGAACAAATCTTATAGAAAATTTAATGATCTATGAATGTTACATATATTTTTTCATTATCTTCATTACTAATCGAGATATTTGCATTTTTAGTTTTTCGCCTTCAGTAAACCCCTGACTCCTATTCATGTCTTATTAACAGTAAGCAGTTATATCATGAAGCACTTTATTTGAAGCTTAAATGCCAAATATTGTTTTCATTGAACTTATACTTCTTGAGATAAATGCAAATAGGTGGCAAATTTGCTTAGTTTATGCAACCCCTGAAATATATGTACATTCTTGTAGTTGTCTGATCCTGTTTCCCACAGCTTTTTTCTTCAGTAGTTTCATGATAGCTTCTGTATTCAGTGTGTGAAGTCTTTTCATAATCAATATCAACACTAGTGGAAATTTATATATAAGCCAAGGTTTCTTTAAATAAGTTTGTTGATAGCAAAAATGTTATCTATAGTAGAGAACCTCCTGAACTCAACCTGATTTTTGTTATAGTTAGCTCCAAATTTGGATCTATTCTATTAGAATTATAAAGAAAATTTTACGCAGGATGGATAAATTGCTTAGTGGTAATTTCTTTCCTGTCACCTTGTTTGAATAAGAGTTGCTGAACAAAATATTTTCATTTTTCAATACTACACCAGATATTTTTAAAATCTTTTTGATGACTGTGTAAAGGGGAGTTTAGATTAAATAGGTATAAACAAAAAGAGGTTGTCCTAGGTGCGAATAGACAGGCTTGCCCTCTCTCGGAGAGGGGGAAGCATGGGTAGGCAGAGTTAGCAGAGTACTGGAGTGGTACGATGCCTTAAGCCCTCACAAAATGGGCATTTCAGGTAAGGGCTACCCATAATAATTGCCAAATGGTCGTTAAGCTTTTGTGGGATAGTGTAGTTGTATAATCTTGTTTATTTTTTGTGTATATAATGCCCTCTTTTGTATTAATTATTATTATTATTTATTAACGTCCACTTTTTGCAACTAAGGCTATCTTTTGTATTGATATTCTTATCATTGTAGATCGCTTTTTATGGTAACTTGTGAATATTATTTGGTGAGTGTAAATATAGTTTTAATAGTGAATTAGCTCAGTCACCCTTTTCCCGATATGACCCACCTTTACAACTGAAAGCATGACTTTCAGATTGAAAGATGGCCAAGGGATCATCTTGACAATATATATATATATATATATATATATATATATATATATATAAAATTGTAACCTCTGTCTGTACATTGATTTTTTTCGCAAAATTTCACGATAACTTTCCGTTTCACATGTCATAGACACCATAACTGCATTTGGTTTCTTTGGTGTCTGTTTGTTTGTTTATTTGTTACCTTTTCACGCATAAACGGCTGAACCGAATTTTATGAAACTTGGTATGTATATTACTACTAAACCAACTTAGACTTTAGGCTATATTAATATCCTCTGAGACGAACAGGAGTGGGGGTTATAAGGGAAGCCAGAAATTAAAAATAGCGATATTTCGTTTCCTATTGGTTTTTCGGCAAATATGAACATAACAAAAGTTGTTTATTTTGTTATTTAGAGAAGTTTGCTCAACAATTCTTTTCAATATGAACTACCAGGTACCTCACCTGGAAAAATTAATTCAAATGTATGTTAATATTTTCTCCTTAATAATTCAAATCTATGCATAATGCACAGGAGACGGGAAATATGACAATATGGAGGACAGTGAAGTCTTACATAAAAAAATAATTTTATTATTAACAAATCCACAGAAACGACGGGTATTAACCCTAAACACTGGGACGGGTAAATGTCAAAATATTGTACAAAGTAAAGTCTTGCCAAAAAAATACTATCACCATTCAGCCTCAAATGATTTCCCGGGCGAAGCCTGGTATCTGAGCTAGTATATATATATATATATATATATATATATATATATAAAATCATGAGTGATAGTGGGCAACTTGAATATACATTTGTCCACCTCATGGTGTTCAAGTTATTTTACATTCTATACCACCATACATTTGTTTGAAATATTTGTATATTGTGAAATATGAAAAATAAAATAAACAGATATAAAAAGAATAATGCCATTTATTCTGATAAATGTAATAGTTCCCATCTTATCTCAACTGTAGAATTATTGTTTTAGGTAATTGGGCCTTGTGGAAGGTGTCAGATGATTTGCATTGATCAGGAGACTGGTAAGAAAACAAAAGAACCTTTGACAACATTAGCTGCATCATTCAAAGGAAAACTAAAATTTGGCATCTACCTTACTGCCGTTGGAGATAAACAAGCTACATTAAGTCTTGGTGATTCTGTTTCATTTGAAGTTTAACTTTAGTAAACCAAACTTTTGTGTAATATATAAGTATTGCCTGTGATATAAGTATTACTTAATTTACTGGAGTTTTAATTAGCAAGTAGAAGGTAGCATATTGGCTAATGAAGAATCTCAACTGTAAACAGCTACAGTATTTTTTTTTTAATAAGCATCAATATAAGACACATCAACTTGATTAAGTTCTTCATTAGTTGATTCCCCCAACCTTCTTACATCACCAAATATTACTTAATTATGTGTTTATTTTTTTAATTTGTACTTATGTTAACAATTCTGTAGTAGTTAACAGGTTTTTCATCCTTTAAGAATAAATTATATTTTAAAAGTTTTTTGTTAATGTTTTCAGTTGCCCAATAAAATAAGAAATATATCTACAATGAGATTTCAAATGAAGCTCTCATTATACCACAACTAAAAAAACGAGGCCAGACTTATTGAGGAAGAGAAGAATTAAAACTTCTTTGAACAAATTGCCTTTATTGAGTGTAGCACTATTATAAAACTTTAAATTTAAGTTTTCTGAGTGTCTACTAAGTGTCTATTTTTTATTTAGAAGTTTGCAACAGGTTCAAATTATCTCTGCAGTTCCTATTGACTCAACTTTCATATGTTCTTGTTGGAATAGTGTTTTATAAGTATGATTTTCCTTGAGGTAGTTAATAATTTCCTTCCAGTACTTACCCACCTCTGGCAAGGAATATCTCTAACTTTTGTGCCAGAAGCCAGAGAGACTAGGTGTTAAGGTGCCCAGACACCACACTTTGATTCTCCAAACAACTTCGTTCTTCAAAATACACTCCAGAAGGTTGAACTTTAATGATGCTTTTGAATAATAGCTTTCTCCAGTAGCATTCATTTATATTTAACCAACTCTAAACAATTCAGCTGTCAGGAATAAGAGCTCAAAAAAAAAAAAGTCTGTCACGCAGGGGCTGCGTTAACTAAGCAGATTTCCCACATGCATCACGTATTTGCATTTATCTCAAAACGAAAAAGACCAATGAGAACAATATTTGGTATTTAAGCTTCAAATGAAGTGCTTCATAATATAAGGGCTTATTGCTAATATGACGTGAGTAGGAGTGGGGGTTTACTGAAGGCTGAAAACTAAAAAAAATGCCAATACTTTGGTTAATAATCAAGTTATTGAAAAATTTATATATATCAACATTTATAGAACATTACATTTGAAATAAGATTGATTCTATACAATTTTTCGATCCGAGAGATATTTCAAATTCCCCCTCTAACCCCCCCCCTCCCTCTGGTCTGATTTTAGCCATTAACGAACTTGATCTTTCTTTTTACATAAAACATTTAAATATCAAGTTTGGTAACGATTAAACAAAAATTGCGACCGCTAGAGCATTAACAGACAAATATATATATATATATATATATATATATATATATATATATATATATATATAAACACCCACACACACACACATACAGTTTTGAACAGGCTTTATTTTCATCTCCTGGGTAGGTCTGATGAACATTTGAGGAAATTTTTGAAAATCGTGTCACGAGTATGACCTCAATACCGGTTTCCCCGTAGGGAAATCTGCTAAAATGATTTTCCTACTAAAAGCTGTTCCAAACACAACTATTTGTAGTAGTAAAGCTGTATTTTCAGCATAATTTTTATAAATTATGATTTCTTTAAAATGGCCCTTCCCCCACCATCAATGTGTTTTATAGTTTATTTTACATTATTGTAATTGTTTTTTTTTACGTTAATAAAATTTTTATGTTATGTAAAAGAGGTTTCTTTTTATTAATAATTATTTAATTATATATTTAAATGTGCCTGTTCATCAAATACTTGGGTGCACTGCCTGTGCCGACCCTTGAACCCCACTACCTTAGCCTGCATTCTCAAGTCTGGTGCTGCTCTGCAAACAGCTTTTATAGTCAGGGATGATGAGAGTCCACTTCACCTGGTGGTACAAGTGCTGATGGTGATCATATAATGGCATTTAGATATAATGTGATATACTACCTGGACTAATCGCATATTTCAAACTGCCTAAAAATGCTACTGAGTCATTTTAACCTTGAAAAAGAGTGATGATTGAGAAAACTTTTTTTATTTTATATTTCAAACACATAAGTTGGAACTTCTCCAAGACAATCCATATATGTGGTTGCATAACACACACTTTTTTTTTTTAAAGATAAAGGAAGGAAATAATACACGAATAGTCTGAGGCAGCTTCTTGTGGTGATTGGGAAAGGATTTTTTTCATATATGTTTAACTTTCACTAAAACTAGTTAGATCAATCTGATATAGCATTTGCTAGTTCTATTCTACATTATTTTTACAATTTAACTCAAAAAATTGAATTAACAATAGGGCTCGGGTTAGCCATGTGATTTAAGGTGTTGGTCTTAATTTCACATGGTAAACCTAGAGTGGCGAGTTCGACTCCCGCCTGGGCAATAGGAATTTATTTTGTGACGAACTCATTAAATAAAATCCTTACTCCCACCCTGGGTAGTAGAGGGTGGTAACCTGTAGATAAACTGTCCCAAATAGCTGTAGTAGAACAAAGTGGATGTTAAAAAACTTTAACTCACACAACTAACCTGAGCCCCCTACATGAAACATAAATTAGTAAAAGTTAATGGCATGGGTACAGAAACACAACACAAATAATAATTTAAAAATATATATAAACTAGTGGCACAGCTCTTTGAGAAGGCAGGACCAGTTATTTGTCACATGGATATAAAATATATGAATAAACTACAAATAATTAGTTTAACTTTCGGCGAGTTCTAGTTGTTCGTGGTGTTTCTGAAACATTTTTTCGAGCAGAACGGGTTGCAGAACGAGGAACTCGTTTTTCAGATGCAGGAACTCTAGGGGTCATGGGTTCAATGAAGCTCTTATCTTCAATATTCATTTCATCTTTAATATGATTCTTATCGGAGCTTTTTATTGATACCATTTCTTCAAGTTTTGATAAACCTTCAGAAGCTATCTCCTGCAATAATAAAAGTAAAGATATATAAGGCACTGAAATATTTTATTGTAGAGAATGCTGTTTATTTATCAGTAAACAGCCGTTGTCTTCTCCTTTAACCTATAACACCCAGCAAAAGAGAAAAACAATCTATAGCATACGATAGCTTTCAAACATACAGTATTCATTAGATTACTGGTATATAATGAACAATATTAAGTACACAATGCAAAGTTGACCAATGTTAAGTATGTTTGATATCTAGTCAAAAACCACCAGTGACTGATTTCAATACAATTTTTTCAACTAAATTTCAATGCTAGAAGAAAAATATAATAGAATTACAAAATGAGAATAATAATGCATTTATAGTCACAGTTGATTGACAGCAGACAAACATTCCAATTATCCTTCTTTTATTACACCTCAAATGGATCGAGCAAAGTTTATGATGATTTTTCTTTTTTCCGGGACTTTTCTTTATCAATCTTGATCTCTTATGAAGCATTTAAATATTGAGTTTTGTAGTAGTGTGTGTGCATGTGTAATAAACATAAACATTTAATCCATGCTGTACATTGAGATAGTTGATTCACAAAGGGAGCTCATCTCATTTCTTCATCTTTAGATTAAAAACTTATTACAATGCATCTCGGCTCAATATAATATAAATCTTTTTATTTTAATTGCATTTATGACTCCCTCACAAAAAATACAGCACAGACACACATACATGCACATACGTACTCAAAACTGAAAGAAAATTATTATAGGGTTAGGAATATATGTCCTCTTTAAATCATGATAATAAAAGAGAATATGTGATCTTAAGATATTATTTGAAACTTATAGTAATAGTAGAAACATTTACTTACTAAACCTAACCAAAACTCCCCTTTCCATAACCTTTTTCTTTACAGCTCTAATTCAAAAGCTACTGGAAATATTTTAGCTTCTGTTCCGTTATATCTTCTTCATTATTAATACATAGGCCAACAATTTTATATTATATACTTCACTATTTTAGTCAGTGGCATACAAGTCAGTTAAACGGGAGTTTCAAAAAGTAGATTGGAAGGAATATTAACATAATTTTTAAATTGTTACCTTATGGTGAGGCTTTGTGAAATGTGTTTTTCCTGCAGCTATAAATATGTTTTCAAGAGCAACATACACATCTTGATAAAACAAACGCTCATTTAATGTTGGAAGACAGTCAATAAGCTTTCTTAGGCTCCTCTCAGAATATGATAGTTGGGAGAGACAGAATGACAGATGTGACCACTGTGTTTCATTAGTTGATTCCCGCAAACGAATACATAATTTTTCAACAAGTAGATCATTTTGTCTTTCTTTTCCAATAAGGCTAAGAACATACCTGGGAACAGTTAATAAATTAAAAAACACTAAAATTCAATTACTTCATATTTAAAGATTAAAAGTGGAATTTAGGCTTATTAATGACCAGCTGTGTTTGCCGTTGTTGGTGGATTAAAACTAAAATGTTTAAAGTTGGAAATATAAAGATATTAAATTAAAATATAATTAGCACACTGTAAAATGTAATAATAATGAAATAATATAAAATAACAAATAAAGGTGATGAGAACAGCAGGCCCAGTATTACTATTGACAGATTGAATTTTCATTCATGTATTCGTATTTTATTAATATAAACATTTTTTTTTTAAATTTTAGATAATGGAAAATAACAGTAATAGGAGTATTTAATAAGAAACTTACTTCAAAATCCTGTTAAATGTTGGTGGCGGTAGAGGAACTTCTCTCTCAGGGTTTGATAATCGAGAAATAATATCAGGAACAACATTATACAAAGAATTACCCTTCTGGGATAGAATTTTTACCAGGTTTCGAACTCTGCCTGTGAAAAGTTTTACATATGAATAGTATGTAACATAAAGCATACTCTTGGTATACAGAAAGAAATTTATTATTCAATAAACATTCTTTTGAATAAATTAAATCAACCCAGAATTTAATTCAATGAAAAAAATAGTAAAATTCAAGTAAAGAAACAGATTAGTATAATATATGAAGTTGATTGAATTTAGCAGATTCCCCTTAATAATGAGATTGTTGCAATTTTCCAAAATCAAAAGAAGGTCAGTTTAAATATATATATATATATATATATATATATATATATATATATATATATATATATATATATATATTTGTCTGTTACTGCAATAGAGCCCCCCTCACCGAATCTTTTTAAACTAGGCATTTTGTAGAGCTGTCATATTGTAATGTTTTTTAATTTTCTTAGAAAACATAAAAAAAAACTGTTTGCCTTAAAAAAAATGACAATTTATTTATTCTCAGTATTTTCAATTTTATTTAAGGAATTTATTTTTGAGCTAGATGAAGGTTTAATGGTTTTCAAATTCAAAGTTGATAATTTTTTTTTTTTGGGGGGGGGGGGGAGTGCTCATGCATTGATGTCCAAAAGCCCCAAAAAATTAGATGTGTGTCACACATGACATGAAATTATTTATTAATGGATTAAATTCAAACATTCCTCAACTGTTTGCATTACCCTATTGAGTCATGAAGTGGAGGAAAACACCCTTAAATAAATAAAATCCTTGAGTCTTATGATATCCTTCACAATATTCAGCTGGTTTCTCAACAAAACATGGAACAAGTAATTTAATGCAATTAGCCTTAGCCTTTTCATATGTTAAAAGAAGAAATATATTACCCATCCACAATACATTTTATAATTGGAAACAGTTGTATAATACCTGATATCGAGGGATCAGGATCTTCTATACATACACAAAGCTCAGCGATTTGTCCTCTTACTTTCACCATTTCACGTGTAATGAGATGGCTTAACACAACCACTGTATGAAGTCTTACTAAAGATGAATTATCCTTTAATCTGGAAAATAGATTAAAAAACAGTATAGTTTGCTATACAATTAATACAATATAAGATTGTTCCTAAACAATTTTTCGATCCAACAGTAACAGAGATATTTCGAATTTTCAAATTCCTCCCCTCTAAACCCCTCCCCATGATCCGATTTCAGCCATTAACGAACTTGATCTTTCTTTTTACATAAAACAACTAAATATCGAGTTGTGTAACAATTAAACAATAATAGTGACTGCTAGAGTGGTAACAGACAAATATATATATACTAGCGGACACGTCAGACGTCCTGCATGATATTTCAAGTGATTAGGATATTAAATTTAATAATATTATGTTTAAAACAAAAGCTACTTTTAACAACACAAAAAAAACAACTTTTCTTATGAGCACGTTTGCCTAAAAACAAATAGAAAATGAAATATTGCGGATTTTTTATACAGACCTCCCTCCTTATGAACCTTAAAAATTTAATATAGCTTATAATCATGGAAGAATTAATGCTAATTTACATATAGAATTTTGTTAAGTTTGGTTCAATCGTTAGTGCCCAATAAAATTGTTGGCTCCCACTTTAATTTTTTAGTGTATATCTTGTTTATACTTTGTTATACGACAAATGTGAATACAACAAAAGTTATTCTAAATTACAAAATAAACCAATTTTATTCTGTGCATATTTGCCGAAAGACCAATAGGAACCAAAATATAGCTATTTTTAATTTTAGGCCTTCCTTATAACCTCCACTCCTGCTCCATCTGCCGGGCTGATATGTGAATCTAAACCATCCAGGGCGTCACCCAAACGCATACAAAAAAATTCATTCAAATCGGTCCAGCCGTTTAGGAGTTCAGTGACATACACACGTACAGTAGAATCACACATATATATACATATACACAGTTTTGAACGGACCTCTTTTTCGTCATCTCCTAGGTATGATCAATGGACATTTGGAGAAAAATTTGGAAAATCACATCATGTGTATGACCTCAATTGCTGATTTCCCTCAAGGGAAATCTGGTAAAAGTTACACCCCAATTAAAAGATTTTGCAACACCTGTGTTGAGGTGGCGAGTTCGATTCCCGCCTGGGCAAGGGAATTTATTTAGTGGCGAAATTCATTAAATAAAATCCTAAGTCCCACCCTGGCTAGAAAAGGGTGGTAACCTGTAGATAACCCGTCCCAATTAGCCTTAGTTACAAAAAGTGGACGTTAATAAATAATAATAATAATTAAAGCCTACCTTCCATAAAGATGATTAGTCCAAGGATCTAACAGATTAGGGAACCTCATAATCAGATCACCAAAGCCTAAAACAGCATTCGCTCTTCCAGATTCAAAACACGATTTCTCCATTATTGTAACCAGTACCTAATTTAAAACATTATTTCATAATTTCTAAAAAATAAAATAAATAGATAAAAATAAAGAATTATACATGGTCTCTCCAGGAAGGAAATATGTGAGTAAAGTCTCTCTCTCTTCCCCTCTCCCTCGTTTTTCTTTGTCATAGAGAAGCATTTAAGTGAAATGTTATCATGTTCCTCAAACTAGAGGCTCTCGTAGGATCTATTGTAATGTCGTATTCCTTACCCGGGAATTCATTCCTCAGTTTTAAATGCTGAAGATGCCAATGAGAGGGTCTCAATTGAGAAGCATTATTAACATTCCTCTAGAACTTGCAAATTTCTCTACATCTTAATTCCTTGTAATCTAAGTTGTTTTCCCGAGAAGAATGGACCACTTTCTTGCTGCCAGCCAGCAAAAATGGATTATTATCTAACTAAAAGAAACTATGAAGAAGCAGGTATATAATTTGCTCAGGACAAGTGCTACCACCAACTATATAAGGAGTATTCATGAGGCATCTGCTTAAGTGCGTAAACATACTATACTCTTGTAATTTATGTGCTATATCAAGCTTTAGAGTAGCTCCTAGGGTCTGCTACTTCATGCAATACTCTGCTATTCTTAGGAAGGTTAGGCATCCATTTTTTCTACAGGCATCAATAGTTATTAAGTTTCAGTTCAGCTCCTGGTTTATTTTGTAATATTTATTTAGTTATTTTGTTCCTATTCTGTTCGTAAGTTTTTCTTTTTAAAGAAATAATTCCAAGAAATGGCAAACAAAATTTAAAACAAGAATAACATTATTATATGAAGTATATCCTTACTATAACATTAGCATAGAGGTATAGCATTGGGCGGGCGCATGCACGGTCCAAGACACGCTAACAAGTTGCATGGATACATGTATTATTATCATTTTACCATTTTTTTTTTTTTTAAATATTCAATACGAATTAAATAAAAACGGAGACATAAGCCTAGGGTAGAGAACCACCAATCTAATTTAAATGAAACTTGCTGCATATTCTTTAATAGCTTTTTTTTTAAAATATACTTTCCTGTAATTAATAATTTTTTCGATTAAACATTATCTGCCATAATATTTTTCATCATCACATGCAAATATAAATTAAAACTAGTTTTTACTTCTTAAAGAGGTCTTACTTAAGTGATGACATGAAAATTGAGAGCTTTATAAACAAATGGCATTTAGGTTTTTTGGCTTTTATCTGGAGCAATAATTGGACTTACACTCACTCATTTACAGTTTAAATGAAAAATTCATTCAAATATTCCCATATCTGCAAGAAACCAGAATAAAAACTAATTAAGGAAAGCTAACAAAAAACAAAAGAATGTAACTGAACTGATTCAAAAGAAATAAAGGAGCCCCAATGTAAATGTAATTTAACATACAAAGTACATACATGTAAATATGGCAAAATTACCTACTTCAGTCTGTGTTATTTAAAAAAGTTAAAAAGCAGTAAGTCTAAAATAAATATAAGGTTGCAATCACCTGTACATTATTTTCACATACTGAACTTGACATCATCATGAGTTTTGTTAAGGCTGCTACTGCAACAGTTTGAAGATTAGAAGAAGACAATCGGTTTGATTGTAAAAAACTTAAACACACTTTCACTATCAGTTTCCTAAAAAAAAGAAGAAAAAAATGTAGAAATTAAAAATAGTATAAAAGAGTATTACATTAGCATATCATGATTATAAAATTTTCATTGTTTCTGTAGATATTTTGACTGAAAATAAATAAATAATAATAATAATAAGCCCCAATGTGGATTTTATTTCTGAGAATAAACCTACCCCATAATAATACTTCAGGTTTTGAGGTATGGGCAAGATCAGAATATTTGCAGAGGCACAACAGTGGCATATATATGTACAGCGGCTAAAATACACCAACAGGAGATACTACTAAATTTGTCCTGCTGAATAATGAGGCCACATACTATCGCTACATCCATCAAAAATTTCGTGAAAAAGATAATATAAAAATATATTAGAACGAACTGATAATGACGGATTGTACTGTCCATCGTAATAAGCCTGATATTTTTGTCATTGACAAAGGGGGAAAATCAGCTGACATGATTGTTATTGTTGTTATGAGAATATACTCATCTTTTGCCGAGATAATAAGAAAATACCAGGATTTAGCCATTGAAATAAAACCCCATTACAAACTAGATTTTGTCTCTGTCACCGCAATCATTATTCATTTTCTTGTACAATTAATAACAGTGCTCCAGAAAGCAGTTTTAATAGACACTGTAAGAATTGTTTGCAAATTTTTACATATTTAAAAAAAAAACAAGAAAAAATAAAATAAATGAACACTTATACTGGTTGGTTATGACCCCCCACTAAAATTTTATCAGGTAATCTGAGAGTAAAATGATAATAATACAAATAATCTTAGTTATTAAAAACCATCAATACAGAATAAGACAAGATAAGGCACAGCCTGTGAATGGACGATCAAAAGTTATGATAATGTTGAGTGATTCATGTTGCTGGATCCACTTAAGGATAAGGAAGATGTAAAGTTAGTGACATTTCACTTAAATGCTTTTAAAAAATGGTGGTGCCCGAGTTCCAGATCCTTCGAGGACCATAGTGTCATCTAAGGAAGTATTTCTAATGAAGATTAACATATATTATGATCAGTTGTTAAAGTAAGTAAGAAAATAATAAGAAATTGAACTTACTTCAAATAAGCATCAAGAGAATCTTTAACTTCTAAAATATCTTCACATACTTCATTAATAGACGATACTAGGGCATCATTTGCAGCTTCTCTATTTTCTGTATCAAATTCATCCTATTGCAGAAATTTTAAGATATAATTAATATTTTTCTGTTGGAATTATTTTCATTAGTTTTATATTTATCGCTGACAACTATGAGCTAACGTTCAATTTTAAGACCAACAACTTTGACTAAATTCAGGGGACCTGATACATGTCTAGGGCATGAAAATGACATTTAATCCCATCCCCTTACCATTCAGTTTCCAAGCAGCATCATAACACAGATGATGAAGCTCGTGTCCAAGCAGTACAATTTTTATTAATTTCGTACTCAATCATTGGCACAGTAACTCATAAAGCACTAGAGCCAACACACACTTCTTTATTTATTTAGTGGTTACTATTGTTTACTAATACATAGATAAATAATTAATAAAATAATAATAAACTAAAATTCAAACTTCTGTTGGCACACGTGTTCACACACACACACACACACACACATGCAATACAATATGCTAATCATGAAAGATTATCAGCATATTATGGAATTTTATTCAGTTATTCTATCATTACGTTTGAATGGATTCATTTCAAAACTAAAAGAAAATATTTTTTTTTTTTTTTTTTTTTTACACATATAGTGTAAAAATTAAGTTATATAGGAAACATATTGTTCATGAAGCTTTCATATTTAGATACAGGTATAATGTGAAGAAAGAAGATTCATACTTCTAAAGAAGATTCATTGGGTTGTGGAGCAGAATTAGTTTGTTTCTTTAGAAAATTAAACACATCTCGATCAAAATACTGCCACTTCCTAAAAAGAAAACACCCAAGTGATCACTCTTGATAGACACAAGTAAAAATAGAAATATATGAAATAAAACTTATTGGGCAAATAAAAAGCCATTTCTGGAGCACAGAACTGAAATCAAAAGAAATCTTTTTGTTCTATTATCTTAAGAAACAGAAAAATAGTAAATAAAAAGGGGAAATGTGAATGTGAAAAATGTTTTTTGAAAAAATTACATAATAAAAGTATAAGAATAATTTTCTATTTATTTCTAAAAAAAATACCTGAATACAGCTTCCCCATAAAAATAAAACAGAGAACATAGCATTGCTTCATTATAGGAAGATATTTCGTTGTCTTCCTCATCTTCAAAAAAAAAAAGAAAGAAAATATGAAATAGAATTAAAAAGAAAGAGATGAATATGTTGCTGCAGAAAAATCATACTTTTCAATGTCATTATTAAACTAAAAACAGTAAACTCCAAATTATCTGCAAAGCATAGCATCAATTTCAGAAAAGGAAGTGGAATATATGTATATGTACTTCAGTAAGCAATGGGTTATTCACCAAAGGATAATTAAGAGTGTCTTGCATAACGAACCGTAATGAAAACTATTAAACAAAGTTAACACACACAAAAAAGAAATAAAACAAAATATTGAAACTACTTACTTTTTATTTGTCTTGCATTTTCTAATAACTTTTTATACATGTCATGCAATATTTTATCAGATACTTTAAGTGGATTCCAGCAAGTCTAGAGAGAGAATAAAAATTATAAATTTGTTCACAAGTTTATTTATTCTAAAAAGTCAGATACAACTGATAAGAAGTACCTTATATATCATTTTGAGGGCAGACGAACAAAGTGGCATAAATCCTTGTAGTGGAGTTTCTAAATAATTCCTGAGAAGTATATCTGAAATTAAATGAAATACCTCATGTTCTGGACTGAATCTAGAAGGGAAAAAGCTTATTAAAACATACCAGAGGTGTATAACAGTTTCATAAGAGAGAATGAATTTTTACCTAATGGGTTTTCCATTATCTTCTTTGCAATTAGATGCTTTTGAGATCATATTGCAGCTATACTCAACTAATACCAGATTGTCAGATTTAAGGCCATGATCAATGAGTACTTGAAGGTTGACGGAAACAATAAGAGAGTTTTTCCTGCAAGATGTCACAATACAACAATAATTCAAGAAGCCATAAAATGAATAGAGGATTATTATAAACATGTGACACTATCCCATTAACAAATAAAATAGTTGCTGACGGATGTTTATAAAGTGAAAAAATCATATGTGGACACCACATCACTTTCTCGGGCTCCTATTAAATTATTAAATAAATGATTTGTATGCTGAACTTCATTTAAAATTATTTTGTGTGAAAGTGATATACAATATCTCCAATCCAAAGCATCAGATCAAGAAATGTCTTGGTATATGTACATTATTCAAAAATCTTTTCATGACAAATAAAAAAGTTCCTATACAAATTTTATGATCTTTAACAGGTACAGAGAAATTTCAAGATTTTATTTTATCCCTCCTTTAAACCCCCCTCATCCTTAGTCGAACAACAAAAGGGGAGGTGCACAAAAGGCTGTGGTAAGTGTACTAGAGGTACCACCTTGAAGACCGCAAGTTGCGCCTTAAATTTTTAGCAGATTTCCCTTAAGGGAAATCAGCTATTGAGGTCGAACTCATGACGCGAGTTTCGAAAAATTTCTTCAAATGTCCATGATCCTACCCAGGAGATGACGAAAATGAGGTCAGTTCCAAATTATATATATATATATATATATATATATATATATATATATATATATATAGTTTGATCATTACGAAACTCGATATTTAACCGTTTTATGTAAAAAGACAGATCAAGTTCGATAATGGCTGAAATCGAGCCAGTGGAATGGGGGGTTTAGAGGGGGGATTTTCGAAAATTCGAAATATCTCCGTTATTATGTATTGGATCGAAAAATTGTATAGAACCAATCTTATTGCAAATTAAATTTACTATAAATATTGTTATATACATTTATTCTCTATCTTGAATATTAACCGAGATATTTGCATTTTTATAAAGTCTGTGGTCGGGTATAGTTCGGATTAGGTCGGCCGTTTCCGTAACTACTCGGCTCAGGTGGAAGCTTCTTCTAACATTACCTGTCGTTTCTAGCCTTATCTTACCTTCGTTTCTTTGTGAGATTTATGCAAATATGTTCTGTTCATCCGCCCCCCCCCTTCTTTAGTTCTTGGACTACTAAAATTTGAGTTATTAAAATATAAATTACTCTTACAATTCAGAAGCCGTTTCAGTTGGGAATTTATTTTAATTAACTGAAAGATTTCTCATTGCCGTTTGTATTTAATCACCCTGGTGTTGTGCTACCAATATGGAGATTTCTCTAATGTAAAACTTCACATGGGAAATCTGCTTAGTTTACGCAGCCCCTGCGTGACGGATTTTTTTATTTAGAAATGAGATTAATAGGCTTTGAGATTGACACACACCCACATAGTATTAAAGGGATAAGATGAGCAAAAATTTTTACATAAACCAAATGAGAAGGATAGTAAATTTCTAATATAATGGTAGATGACAATGTTGTAGGATCCAGCAATACATATTGGCTATCATTTTTGCCCTCCCCCCAAGAAAAACTCAGTTTGGTGCACAAAAGATTTGTGCTCCCTCCATTTTTTTTTTCTAAATTAAAGTTAAGTTAAGCAAAATATGTCTCATGAGTATGTATTTTTCAATCTTTAACAAAGCACTGCCCCCCCTCTACATATACATAAATTTCAAATATTCTTATCCCAACACCATATAAATAAATTTAACTCACTCGGATATAGTGTCAAGAATAATTAAGGCACCAACAGCATCACTTTCATTGAATTGTGGCAGTTTCAAAGAAAATATCTCCCAAAGCACCTAGCAAAAAGTTCAAATTAAAATATGCATATAGTTAAACTTATTATACTATTATAAAATTGCAAAGAAAGATCAGTTGAAACAAAGCATTTTACTTTCTTTTAAATATTAAAAAATGAGTTCTAAAATCTTATATATTAAAAATAAGCAACAGAACAAATTGATATTGCAATACTAAAAGGTGAAGGGTCAAAATTAGGAGTATTGGTAGCTCGGGTTCTTGTCTTAGTATCTTCGATGTAGAAATACAGAAGTCTCCACAAATTCCAGGGCCAGTCGGATTAAAAATAAGTGAAAAGCTTAAAAGTGACCTTAAACTAAACGTTTAAAAAAATGCACAGTAAAGCATAAATATAATTATACATTTATGTTCACTACATAAACATAATTCATACTTCATACCGTTTTATTATTGAAAGATAAAGATAAGAAAATACCAAGGAATAAACTGGTCTATTAATATACAAGAGTATAGTTGATGAATGAGATCAGTATTTACTCGTTAAGTTCCAATATTTACACAAGTCATTAATTTCGGGACTGGTAAATCCAATTACAGAATAATGTGATTTTTAGTTCCATGAAGGACCGCTAATCTAATTAAAAGACATCAACTATTTATTTACAACTAAATTTACTGAATAATTTTTGGAGTAGACAACCGACTTTTCTAACACTAAAACTACTAATAATACTTTTAAAAATAAAATAAGCAAAATTGACCAATTGCATGCATAAATTAAGTCTCAACAGTAAGACATAAAATCAAGAACCTTAATGAGTTATTAGCTCCAGAGCAACTAGTTTGCAAGAACTATTCTAAAGGGCGTAAGTAACAATTTATTATACATTCAATTATTGCAACATAGGCCTTTGGAAAGCAGCTCTATGAAATCTCTTTATGTCATGGCTAAATTATACGAAAAGAATTTATTTCCTTTAATGTTATTTCATTGTCGCCATCTAGCTTATAATTTATCAGCAGTTTATATAAGCTTCACAATAAATGTGGGGGTGTACTGAAAGCTGAAAACAAAAAAAAAATAATAATCTCACATAATATTCGAGTTAGGGAAAACATGTATAAAACAGTAGTTAATAGAAAATTAAATTCAAAACAAGATTGACTATATGCTTTTTGATCCGAAGTATATTAAGCCATTTTGGCAAAGAAAATATGAATTTGCAGTTGACTGTGTTAAAGCATAGTTTATTTTCTTTTGCCCAAGAATAAACGATATGTACTGTTTTATTTTTTATTTTACGTCCACTTTATGCTACTAGGCTAATCTGGACGGGTTATCTACAGGTTACCATCCTTTTCTAGCCAGGGTGGGCCTAAGGAGTTTATTTAATGAGTCCGTCATTAAATAAATGTCTACTGCCCAGGGCAGGATTCGAACCTGCCACTCTAGGTCTGCCATGCGAGATTAGGACCAACGCCCTAACTCGCACGGCCAACCCGAGCCCCCACTGTTTTATTTATAAAAACTGGATTTTATGAATATAATTCTGCTATTAATTACATAATTATTAATGAATCCATTTTATAATTTTTATGTACAAAAAAATTGACGTAACTTATAAAACTTTTGATTTTCATCAATTCATGTAGTCGTAATATTTATTATAAAATAAAATAATAAATAAATCAAATTTGTTGAGAAATTATGCTCTTAATAACTGAGATTACAGTTTAAAGATTTGTTGGTATTTTTTAAAAGCTTCGGTTTAATCATCATTATCATTAGGTTTTAAGTTGATAAAGCAGTTATTAAATTAAGACATTTGTGCTTACCTGAATAAATTCCCTGCTTAAGTCATTATTTTGAAACCAAAGATGAATAAGTTCATCAAGTGCAGACTTCTGTTCATGATCTAGTTCTACCAATAATTTGATTAAACGCTTAGCGGCCTGTAAATACAATATGTAATATAAGGAAGCAATTCCAAAAAAAATATATTGATAAAATTATAGATAGTGCAAATCTTTAATGGAAATACTGTGCAAATCAAATAGATAAAACCTTAAACAATAAATTATAATAATTTTGTATATGTTTTGATTCCTTGAATTAGTAAAGCATAGCCCAATTTATGTATTTTTCTCTTAATTTTCTGTTTGGATATAAATCATGAAAGTGTTAACTCTGTTTAATATTTTTTTAATCTTAAAACATTTAAAATTACACTATCATACAGCATAAATATCTGAACATTTTATTCAGCATATGAGAGAAATAACTCATTTTCAATGGAAAATTAAGATTTTATGTTCAAGAGGAAAGATTTTACCTTACCTACAAATCGTATTTGCCTAATACAAAGCTCAGCATGTGATAAAGTTTAAATAATAGACTAATGATGAAAATTATTAATTGCAAAATAATTCAATATAATTTTAAAGTTTAAATTAATTTTATCATATTTTTATGTAAGTCCAAAGGCTCATAATATATACTTTTGAAATCTATTACAGACACAGTTGTGATAGATCAACCCACAAACTGTATGTATGTATGTATGTATCTATATATATAACAACAACAAACAACATAAGCTGCCCTCTTTCTGAGGGTACCGGTATGGTCAGCCTCCTAATCTGCCAATTTCTGGTAATAATGTTTTTTTTTTTTTTATTTATTTATTTTTAATTTTGTTTAAATTGTATACGAAAAATTCAAATGCATTGAATATTACAAATTAGGGGGGTATCTCAGGTGAGAGTGCAGCTTATTATTTTTATCTTTATTTTTTATATAAATGATGATGTATGATCCTTATTGATGATTTTAGAACAAGTGTGGATAAGTTCTTCAGTTCATCGTTTGTTAGCCCTTGTTCTATTAGTATCTTCACCGTTTTTTGATGGAGGACTCCTCTTGACCCGAACAGTAGCCCGATAACTGTCCAGTCTTGGACTTCGTATTTCTTGATGAAATAGGGGCAACAAGGTTCATATATGCTTTTCTTCTCCTGGTCCACCTCGTCTGCTTGATTTTTATTAATCTCAAAACGGACAGTAGGATCCAGAATTAAGCCCCTTTTTTCATTTTTCTTGATGGCTACAATATCTGCTCTTCTTGGACTGCCGTCTGAGGAATTGCAAGCCACCTCTTCAAATATATCCCAATCTGGGTGCTTCTTTTTCAAGAGGTGTGCAATTTGAGTCCGGAGCTTATGATGTCGAGAAATGCGCATTGTCTCGCCCCATTGGCAGGAACCTAGAACATGCGGGAGGGTTTCGGTCTCGCTGCAATGACGGCAGCGGGTTGTTCCTAAGTTCCTTCCTGGGACAGAGCGTACTGGCACAAGGTTGGTATTCATTTTTATTGCTGTAGTCCATTCTGAAGAGGAAAGGCCTTGTTTGTCACACATCCAAGAATTTGATGTTTTCCATTCATCAAAAGTTTCAACGCCTTTCCCTTTAACAGGTAGGCCGCACCACTCATTAAAGGAACTTTGGCGCAATTCTTGTCGAAAACTTTTGACTGAGTAATTATTTTCATCAGCTCGTAACTTGAGTGCAGACAAACAGTCTGTTATTTCTGAGCTGATGTTTCGGGTTAAAAGAACATATGGATTTCCGTCTCACTTGAGTGCAGAACATACATTTAAATGCTGTAGAAAGGCTTCCCAATAAGCATTGAACATTCCTAAACCTCTAACATTGCGCGAAGAATAAAACATGCTGTCAGGAGTGTCCGATGGGATATTTAATATTTCTTTGGCGCAACTTCTGACTACTTTGTCTATTTTCTTCAAAAAGGAAGGCTGGAGATCTTTCAAGGGTGCGCATTGCAGGGGATATATTAGGATAGGCCATACATATTGGTTCAAGATATTTATATATATATATATATATATATATATATATATATATATATATATATATATACACACATATATATATATATATATATATATATATATATATATATATATATATATATATATATATATATATCGGTAACAAACAGAGGGAAAATGTGGAAACAAAATGTTTATAAAATGTATGAATTTATCATAAAATATTTATGTTTTGATATATTGAACTTTGCATTCTAATTAGAAGATATATGATATATTGTTGCACATTTTTTAGCCAGAGAAGCACAAAAAGTAGACAATTTTTAAGCCTATAACTAAATAAAAGCCCAAACCCACAGCTCAAATTCTTAAAGCCCTCGAAACTAATAAACTGGTTATACATGGGTATCTCAATTATTTAACAAATTATATACATAGTGCCGAACCTGCATAGCTTTTCCCTTGAGTGTTGGCTGGTTTGATTCTATAAATAGTACTCTGAAAGCTTCCATGACTGCCTCTTTGACTCCAGCAGTTTTAGACCAAACAAGAGGAATGATTTCTCTGATAACCCTTCGCGAATCCCCAGCAGAGAACTGGTATGCTGTCCTGAAAAACTCAATTGCTTCAACAGCTTCCATTGTGCTCTGACCAACCAAAGGGCGTTCAATTTCCTTAGATGCTTCGGATATAAGCAAAGCAAATGCAATTGTATCCTACAAGAAAGTACACAAGTAATTTAAATATAAATTAAAAAAAAAAACATTAAATAACGGCTCATGTCTAAAGAAATATTCAGCAACAATTACCTCCAAATAGTTTACCACTAGTTTCTGCTGTTCATATTCTCCTTCTTGCGGGTTAAAGTTTGAAATTGAATTCATAAATATCTTTTTTAAAGTTGCATTGTAATACTCAACTTCATCAGAACGATCCATGTTACACCTAAAACAAAGTTTCATATATTTGGCTGGAACTACTTGATGCTTAATAGAATGCTTAATTTAATGTTTAAATATAAACCTGATTTCAAGGGATTCAGGAAATTGGACTTCACATGTTTTCAGAAGATTAAGAGCTTCTTCAAAGTGTCGTTGCTGTAACAACTGAGAAATGACCAACATTGCATCTCCAACAGATTCATCGTCAGATGAAGGTGCTTCAGGTATTTCTTGCTGATCTGTAAAAGAAAAGAGAAAATAGTTAAGGCAATAAGCATGTATGAGTTAAAAAAAATTAAAAAAATAGGGTTTTTCCATTGTAACCTAAAGCACCCACGAGCAGTTGAAGCCAGATCAAATAGTTCATTGAATGACTTGTTCAATGTCAAAGAGTGGTGCATGCATCTGTGTACACCAGATGGATCGATTCATACATGTACACAAACAAAACTATTACTTCTGCAATAGATGATAAGATGGCTTCAATTACGTACGAGTCCCAGAATCAACTTAGTACAACAAATAATACTTTATTTAATTAAAACACACAAATTATTTGAACATAGACTTTTAGCACCCTGAAGATGATGTAATCAGAATTTTTAACATAATTAATTACAAATTTTGTAGGCAGAACTGAGATCTGGGGGGAAGACTTCCTTTCTATCTGCTCACAACTTCCAACCTTACATCAAAGTGAGCTACTTAAGGTATTAGCTTCTCCTTATGATTACAATTACTCTAATTTTCAAGTAGGTATATATATATATATATATATATATATATATATATATATATATATATATATATAAATTGTAACTTCTGTCTGTACATTGATTTTTTTTCAATTCAGGGGATATTTCATTTCCTATTGGTTTTTCGACAAACTTGCACATAACAAAAGCTGTTTACTTTAATATTGAAAGTTACTTTTGTTATATAAATGTATGTCGTATACTGTAGTATAAATGAGATGCATGCTAAAAACTATTGCTGGAGTCAACAATTTTATTGGGTACTAATAACTAAACCAGACTAAACAAAACTCGGCATGTGAATTAGCATTAACTCTTCTATGATTATAAGCTATATCAAAAATTCTAGGGATGACCAGGAATTGTGGTTGTAAGGGAGGCATTATATGAAAAATTGTTGTACTTCGTTTCCTATTAGTTTTTCTGCAAACATGCACATATCAGATATATTATTTAGGTATTTAGAGTAATTTTTGTTATATTGACTTTTTTAGTACAACAAAATATACTTGAGATATACTCTAAAAACCATAGGGGAGTCAACAAGTTTATTAGTACTCATTAAAGTGTTTTTAATATAGGCATATTATGACAAATGATGATACATTTTTAGACCTATATGATAGTTCTAAGTATGATTTGGGGGACATAAATCTTAGGGAAGACATAAATCTCTGCCCCCTCCCCTCCTCATTTGTTATTTATTTTAATTAGAAAATAACTTCCTTATTTATTTCCAATGGAAATATAAACTATAGGAGCATTCCAATTATTTAATTTGTATAATGTATTATTTAAACAATGTCATGCTGAATTCACACAACGTGTGATAGCGGAAGTTGTGCGGAATCAAACTCTTTAATTGCGGTATATATTATCTAATATCCTCCGATATTGAAATGACTAACGATATTGAACTATTAAATGTTACTTGGTAATGTCATTATAACAAAAGACAATATGTATTTAAACTCAATATAATTTTTGATCTTGCGGTGGGAGAGGGGGGCTACAATTTCTTCCCCTACCTCGCTTTTACTATATAAATTAAATTATTTTTAGGGTATCACTGTTATTTATTTACACCAGGTATATAAATTACTAGAAAATTCGATTTTTTTTAATGTGTTGAATAAATAATTGAAGTAAAGCAATGTAGATAACACTCAAGCAGAAGTGGATGTTGTCGGGAGGCTGTAAATGTATTTACTTTCTACTCACATTTACTATTATGTATATAACTATGCTTAGATTGACAGGAAATATGCACATTATTGATGATATTTAATTATAATAAATGCTATTCATGATTATGATTTGAATTATTCACAGCGTGTCAAAAAAAGGGAGGGATTAATTAGGGACTTATTTTTATTTAATCTTCATAACTAAAATTTCTATTCGATCTCATATCTGACCCTTACAGGAAATCAATCCCCCTCCCTGACGGGAAGCCATCATCATTCAGCCTCAAATGATTTCCCGAGCGAAGCAGGGTACCTTATCTAGTATATATATATATATATATATATATATATATATATATATATATATAAACGTGTACAATTTTCAGAGCTATGGTACTATGTGAAGAAGGCATATCAAAAATGGCAAAATATACTAAATGCTTTAAATTAGCAGTGGTTAACATCCAGTTGAAGAAGTCGCCGTTAGGAGTGCTACATCAACAGTACAACATATTAATATTTATTGAATATCAGGTGCCAGGTTTAAAGAAAGATGCCACCCCAACTACAGAAATTTGTTGCTTGTGTAATGAACACACATATTTCCAAGAAATATAAAATTCTACAAAATATGTTCGTCTAGAGGTAGTGAAAGTCCAAGGTTCGACACAAACTATGTTTGGAAAGAACTCTCTTGGTAAACTGGCTTCAGGTTTTGCTGTCTCTCGTCTTCATAATTTCAACAATGGAAAGCTCTTTTATCACTCACATATAGCAGGAAGGGTCAGAGATGAAACCTGCATCCTTAGCAAGAATACTTCCCAAGCAAAAATTTGATCATTCATGATGTTTTTAATTTGATTAATAATATATATTAAGCGATATATGAAATCCACTTCTTAAGTGCCTAGAGTTAGAATTTTTTTTAATAATTTATTCAATTAATTATTAATTTATGGACTATGAGCTTAAGCCAAGTACTTGTTTAGTTAAGGTAAGTGAAGTGCCTACCTTTTTCAACCTGACGATTCAAATGAAGAAGGAGATCGGGCTCAATAAGATTCCAAATTTGCTCTTTTGGCAAAACTTGTTTAGACTGTATGTTCTTCAAAGTATCTTTAGCTTTACTTAACTGGTTTCGAAGTTCAACTAAATTAAACTAAAACAATGGTAAAAATAAATTATGTAGTTAATAATGCTCTATTCAATGGTATAGCCAAAGAAGAAACATTTGTTCTATTTTGATGCTGTGTAAATAGAATACAGAAAATAATAAGCATAATACTGGAATTATACTTCTACTTAAATTTAGAAAAATATTACCTTTCCAGCATAAATGTTGTCTTTCAATATTGATATAAAAAATTGTATAGCACTTTTTACTACATGGCTGCTGGAATCAGTTAATCTAGATTTGGCAGTACGTGCCACAGGCATGAACATGTCAACAGGGATAGCATGAGAAAATGCCAATTTAGCCCATAGTTGTAATGCCTAAAAATGATAGATATGATAATATAAAATATTCACAAAAATTATTATTTTTATAAGATATAACTTATGTAAAAATATATAAGTACAAAACATTAGTAATAAATTTATCCTGGATGACCATGATAATATTGTGTCCTCCATTAGTTATAGGTTAGATACTCTACAATTAGGAGCTTTTTTTAAACCTAGAAAAACCTTCTATTGGGATTGAGAATAGTTATTCTGAGAAAAAAACTAAATGAACAGTAACAATAAAGTAGAAAGAGTAAAGAGTGATGCCCAATTTCAATATTGGATGAACTCATGTAGAAGACAATAAACCTTAAAAATGCTTAATGTGAAAAGTACTTAAACAATTAAACTTACTTTGGAGCGTACATAAGAGCTTTGATCTCTTATATGGTTGTGTAAACTCTTAAGGAGGCAATCCCTTGTCTTTTTATCGTCACTTGATAGAGAATCTGAAGAAACCATCTTCAGTAATACATCAGTGAATGCTATTAGAACAGCATTTCTCATGATATAAGGCTGAAAATGAAATTTTAATGTCAGAACACAGGAAAAACATTCTCAGTAAGAAAATAACACAAAAGACTACCTCAAATGCCAAACATTTTCGGAGGATCTTGATTGAAGGACATAAAATTTGAGGATGTGTTTCAGATATATTAGTTATGAATGATGCAACTGACTTGCCAAAACCCATTAAATCAACATCTCTGACAGACTCTGTTGTTTCTCGTAACACCTAATCACAAAAATAAAGATAAACTATTTAAATAAACAATTATATATTTCCAGGGATGAAGGGCAATAAAGGAGCTAATCTATCTGGATGAATAAATAATGCCTTACTTTACTCCACAAAATATTTATCAAAACAGAGTCTATTTTCAAAGCACCAGCTCCATCTTCAATTCCTGGGCTGCTAAGTGCTCTAGAGAATAGTGGATTTTAGCAGGTACCACCTGACCACCGTGGTACAAGCTACTACTCTCTAGAGTTCTTTGGAAGCACTGAAGATAGAGCTGGTGTTCAAAAAGCGAACTCGGTTCTAATGAACATTTTGTAAAGGAAAATAGGCATTGTTTATTCATACTGATAAACAATTATTCATACATATCAATAATATTTTGATTCCAAGATGAAGTACTGGATCTAAGTGTGCTCGTCCAGCCAAAGGGAATTATTTATTGAATTCTCTTTTGTCACCATGTACCACTTTTGTAATTATCTGTATTTAGACCCTTCCTCTCAACTTCTTTCAGCACCTTGTGCTTCTCAATCCATTTTGTCAAGTTATTGAGCCCACTTTTCTAATCTAATCTAATTCTTGATAGGCTGATTAGTATTCTCTTCTCTGTCTTTATAAGTTGTGGAGTTTTGTCTCTAACACTTCTTAGCTCAGTACTTTAAAAGGTGTAGGACTAATATATGTGAGACTGGAACAGATAACATTGAATACTATAAGTGTTTCCCCCATTGATGGATTGAAACAAGTATGGTTTGCACCCAAATAAGATTAAGTTAAATACAAAACAATCCCTTCCTTTTCTACACATCAAAATGACCTATCACCTCAGTTAAGCTAAAAAATATTCCAGAGGTTCTGTTAAGAACTTCAAATGTCCCCAGAGTTCAACAGAAATGTTGCACTATTCACAAATACAAAGTCAAGGGCTTAACTAATGATTTAACCTCTTGGAGACCAATTATAAAATATTCTATTGTCAGTAGACTTGTTGAAAAAGGCCTTGTTTATGAATTAAGGAAACAAATTTCTCTTCTTTCGTGCCAAAGAAGGTTTTTAAGAGGAATACCCAGGTGCTAAATGATTATAGATACCATTTTAAAAAGAGCTGAATTTTAGAAAAGTCAATTGTGTTTATGTTAGTAGAAGCACACATTAAAGAAATCTTAATCCCCTACTCAACATAGCTGCTATCAATTTGTGGCTGAACACTGGATATCTAGCACATGAAAATGATGACTGAGTTCTTATAACTGGGTTTGCAAATGGTATGGCAGTACCAAAAATAAAAAAGGAGGACCATTGAACAGTCATTTCATGAGATTGGAATGGCAATTAAAGAAAAAATAATAATGTCCTAGTTTTTGACAAAGGTACATTTCAAACTATCCTACGGCAAACAGAAAATGGCCAAGTTATGAATCCTTTGAAAATGATACTACAATATTGTACCTTGAGAGCTGTTTTAAATCTGAAATGGCAGCAGAAAATGTTAGCATTATTAAATCGTTCAACCTTTTAAGGGCATACCAAAATTTGAATTCATGTATACATTCTTACAAAACAATTTTGGTTTATCCAAATGTCTTATTTCAAGCGTATGTACCAGTACTGTTGTTTTCACAAGACCTTTACTATGTACGACACATGGATACATTTGTGTTGTGACATCATCAATGAACATTTTAGCTTTGAAGACATTAGATTAACACATGATCAATGCCATATTCAATATTTTTTAAATAATTCATGTTAAACCACTAAGGTTGTGCTGGTGGAATTGAAATCAAACCAGAAGAATTGAGATTTAGAGAAGAAATGAAATCAAAATATTCCTATTATTACGAGACAGTTCGAAAGTCTTGTTCAAAATGTAATATTTTACAAATGTTGATCTAAACATGTTTTCTCTAACTCAAATATTACCTGAGTTATTCATATTTTTTAGTTGTCACTATTTTATTTCTATATGAACATGTCATGTGAGAAATAGAGAATAGAATATGTGATGATGTCACTATCAGAATGGCATTGCAGCGGGTGGGAAATCTATTTAGTATACACTGCACCAGAATGGTCTTTTTCAGATTTATGCACTTTCATGAAAATATGAATTAAATATTTCTTTTAACTATTTTTGAGGAAGTTTAATATTAAGGCATTTTCCCCCCTATTTCCATGCATTTTTTATGCAAATTATACTGTTGTGGAGAATTTCTAAAACCTACGAAAATGTGTTCTTGTACCTGATCTAATCTTCCTTTCTCATATTTTCCTTATTTACATGCTTATGTTGACTAAGATGTTAGTTTCCATATATTTATAATGTGTGTGCATACATGTCCATGTGAAATTGTTAAATAGTATTATTAATAATATTAAAAAGAAATTAATTTTTTTAATTCAAATTTACTCACCTTTTTCAAGACTGAAGAACAATTGAAATCAGTAACCATCACCTGAACGGCATGGGCCAAAGGAGCAGCAGCATGCTCATGCTCTTTAAGAAGCTACAAAAATAAAATATGTAATATGTGTAAGAAACCATCAGTTAAGAGCTATATCCCCCCCCCCATTCCCTTACCGACCAGTACTTTACTTCAAACACTCTAATATTTTCCTTTGGGCTAACCTCTCCCAAAAAAAGAGAATCTATCTTATTTTCCTAAGTTTAGCCATGTGAGTTAAAGCACCGTTTAATCTCAAACGGTAAACCTAGAGTGGCGAGTTCGATTCCCGTCTGGGCAAATAGGAATTTATTTAGTGACAAACTCATTAAATAAAATCCTTAGTCCCACCCTGGCTAGAAAAGGGTGGTAACCTGCAGATAACCCGTCCCAATTAGCCGTAGTTGCATAAAGTGGACGCTAATAAATAAATAATAATTATTTTCCTAAATAACTATTGCTACTATTTCAATGTTATAATAGCTATTAGTCTAATAAATATTTTTCAAAAGTTTTTTACAGCTTTGTCTAAATGAAAACTCATAAAACATACGAATTTTCTGTAGAGCATAGAAGCGTCTAGCCTTTTAGGTTTTTAAATATGATTCTTTTCCATAGCGCACGCACGCAAGCATGTGTTCGCACACACACGCACACATATGCAAGTCTAGAAAGTCAACATTTTGTTTTGATCATTTCCAAACTAGATGCTTAAATGATTTATGTGAAATTAACAATTAAGTTCATTAATGGAGCTCTGTTTCGTTCAGTACAATTGATTGTACCCAATAAATTGTTGATTCCTCCTGTAGTTTTTAGCATATATTTTGTTTATACTTTTTTATACAACGAAAGTGTATAAAACAAAGTAGGTGATTACAAATACAAATCACAAAAATAGTTTCCTGTTGTTTTTTCTGCAAAATGTTAAATGGTATTACTAATGTATAAACCAATTGATAAGTCCTCATTAAACATTATTTGATTCAGACATATTATGACAAATGATGTAATGAATTTAGAATTATAATATCATTCCAAGAATGATTTGGGTTAGTGACATTATAAATCTCTCCACCTCCCTCCCCAATTTATCAGATTTCTTTATTCGCCCCAGAAAAGTTAATTAATTTGGAGTATATTTTCTGGAGTAACTCAAGTTACAATAAATGAAACAAAACAATGCCGAATTGGCACAACTTGCAGGAGCGGAAATTGTGGGGAGACAATGACAATTGACTCTAAGGCAGCTCAGGCACATGCACTGACTCAGGTCGGCTTTTGACATGAAATGGGTAGATTATTATTATTAATATAGCTCACATTGCTTTAAAAAATGAAGAGGGATTAGGTAGGAAGTGGTTTTCTTTTAATATTTATTTATGACTCACGTTTATTCCCCAAGACTCTAGAAAAGTATAGAGTTTGCCACATTACCAGAAATCTATAGATGCAAAACACATAAACACTGAGATTTAGTGTATTTTTTTCTGAAATACACATCTATCACATAATAAATGTAATGAAGATATCTTATAATCTACCGATACAAAAAATGGTATGTTATGTAAAAACCAAAAATAGTGTGTACTTATTAAACCTTACAAGATAAAACACAACATTTAATATTTACTCTTTTAGTGATGTTATGTTATCTATAAATCTTTTAAACAAAAAAATAAAATGTTAAAGGGGACTGAAAGTGCAGGGAAGGTGTACCCAGTTATGTCTGCTATTTATTAACATTGCTCTGTTAATATGTTACAAATAAAGAGCATATGTATATAACTATGAATACAAAGTTTTTTCTTCAGACTTAGATCATTTTGAAGAATATAAAATAGCTACAATCGTAGCTGCTTTTCTGAACAGAAATTTGTATTCTTACATAGTTTACAATAAAAAATGTTATTCATGCTTATGATTGTTATGACCCATAATCTTTTTAACTGAACTGGCTAAAAAATACCATTATTCTATCTCAAATGATTTTCCAGGTACCTTAGCAAGAGAATCTCTAAATTATAAAATTATGAAATGATTTTACCTGGACACATCTAGCCACAAAAACCAGTCCATGGTCATAATGGCAAACAAGAACAGCTAACACTTGTGAAATGGTATCCTTTAGTGGCTTTAACTTAGCTTGAGCTATTTCAGGATTTTCAAATGCCTTATAACAACAGTTAGCAATTACACTAAAAGTAGATAAAAATTAAAAGTTGAGAAAGATGGACAAGTTTTAGGCAATGAAACTTAAATAACGTCAAGGTGACACAATAGTATAAGCTAACCTTACAAAGGATTCTTCAGCGACAGGAGGATCCCACAAACTGTTTAAATTTTCTTGTAAAACACCATTTAGCAAAGAAAAGGCTGTTTTTTTGCAATTATTCCAATCCCATGTGTCATATTTGGTCAATTTTGATTTACTTTTGGCACTTTTTGATTTCTAAAAAAACAAAAAAACAATAATAATAACAACCAGTAATAATAAATATAAATAAACAAATAAGATGATGCAGGTTAAAAATAAATTGATGAACAAACATAAGGACCCGATAAATTGAAGGAGGAACTTATCTCAAAAAATCCTCATGCAGGGGCTGCATAAAAAAGCAAATTTACGAAATATAGAAAACATTTGTACATTTTAATTCTTGGTTGTGATTAATACTTACAAAATTCAGCTTGCTCTTTAATTTTTCTATTTCCTAAGAAAGTTTTCATCTGTAACCCCTGTATTATAATATATTAGAGAAACTCTTATTGAATTAAAAATTTATGTTCCTGAATTTTAAAATTCCAAAATGGTTAAAATATGTATAACTTAAGTCGGATACTGCCTGCACTCCCTCCCCAGCTATTTTTACTAATATTAGAGATAATGTTATGAAAATCGTACACCTAATATAACATTGTAAGTATGTTATACAAAAAATATTTGAATTTTGTTCAGTTATTGACAAATTTTGGGACAACTTTTCAATTAGTCAAGAGTCCCATAACATTTTTGCATATATGCTTCATTCTAGTATGCAAAAGTGGCAGTATATAAATATCAAATAAGATATGACTCATTATTTATATAATTTTAGAAGAGAAAGTACTTTTTAATTTAATTAAGAATATGCAAGGTAACCTATGGTTCTGAGGGATATGTGTGGTTCAGCCTATAAGAGGTCAAAACCTCCCCTTTTCTAAACTCCCGCAAATAGTGAATTATTCTAAGGTATCTTTTGTGAAATTCTATTTTTTCAATTTCGACCATATAAAAACAAGATTTAAGAAAGGAATACTTTTGCTACAACTTCCATTTATTTGTTGGTATCATTTTTAAATTATGAGTCTATATTTAATTAAAAATTAAACATGTTTTCTGGAATGATAGACATCCATCTTGAGTGCATTGGCACTCAGTACTTGACTGACTTTTCCCCCCTATATTAATTCTGAGTCATAAACCAAACTCATAAAGATTTGAGAAAGTTCAAAGTGAAAACATACAAGTGAACAATAATGAACCAGTGTAGAGACTCTATTGGAATTTTAATCAAATGTATTTAGTACAATATTTCAGTCTGAATTTTAAGTATTATTTTCGTCTTCAGAGAACATCAGAGAAAATAAGAATGTATTCCAATCTATCTAATGCCGATATAGGACCTCCTATACTTTTCTCAAAAATATTATGAAGCTTAATTAATTTATTTAATTAGAAAAAAAGGTTTTCTACACTGCTTGTTGTTTGTGGTCAATAACAGAACATAATCTCATTGATGCTAGAAAACATTTTTATTTACAGAAATGTGGAGATTACTGCATCTAAACTGTGGGAGATTGATATAGCAGGAATACTTTATACAACTAAACATTTAGCACTATTTATACAGGTATAAAAAAATTAAATTATACTATAAATATGAAAATAATAATCGGATACAGCTGTCTATTGCATTCAGTACAGAGAAAATATTAATGTAATTACATAAATAAGCCTACCTTATCAACAATGAAATTCTCTGTGCTTTGGGATAATTTGTCTTCATATGTTCTAATAAAGAATGTGCAAATATATACATTCATTTTTAAAATATTTAAATAATAGAACCTCTTTTCAGGAGAAACATTCTTCATAGCCTCTTGAACAAATCTTCGAAAGTCTTCAAGCACTACAACCAATTCTCAGTTGAAGTATAAATATGGTTATGAATTAAACAAAAAAAAATGTTTATTAAAGAGAAATTACTAACAAGGATTGATAGCATACTCCCAAAACTCTTGAAGTTGGCCAAAACTTACATCTTGGGATTCATACAACACAGAAAACAATATATCAAAGACATCAGGTATTGAATCACAACCCTTCTCAGTAATCATTTTCTTACATGCTGTAAAAATTAATAATTTAATCACTATAAGTAACAATGACAAATTCCTGTGTCTTATTAGACATCTTCAGAAGAAACTTCTGTTTACCTCCAAAGGATTTCCAAGCTTGATTAATGTCAATTATATTTACACTATTTCCGGATTTCTGGGATGACACCAAATCTTCTTTTTTAATAGGAATGACAAATTCAGTATCCATGATAGCAGACAGATTGAAAAAATTTAGTTAAGAAATATCATTTGATAAACTAAAATCAAAAATGTTTTTCAAACTCCAATTAGCAAACAGCAGAAAATTGTCAAGTAAATTTAATTTCGTGCCAAAGCTATAAAAATCAATGAAGTTGGAAACGACAGAACTATACACAAATAAAATAAATAGCTGTTTGACGGCACAATTCCCGCCAAATATTAGAACTCCTGCTAGAGGTTATTTCCAAAGAGAATACTTGCTGATGAAGCCAGAGTTGAACTAAATGATCATCAGTACTGACTTGTTTATATATTTTTATCTATATATATATATATAAAATTGTAACCTCTGTCTGTACATTAATTTTTTTCGCGAAATTTCACGATAACTTTTCGTTTCACATGTCATAGACACCATAACTGCATTTTGTTTCTTTGGTGTCTGTTTGTTTGTTTGTTACCTTTTCACGCATAAACGGCTGAACCGAATTTTATGAAACTTGGTATGTATATTACTACTAACCCACCTTAGACTTTAGGCTATTTTAATATTCTCTGAGACGAACAGGAGTGGGGGGTTATAAGGGAGGCCTGAAATTAAAAATAGTGATATTTCGTTTCCTATTCGTTGTTTCGGCAAATACGCATCAAGGGAAAGGAACTTTTATTCATACATGGTTTGGAAGACAGATTAATTTCTATGATTATGAATTATATGGTCCATTACGTTATGAAAAAAAAAAACTACATGCACAGGATACGGGAAATATAAAAATATTGAGGACAGTGAGCGTTACACAACAAATAATTTTATTATTGACAAATCCACAGCAACGACGGGTATAAACCCTAAACACTGGGACGGGGAAATGTCAAAATATTGTGCCTTGCTAAAAAAATAACATCTTTCAGCCTCAAATGAATTCCCGGGCGAAGCCAGGTATCTTAGCTAGTGTTGCATAAAATCCCAAGAACCAATTATTTGTTTTTCTGAACCAAGTATGTTTTCCGTTCCTATTTTAATCCTAAACCTTGAAAATATAGTTGTATAGTAGTATACTTATTAACTAATAGTATTCAAGTGTTTGTTTTTATGAATATCTGTCCGCCAGATAAGTCAATTGTCTTTTTTGATTTATTAAGTGTATTTTTTCTGTGTGCCCATGTGTTTGACTACTGAACTAATAGTTTGTAACTCCTTGTGGTATTGTTCTGTTTTGTTTTCTAATATCAAGTCATTAGTTTCATGTATTGGTATTATAAGACTAAAATTTATTTCATTTGGCGTTAACTTTAAATTTTTATTCGGTGTATTATTATTTATAAGCTATAAGTGCTAACCATATTGCTCCAGGATGGGTTAAGTTTTTGTCGTTTGTTTTTTAGGATATTTAATAATTCGATTTACGTGATGTGAGCTCGATTAATCAAACCATTGGATTTTGAATGGTTTGGTGTAGTTTAGTATAACTGTGTATCATTATATTGTAGGGAATTTTCAACTCCTTTATTCGCGAATTCCGAACCGTTATATGTTTGAATTACCCTTAGGTAATTAGAGAAGGGAAGGAAGATAAATTTTAAGTTTATTATTTCTGTTCCATTAGTACCTCTAATTACATTTGCAAATAAATTCTTTGAAAAGCAATCTATCAGGGTTAATATTATTTTGTTATTATAGAAGAGGGTGTACACTTGTAGTCGTTCAAAACAAGGTACGTATAAGATAAGGTAGTGCCATTTGACGAATAGCCAATCAAAATGCAGCGAGCCTGCTACGTCACTCGATTCCAGGCCACGCCCCCAACCAGCTTAAAAACGATCGAAATACGCTGTTTTCTGATTAATTTGGTGAATACAAAATTTATAAAATGGTATAGGTCAATAAATGGTACAAATTACTTTAGCTGAATATATTTTACTTTAAATAAACCATGTACAAATTAGATTCCATTAAAAATAAATACACAATAGTTCCTTAAAATTGATATATATTTAAAATCGTAATTTTTCTACATAATCAACACAAGACAAAGAAAAATTTTATTATAATAAGATAAAATGTTCAAAACATGAAAATAGTTATGCCTAATATTATACAAAGAAATTAAAGTCAATAACATTGAACAAACCAAACAATAAACTAAGATACCAGTTACTATATAGAATATGTTAGTAAATTATTTTAAACATCAACTAGTCCATTCAGGTACAAGATTTTTAAAGGAAATCATTGGCATGTAATCCTGCTTGTCCTAAAAAGATGCATATATTTCGAGTCGCAGGGATGCCTTGGTTCCAGTTGGATCCTTGTGAAGAGAATGGCACTGATGTTGGAGCCTATGTATTGAAGTCCCACAGAATAAATAACTGTGAAAGAAACATGTAATGACATTAATGATGGAGCATGGGAAATAAATTCCTATAGTTCTCTATAGGATACACTACAAGATAATAATTTTTTTTTTAAATTTTAAGTCTCACCTTTTTAAAAGCTGTCATTGGCATGAAGTCCGCTTGTCCAAAACTGTTGCTACTGATACATTTGGAGTGTATGAATTTATACCGCACTGTCCCATAGAATAAATAACTGTGAAAGAAACATGTAATGACATTACTTTTACTTTTTTGTTTATTAAGCACTGTATTTGAGTTGGGGATAATATCGGATGACAAATCTTTTCCATTTCTTCTTTCACAGCAATTTTTCTTCTTTTTCATTTATTTTTAGCTGGTTATTTTCTGATAGCAATCTAGTAACTTGTTTTTTCAAATTAATGTTTTTACTTTTCAAATGATTTACGTGCAACAGCACAGACTTTAATTTGGATTCATATTCAGAAACCTTATTCTTTAAAAGAATGCATTCATTACAATGGACTTCATCTGTATTAGCTGAAATATCACTTTTCTTCTTTTTGGGAGAAATCTCATTAATGTGACACAGGGCACGTTTACGTATATCACGCTTTTCACTCCTACATTGTCTAGATGTTTCACTATTTGGGTCAGAAGTAGATGTTTGTTTACTTACGGACGATACTGGTAGATTCAGATGGGGCACAGCTTCTTCTTTTAATTTCAATCTATTAGGAACATAGCCTAACAATTCTGCTTGTAAATTCCTTTCATAATCACTGTCGCTGAAATGTTCTGAACAAACGCGTGAATTATCAGGATTAAAGTTCAAATCACCTTGTCTACACAGGACTACCCACTGTTTCCTAATTTCTGGGTTTTTCGGGACTTGGTAAAAAGATACTAACTTCCCTGATTTCCTAGGGTTGTTGGAACATGTTGCTACAGCACAATCACTCGGCATTTTGAAAAAAATGAGTTATAACACTAAAAAATAAAAAAAAATCACAAAAAGAGAGATGCTCACTATGTAAACAAAGCTCAATTAGGTAATGGATGACGTAATGCGCCAAAGTCGCAAAAAAGTCACGATCTGCGCACCTGCCGAATGGCACCCCCCTGGTTCAAAAGGCTTGTCTAGTGTAGGAGTAATATTAAATTCAGTCCTAATGGGTTTTCTCCCCTATTTAACGATTTAACAAGTATTACAATTGTTTATGTATTTTTTTAGATGAGTAATCAATACTGGCCAATATCTTTTTCTTAATTGGTTATAAGTTTCACTTACACCTGTATGACATGTTTTACTTATATGTTGATTTACAGTTAATTCTGTTTGTTCTTTAGGGGTTTCTATGTCTTGAATAAATTTCTTATGTCTTGATAGTAGGATATTTAGATTCAATTATGTTTTGGAAGGTCTGGAAAATTATAGTAATGAAGTATATCATTTTCTGCTGTCAGTGAGCTTGAACAATAAACTCCTCAAGTCGTTTTGAGTTTTAAGTATTCAAAACAAGCGTCTTCTAGGTCATTAGTGTGGTGCCAAGGCTGTGAATAAATTAATTTTACTCTTATTTCCCTATTTTGTTTAACTATTATTGTCCTTAAGGTTACCACTTTGAATAATAGTTTGGTGTTCTTCTAAAGCGCCCCATACACTGTCAGTTTAACTGAAGATAATCGTAAGGCCGTAGATCGGGATTGCCCACACATTTATCAGTTGATCTGAAGATAATGGACTGTAGTTCGCCCGGACTGAAGGTGTGTGGTCGCCGGGCAGGCGGGGATAGGATGAGAGATTCGCGACAGGCAGCGACCTGTCGGATAATGATCTCATGTGCCCCCCACCACACACTGTCAGTTAGCCTGCAGGCAAACGATCTGTTGTCACCGATTCCATCAGTTTTGTGTGAGATAATTTTCGTGATATCATTCACCAGCCGAGATTGGACTGACGAGGAAAGATGGACGGGAAACCTCCTTTCATTTCCGCATTTATTGAATTATATCGGGCCTACCCCTGTTTATGGAAAGTCAAGGACGATGCCTACGCTAATAAAAGATCGCGGGATGAGGCGTACGGTGAGTTGTTGAAGTTCTATCAAAAAACTGTGCCGTCAGTCACCATTGACACAGTGAAAAAAAAAATTAATAACTTGAGATGTGCGTTCCGTAAAGAGTTGAAGAAAGTAAAACAGCAAAAGTCGGGCTCATCGGGAGACGATGCATACACCCCGTCACTGTGGTATTTCGACTTGCTATTGTTTACAGCCGACTATGAAGAAACTAGAGCGACGATTGGAAGTGAGGAATCACAACTCGTAAGTTATTTTTATTCTATTCTTTAATTTATATCAAATATATACAACAGTACAAACAAATTTTCACAGTATAATATTTCACCCTCCCACCCTAATTGCTGACAAATTTGTTTTGCCAGGAAACTGCACCTTCTCCAACAAAATAGTTCTTGTAATTATCACGATTGTCTTTTGCATTTTCACACAAAACTCGTCTATTGTATCCCTGTCGTAGACCCACCCTGCCCCCTCGAATAACTTCCCCACTATCAATATCTTCTACATCAAGTGAATTCGATGGCATGTACAACGCTTTTGCTTCCTTCCTCAGAAAATTATGAAGAGCACACGCTGCTAGCACAATGAAATCTATTTTTTCTGGATTCAAGTTGATTTCTGTGTGAAATATCCGGAGACGACTTGACAGAATACCGAAAGCATTTTCTACTATTCTGCGAGCTCTGCTCAAACGGTAGTTGAATATGCGCTGGTCATAAGTCAATTGTCTTTGAGGATATGGTTTAAGAACGTTTTCATGCAAAGCAAAAGCGTCGTCAGCTACAAATACGAAATTGAGGTTTGCCTTGTTGGCACTGTTTGGTGGCAAATTGAGACTTTTGTTTAGTAACTTCGTATAAAAACCGGTACATTCAATTACACCTCCATCAGAGACTCTGCCGTTACAGCCAACATTTATGTATATGAACCGATAGTCTGCGTTAACGATTGCCATCAAAACTATACTGCAAAACCCCTTGTAATTATAAAAATATGAGCCACTGTTTGGAGGTTTCTTGATTCTGATATGCTTCCCATCAATGGCCCCTCCACAATTAGGAAAGTTCCATCTGTTTTCGAAATCTTTCCCTGTCTGTTGCCATTCCTCTTCAGAGTTTGGTAACTGAAACAAATAATAAATATAAAACAAAGCGTATTATATGTTAATTAATATTTCATGTTATATGTTATTTATGTGATATTATATGTTATATTTGACAATAATATCAAATTTGATTCAATTTTTTTATCATACCAAAAAGTAGAGATTAAAGATTTAATTCATTCAAAATTATTTATTTCCCAGTTGACAGATAGATTGCTGCTGTTATTAAAAATACAGTAGCATCTTTCAATAACATAACGTTTTAAAGTTTCTTTTCAATTTATATGTTCCAGGAGAGTCAGGATGAAACCTCAAACCATACGTCATCACAACTGGTATCGCCCCCTTCCCCAGTTACTAGCCTCAGTTGGTCTGACAGTATTTCATCAGGCCCATCAACTTCATCCGGAAATACAAAAAAATCGGGCAATCAGAAAAAAAGAAAAGATGCTATCGACGCAGCTGTGAAAGCTTTGAAGGAGGACGATGAGTTCGATGGCATTGGGCTCAACGTCGCATGCAAATTACGCCGTATGGATGAAGATCAAAAATTGTATGCCGAAATGTTAATCAACAAAGTGTTGATGCATGGTGTGAAGGGAAGGCTTCAAGAGGAAACTGATGTCCTGGGTCTCAAGTTCGTACAGCCGCTAACACCAGTTCGTTGAGTAGAAAAAAAGATTCCCTACTCCTTTGGTCAAGATCAAAACCTCTTCCAGACTACTAACAACTTCAATCCGATAACTGGAGAGGGAAGTACCACAAAGGAATACTTGGAATCTGCTCATGCTGACTCTGATAAACCAGTTGTCTGAATTTTTTATTGTTGAAGTAGCTTAAAAATAGTTGTCCTGAAAAGCGCATTAGCTTTCCGTTATATTCATTTAAAATATTTATCTGATTTTTTTTCAATAATTTCCAATACACAATTTCCTATCTGCTTACATAATTTTTCAATGTAATTGAGCAAAATAAAACAATAAGATGAATTAAGTTTTTTTTAAATTTTATCTTACCTTCAAATAAGAATCCTTTAGCACCAGGTAAAGTTGTCTGCAGGTCTCGGGTATGATTTTCCCAAGTGCTTGAGGTGAAATTCGCGTGAGAAACTTCAGATCTCCGAAACTTTGACCCGTTGCCAAAAATCTCAGAGTTGCAGTCAACCTTTCTTCGGCAGTGATAGCCTGGCGCAAATGAGTGTCCACTTTTGTGATTCTCATTTCAACCAAATTTAGAAGTTTTTGGAAATTTTCTTCACTCATCCTCAGATAATTCGTTAGATCCTCGTGGTGAGACAGCCTCAGTTCACCGAGCAACGAAATGTGAGAGAACCAACTGTGTGAGCCAACTTTTTACCCAGACCCTTTTTTCTTGGGGTTCCCCAAGAACTGACAAAACAAACATAGAGCAACGTTTCCGACGGAGCATGGTGAAAAACTGGGGATCTCCTGCAGTCCTGTTTCATTGACCGACAGTCCGCCTGCAGGTACCGGACTGTAGTGTGTGCTATCTTCAGGCCATCATCTGCAGTTCAGTACGGCCGCCTGCAGGCGGTTGACTGCTAGTGTATGGAACGCGGCGATATTGGTCCGGAATTTGATTTGCTATAAACTTCTCTATTTCAATCCCCACTGAACAGTATAACAATACGGCCAGGCAATCCCTTAAGAACATATATCATATTTTCCAACCGTATGAAATAAACCAACTAATTCAAATGAACCCCCTGCCCCCACTTCTCTATTGTCTACCAAAAACTCATAAAGACAATATTCCCGTGAGACCTATCGTGTCGTTTGCTTCATCCCCCACTGAAAAATTAGCCAAAAAACTAGTGCACAAATTTAAAACCGTGGTAGATTTCAAACCCAGTTTTTCCTTGAAAAACACTTCCGACTTGATTAAGAAAATTAATAATCCGAACATCAAATTTCCCTCCAACCGGTTTTTGGCATCATTGGACGCACAGAACATGTTTTCTAACATTCCGCCCAAGGACGTGGTGAGGGTTTTTGATTTGTTTTTCAAAATAAAGAAACTCAACCCAGTAATAGCCAAAGAGTTCCTAGATCTTCTTCAGTTATGTTTAGGCCAAATTTTTTTCAAATTTCAGGGACGTTTTTATGCCCTGGAAAACGGTCTTGTGGTGGGATCTGCGATTAGCCCGCTTGCTGCGGAGTTGTTTATGGATTATTTGGAATGAAAATATTTGATGTCTAATCGCAACCCATACCGAAATCATATCAATTTCTGGGGGCTAATACTTCAATATTATCTTTACTTAATTCCGTTACATTAATTTCTTGTGTACTGTCTTGTATATGTGTTAACTTAAATATATGTTCATTATGTCTAATACAACTATTTTTGAAATCTATAACTGAGTTAATTTTTGCTAAAACCTGGCTTTCTAATAATATGTCATATATATCACTAAAATCTAATAAATAGAGTTTCATAATAGTACTTTCAAAAGAAGGAAAATTATACTTACGGTTACAGTAACATATTGTGAACCGCTTTTTTGTTCTGCGGGAGTGATTACTGTGAAATCTTCGTGAGTCCTAGGAATATGGGGATGAAGAAATTTAGTGGTAATAAAGTTTTTATTAGATCCTTTATCAATGAGCCATTTATAGTTATAAGGGCAATAGAAATAAGGTAGAGATACATTTCTGTTATTTAATTCAGATTGCATGGTGGATGGCCGTCACATTGACATTTTTCTAAAAAAACAGTTTTTTTTTTCTTCACTTCCTTTCTGATTCTCTAATACATTATCTACTTTTTGAGAAGACCATTGATTTTTCCAAACTGCTGATTGTAATGGGGGTATGGGATGTTTATAATAGTCGTTATCACTCTCATGGTGTTAGAAATGATTTAATTCGGCCTACAGGGAATCTTGGGGGTCTGGGTCTATCCCAGGTTCACATAGGGACTGTGCTTTGAGATACATTTGGAGGAGGTGGTGGTCTAGAGTTAAATATCTAGTGAACTTCATTCAGTTGACGTATTTGGGAAGAGGATGGACTTTGAGGACGGGAATTTTGTTGTATTCTAGGTTAAAAGAAATTATTGGATGGAATTTCTTCATGTGGTCCCTCATAGTAATTACAATGTGGTCTTGAATTAAATGGTTTAGGGGATCTTGGGGGTAAATTATCAAATGTATTTTTCTTTTTAGTATTATAAAGCTGTTCTAATATAAATTGACATCGTGTATTTAATGTTATTCGAAAGTCCGTTAAACTTTGGGGGTCAGAAGTCATGTGATTTGTTAATTGCCGAGGGAGACAATTATAAATGATAAATTTTGTAGGGGCAGCATTCGTTGCCATGGGAACGTGGTGAGCGTTGTCATGGCAACGAAGCCAGCCAGCTGTGAACAACAGAAAGTTGTGAAGTCTGTTGTTTCTTCTGCCGTTCACTTGTGCACATTGCTCCTTCTTTTCATAAGCTTTAAATATGTATATTTTACCATCAAATAAAAATAGTGTTGTACTTGGAACATTCGTATTTATTTAACGTAAGAACGTTAAAAAATAATAAAACTTGGGTCATGCATTGTTGTACAATATCACTATTCAACCCATTTAAATATAATCGTGTATTTATGAGATTTCTTAAATGTTCAGCTCTCGTTAGTAGATCAGAGAAATAGAAATTGGTAAAAGAAAACGAAGCTGTGGGGAGTGATGAAGTTGGGCCAAGTCATGATGCTGATAGAGGCTACAAAACAAGATACAGGAGAAGAGTAATTTTTTTTTTTTTTTTTTTTTTTTTTTTTTTTTTTTTTTTTTATCTGAGACCCAGCAGAAATTGGATTGGTTGGAGATAAGGTAGTGTGACCTACCGTGGGTGAGATCGATAGTTCCCCAGAGAGAAGAGTAAGACCACCGACGAGATTTAAGAACTCTTCTACTTGGAACGAGAAGGCAGGATGTGGTGAAGGTTATATTGAACATATGTTTATCATTATAGCTCAGTTAATAAAGGTTACTTGCTGAGATAGCACTCTTTCTTTATTTTACAGCCTTCTTCTTCCTCTATAGCCAAGGGCCTTACCTTCAAATATATTTGTGATTAAGTCGTTGTTCCTTATGATATGCCTTATGAAAAGTAAGGGAAAGGTTTATCCTAAAAGTCATAGCGGTGGAGAACAGGTTAATTCATTGGTTTTCCTAGAGACTCTCCTCTTGATGGCTAGGATGAAATTTCCCTATTGTGAGCATTACACCATTTGATTCTCAGATAGTTCATCTAAAATTTTGTGCAAAAACAATGCGAGCACTCGTGAGCTAACTTTTTTTAAACCTTCCCAAACATGAGCAATATGTGTCAAAAAGTGTTTGTATTTAAAAATATATTTCTGGTTTATATGAATGGATATTATAACAGTTAGGATATCCCTACATTTTGTATTCGATGTACCATCAGAGAGACAAATTAATACTGATCTTAGCAGATTTTCTTTAGGGGAAATCTGCTATTGAGGTCGTTCTCATGACGCGATATTTGAAAAATTTCTGAGACGAACAGAATTGGGGGTTATAATAGATGCCTGAAATTAAAAATAGCAATATTTCGTTTCTTATTGTTTTTCGGCAAATAATCACAGAACATAAGATGTTTATTTTGTCATTTAGAGTAACGTAGCATATGCTAAAAACTATAGAGGAAGTCAACTATTTTATATGGTACAAAAGACTCAACCGAACTCAACGAAACTCCGTATGTGATTTGGTATTAACACCTCCCTAATTATAAGCTATATTATAATGGCGAGGCAGGAACTGAAAAGGGGGTTGGTTATAAGGAAGGTCGGAAATATAAAATCGCGATATTTCGTAACCTATTCATTTTTTGTGCATATAACAAAAGTTGTTTGTTTTGTTATTTAAAGTAACTTTTGTTATATGTACTTCTGCCGTCCAATGAAGTAAAAATGAGGTATACACGAGAAACTAAAGAAGGGGTCAACAATATTATAGGACTAAATCGATATCAACGAAACTCCGTATTTTTTACTATAGGTTATATTAACATTTTTAGGAACCAACAGGAGTGGGGGTTGTAAGGGAGGCATGAAATTAAAAATAGCGATATTTCGTTTCCATTGGCTTTTTGGCAAATATGCACATTGCAAATGTTGTTTATTTTGATTTTTAGAGTCACATTTGTTATATACACTTTTGCCGTATACGGAAGTATAAATGAGTTATACGCTAAAAACGTTAACGGGAATCAACAATTTTATTTGGTACCAAAGACTCAACCGAACTAAACAAAACTCCGTATGTGAATTAGCACTAACTCCTTCATGATAATAAGCTGTACCATTATTTCTAGGGACGAGCAGGAGTGGGGGTTGTAAGGGAGGCCTGAAATTAAAAATAGCGATATTTCGTTTCCTATTGGTTTTTCGACAATTATGCACATAACAAAAACTGTTTATTTTGTTATTTAAAATAACGTTTGTTATATTCACTTTTGTTTTATAACAAAGCAGAAACGAGATATACACTAAAAAGCAAAGCGGGAATCAACAATTTTATTTGGTACCAAAGACTCAACCGAACTAAACAAAACTCCGTATGTGAATTAGCACTAACTCCTTCATGATAATAAGCTGTACCATTATTTCTAGAGACGAGCAGGAGTGGGGGTTGTAAGGGAGGCCTGTAATTAAAAATAGCGATATTTCGTTTCCTATTGGTTTTTCGACAATTATGCACATAACAAAAACTGTTTATTTTGTTATTTAGAATAACGTTTGTTATATTCACTTTTGTTTTATAACAAAGCAGAAACGAGATATACACTAAAAAGCAAAGCGGGAGTCGACAGTTTTTTTGGGCTCTAACAATTGAATGGCACTTAACAAAACTCGGTATGTGTGTTAGCACTAACTCCTCCGTGATAATATGCGGTACCAACATTTGTAGGGAGGAGCAAGAGTGGGGGTTGTAAGGGAGCCCTGAAATTAAAAATAGTGAAATTTCGTTTTCTATTGGTTTTTCGGCAAATATGTACATGACAAAAGTTGTTTATTTTGTTATTTAGAGTAACTTTTGTTATGTTTACTTTAGACGTATACCAAGTATATACGAGATGTACACTGAAAACTAAAACGGTAGCTGATAATTGTATTTGGCACTAGCGATTGAACGGAACTTGACAAAACTCGGCATGTGAATTAGCATTAATTCTTAAACGATTAAAAGCTATATTAAATTTTATAGGTTCAAACGGGTGGGAAAGGGGTTATAAGAGAAGCCTAAAATAAAAATTCGCTATATATTACATTTTCTGGTCGGTTTTCAGTCACTGTTGGTCTTTGTAACGTATCAAGGGAAAGAAAGTTTAATTAAAACATAGTTTGGCGGACAGAATACTTTCTATGATTAAGAATTATAAAAAACTACATGCACAGGAGACGGAAAATATAAAAATATTGTTGACAGTGAAACCGTACATAACAAATACTTTTATTATTAACAAATCCACGGCAACGACGGGTATACATCGGAAAATGTTAAAATATTGTGGAAAGTAAAGGCTTGCCAAAAAAAATACCATTATTATTAAACCACAAATGAATTCCCGAGCGAAGCCGGGTACCTTAGCTAGTCATTTATAAGCATTTCAGTGACGAAAAATTCTACTTGACTGTTACCGAACACGATATTTAAGCATTGGTATGTAGTTGATATTAATATGGTCTAAATCTGTAAAAGAGGTATGAAGATCGTCTATAGTAAACTTGGAGTCGGGAAAGCTTGGTTTCCGCAGTACCTGTGTGTATCTTTCCACAAAGACATTTTGGGACTTGGCCCAACGCTCTTCGGCTCACGGATCTCTTAGTTTGTTAGCCAAAGTGTTTCTGCTTTAGCAGTTAAAAGGATATTCAGAATTTTAAAATATTTTGACAAAATATGGCTAATAGAAGTAGACCAGGTATCCTTGTGGCGGAGCCCTTGCAACATCAAGGCTTGGGAATCCCTCTCCTTCCCCTTCCCCTGGGATCCTACATAAGACAAGTATTGCCCCAGCATTGGGACCCCAGAACGCCACTGTACCTCTCCACAGCCATGGACACCTGTAAGTAGTCCTAATTTGCCACATTTGACAACTAATTTGCAACACCTTTAGTATTGCAAAGAAAATAAATACTCTTAGCTAATTCTCCGAGTTCTTAGCTGTAATTCTGTTCGTATCTTAGGGCACTGTTTGGGTTCCGTCAAATAAAAGCAAACAATATATATTTAAAGTAGGCATTTCTCCTAGTCACAGGTCTTTGAATTACCAGTGATTTTAATAGTGATATTATTAAAAAATCAATTTTATTATATGTATATATATATATATATATATATATATATATATATATATATATTTAATTTAACTCATCACCAACCCCTAAAAGCTGGTAATGAAGAAATTTTTTTTATTTTATGTTCTCTACTGCAATTCAGCAAATTATTATTTTCTTTATTAGTAATCGGAACAGGCCGTCAACAGGTGGACACTTTTTTCCAGCTAGGATGGGAGTAGTGATTTAATTTATTATGTCCGTCACTGAAGTTTCGAGAACTATTTAGACCAACGACCTAGCACTAATGACCAATGTGAACCTATTAAAAATATAATTAGGTTTTAATTTTTTAGTAGATTTCCTTTCACTAATGCCTGACGGAAAATCAGCTATTTAACTTTTCAAATATTTATCGTAATATGTTTTTCTTTTTAAAAAAATCTGTTTTCATCCAGACGATTTAGTTATTATTTTATGAAGTCGCTAAGAAATTAAATGCAAAATTCTGCAAAATTAAAAAGTTAAAAGAGTTACCATTTGAATTTTTAAATTGACTTTCCAAGACAGAGAAATAATTAATTTAATTAAATGCTTAAACTTTATTGTCCTTAATTTTTACTTTGAATAAAGGAGGTTTTATTTTCATTAAAGGATGACAGGACGTCGTGGTCTGGTATAATACTCTTGTAACTCTTAAGCGGCCCTTACACGGTCATTAATAATGACATTACTTTATCAGAATGACATTAATACTGATCGTGTAACGTCGACAAAGTTGGAATGACGAGGGGGAATGATGCGAATCCGGATTTTCTGATCTCGGCACATCATTACTGTAGACGGGAGGGGATACTGTCATTAATAATGATAGTGTAAGGTGTGCAGCATCATTACTCAGTCTACCAAACGAAATTGCGAAGACAACATGTCGGCTCCGGAGAGTGATTGTGTAGAAACCAGTGATGTTTTGCAATCTTTTATATCAATGTACGAAGAATTACCAGTATTATGAAATCCTTCAGATTCAAATTATAAAAATAAAAGGAATGCCGCACTCCTGAAACTGCTGTCAGTCTACAAAAAATGCAAACCTGGAGCCACGATATCTGACGTCAGACGTAAAATTAATACTCTCAGATGTAACTACCGAAAAGAGTAAAAACAAAGTCCGTCACGCATGGGCTGCGTAAACTAAGCAGATTTCCCACGAGATGTTTTACAATAGAGAAATCTGCCTAATAACAACTGTAGTAGTAAGAAACCTCTAAACCTAAAACATTATTTAGGGCGTAACCCAGTAGTTTCTAGCCCCAAAAAAACAGTTAACCTAACCTCTAAACCTATTCACGAGGGACGAATAGTTATAGAAACGGCCACCAGAGCTCTCGGCGGAAAGTCCGAACATAGCCTACTGGTGACCACACGCAGAATACAAATGCAAATATCTCGGTTAATATTCAAGATACAGTTTAAATGTATAGAACAATATTTATAGTAAATTTAATTTGCAATAAGATTTATTCTATATAATTTTTCGATCCGACGCATAATAACGGAGATATTTTGAATTTTCAAAAATCCCCCCTCTAAACCCCCCCTCCCACTGGTCCGATTTCAGCCATTAACGAACTTGAACTTCCTTTTTACGTAAAACGATTAAATTCCGAGTTTGGTAAAGATCAAACAAAAATTGCGACCGCTAGAGCGTTAACAGACAAATATATATATATAATTTTGAACGGACCTCATTTTCGTCATCTCCTGGGTAGGATCGATGGACATTTGAAGAAATTTTTCGAAACTCGCATCATGAGTACGACCTCAATAGCTGATTTCCCTTGAGGAAAATCTGCTAAAAATAGAGGACTCCACAAGATCAGGGGCCGGAGCCGACGATGTATATTCACCGTCCTAGTGGGTTTTCCACGCATTGCAATTTATTAACAATTTTGAGCAACCTGTTGACCTTGGGAACTCAAAAGTAAGTAAAATGCTTTTAAATTATATTGTTTTATTTTTCGGTGTCTCTAATTTCATTCAATAACAAAATATGAGAATACTGTTCACGTTTTTTTAACCACTCCTTCATCCAACGTTTACGTTTTACTCGCCGTTTTGTAGCTAAAGCCAAAATTATAGCAATACAAGCGGTTTTGTGTGGATCCATTTTATTTTATACGTCTTGCTTTGACAGAGACCACCACTGTACTGAAGGAAAGTAATGACAATAAAAATGATTGTGTAAGGTTTTTACAGTAATGATAATCTGGAATGAAGTGCATTCGCAAAAAATGTCATTACTGGTAATGTCATTATTAATGACCGTGTAAGGGCCGCTTTAAGTTGTGGAAACGACTCCTCAAGACTCCTGGCTCAATAAGATAGTTACCAAAGGTTTATTTAAAATACTGAAAAACATATTTCTTTTTTTGCTTTTAAAATATAAATAAGTGTCATTCCAAAACAATGTTTTCTGATATACAGTTAATTAAAAAGCTATTTTATGCACATCTTTATGAACCAAGATGTTAATCAAATACAAGTAGTTATGTGGACTGGTCAATCAAAATTCGATTAATACAAAAATAAAAAAATGATTTGTTAAAAGATGATCGAGTTAAAGTATTTTATAACAATTGGTAGAGCCAAAATTAATAATTATGGGCGATGCATTCCTTCCATTATAATAATAAAGCTTGAACTAAAGTAGTGTTCATAAATCCCAATTTCAAGCTGTTGAAGCATACATAAATGACTAAGGAGGAGTTTTAGACCTCAACTGCACTATTCTACAAGATACACATTTGAAATTATCCCTCTTGAACGATGGTATTTTTACGGAACTAGAGTAAGGATATAAAGCATTCCATTGGATCTAGAGCATTTCATCATAACATTGATACCCCTGTCAGGTGAGTAAGACTGCCGGTAAATTAAAAGTTGCGTATTCATATGCCCAATGTAGTAGGCAGGTGGCTTCAGATGAATAGCTCACACTTTTGACTTTCGAGGGAAATTTCCTCCACTCTTCTTCTTGTCTTTACTGTTAGTTAATCTTATACTACTGCATTTCCTTTATTTGACAAAAAATAAGTCTCTACCCTCGCGTTTTTCCCTCTAGTTTGATCATTTTTCCCTTGTTCGATTCAATGGAAATAAGGACTTCTTTTTCGTATGAGCTCCACCAGGCTTAGCCAGCAGACACAATATAATTATTAATAAAAATTATTACTAATGTTGGGAAGGGGTCTGACTAGCTCATCAATTAGTGATTAGAATATCCAGTTTTTAGTCCTAATCCAACCATGGGTACTATGCGTTTTAAGAGTTCGCTCTCTCCATCAACTTTCATCGTCAATTATCCACTGGCATTCGTCTGTCGGTTGGTAAAACATAAATTCATCAATTGTTGTGATGATAGAAACGTTCTGTCCAAGGCCTTATATTTTAATAAATCACGGTAATACTCCCGGTGAACTGTCCATAGAAATATATGTCTGTAAACTGCATAGTATCAAGAAAATGGAAGGTAGAATCGTTTTTAATTTTATCGGACGCCACTGAGATACTTACAATAATACGACCGCTAGAACGGTAACAGACATATGTGTGTGTGTGAATGTATGTATAATTTTGAACGGACCTCATTTTTGGTCATCTGCTAGGTAGGATCGATGGACATTTGAAGAAAAGTTTCGAAGATCACGTCATGAGTACAGCCTCAATAGCGGATTACGGGGAATCTGCTAAAAAAGCTCCAATAATGTACCTTTCATCCATGCAGTGAACACATTTGCATATTATACCAGCTGTACAAAATACAATATAGGCTGTTCCTCCACTTCGAGGGTGGAATTCTATTCATTACAAAGCTTGCTAGCCTCAGTGAGTATATACTTGAACCACAAAATACTAAACGTCGGCAAGGAAAGCTATCTGATCAGTTACCATCCAAATAAGATAATGTTTGGACGTCCATGGCTTTTCCTTTGCAGTTCAGCTAAATGTTTTTCAATGAATCATTTCTTTATGTCTCTAGCATTTCTCAAGTATGGAACTTTTAAAATCAATAGTAAATCTCAGAAGATAATTGATTTTTCTATCCCGAATTAATTAATGCCGATCTGTTTCTAACATTTTAATTGGAACAATGACTTCAAGTACATTTCCCTCAAAGGTTATGGTCAATCGTATATGCTTATTCATAAATCACAAATTTATACTATTAAAACGGATTATTAAAATGGAGGCATGCAAAAAATATGCAGAAAGTATATTAAAATAAATGACATTTTATTTGATGAGACCAAAGTTTGGAGTGACTTCAATCTGAATGGAATGATTGAATCGTAGGGATATAATGTCCTGCAGGAGTTGTGTAAACTAAGCATATTTCCAACATACAGGATTGTCATACGGTTGAATGTGTGCTCAGTGTTATCATCTGTATTTTCTATTCTCTATTCTCTACATCTCACTTGGTAAGTACAGCACGTAAACAAGTCTTGACAATTAAGCTCGACGTAAAATGGAGTAAAGTTTCAAGCAATATTTGCAATAGTAGCACTAAGGATGAAATAAATAACTTTCCATAACGTAAAAAATATAAATTACTCCGTCAATATTGAAGTTAGACAAAAAAGTATTGAAAGACATAGGTCAGTACATCTTAACGAGATTGGTTATATACATTTTTTTTCGATTTAACGCTTAATTGCGGAGTTAAATTCGATTATACATGTAATCCTTTCATTTAACTCCAACTCCTCCAGGTCCGATTCTGGCCGTTAACGATTTTTTTTAGTTTTACTTGAAACGAGTTTCCTAAGATCTAATAAAATATTGAAAAGTAGCGTCGCGTAGTGTTAACAGGACACATGTGCGCGTACGCGCACACAAATCCTTATAAAATTCCGTCACGCAGGGGCTGCTTAAACTAAGCAGATTTCCCACGTGAAGTTTTACAATAGAGAAATCTACATACTGGTAACACAACACCATCTTGAATATGGGGGGGGGAGCATCAACAGAACGTATTTGCATATATCTCACAAAGTAAAAGGTTAGAAGGCAAGAACGGAGAAAGGTTAGGTTACACGAATGCCGAACAGTTACGGAAACGGCCGAACTAATCCGGAAAATTCCGACAATAGCCGCACACACACTTAATAAAAATGCAAATATCTCGGTTATATATTCAAGATAGAGAATAAATGTATATAACATTATTTATAGTAAATTTCATTTGCAATAAGATTGCTTCTATATACATTTTCGATCCGACGTACAGTAACGGAGGTATTTCGAATTTTCAAAAATGCTCCCTTTAAACCCCCCCCCCCCCCTCCCACTGGATTTCAGCCGTTAACGAACTTGATCTTTCTTTTTACATAAAACGATTAAATAGCGAGTTTGGTGACGATTAAACAAAATTTGCGACCGCTAGAGTGTTAACAGACAAATATATATATAATTTTGAACGGACCTCATTTTCCTCATCTCTTTGGTAGGATCGATGGACATTTAAAGAAAAACTTCGAAAATCGCGTCATGAGTACGACCTCAACAGCTAATTTCCCTTAGGGGAAATCTGCTAATATAAAGGGTTAGAACCGTCAGTATAAATGATAATGTTTCCATACCTGTCGGTGGAGACCGTCGTCAATGGCTGATGGTCGAGAACGCTGGCAAGCGCTTTCGATGTGATTACACCATCTTCAAGCCCGTCAAAAAGTTGTACTCTTTGTACAAGTTTTAAGGAGTACAACTTTTTGACGGGCTTGCAGATGGTGCCATCGCATCGAAAGAGCTTGCCAGCTGTACTCGATCATCAGACAGTGACGACGGTCTCCACCGACAGGTATGACAACCTTATATATAAATTAACGACCATTTTGGAGTTAACATCATAGTGACTGTCAATTAATTATGGACAAATAATTTGCAATAAAATAAAATTGCATTAAAGATCTAAGCTATCCTATCTCTCAAGTTTTAATTTAAAATCGGTTTTTTTTAGGAGTCCATCGCGGACAAACATCGTGACAGGAGATTTATATATATTAAGAAAAATTTGAAAATTTTTTTTTTCCTATGATTCTTTAGCTTAATTGCCATAATTATGACTTTTTTTCAAAATTTACAACCTTCTCTACTCAAATTTCTTATAATAAACATTCTGATTTGTAGAAGTACGAGCATGGAGAATTTGTTTTATAGCAATATATATATATATATGTGTGTGTATTTTAATGTGTATTTAACAAAACAAGCCAAAATGATTTCTCTTATAAACTGTTCAGAAGTCTAAATAACCTCCATATATTTGAATTTACATATCTACCACTTACTTACATTTACTTATTTGGGGGAAAACGTGTGGGGAATTTCGAACTTAAGTCATCGTTCTTGACCCACTGTTGACGTGCGTAGGAGACACGGTAGCCTCGCCCTGGTTCTCCATTTCCCGCCCTTTTCGATTCGGTACATCTCAGGTCACGGATCTGAAAATTAACCTCTTTTCTTCGTTTCAAGGGCAATCTTCTTTAAATACAGCAAATATCCTGCTGATTTTATTGACACTGTTAATCAGTGAACATTGTTTACTCAAGTGTAGAGTGTCCTCGTTGATAATAATCATGTTCATTCTATGACTCTGGGAATATGTGTAGGCATGGGCATTTCAATGAGATAGGCATCTTGAGTAAATATATTCCTCTATTATACTATATAAAAATTACATACAAATATTTACAAATAGAGCAACAAAAGTAGCTTAGAAAATATGTCTTGTCGTGGTTCGTAATGTCAAGAAGCAATTTGTTATTTATTAACAAATAAATTTTATTTTGGGGGGACAGAATAATTAATCTAAAATCAGATAATATACTATTTATCTGATCTCTACCTATTCTATGTATTTAATAATGATTGAATTTCGTGGGGCCATTTTAATCACATTTAGTCTATGATCAATAGAATAGTAATAAATGAAATCTGATATTGATACGAATTTCAATGTAACAATTTGAATTTTTTGCAAAATACGAAACCTGGTTGAGATCAGTCTTTAGGACGACATATTATTAAAATTAAAGAACGAAGCTTCAATATACTTTTATATTATATTACTATTACTCTGAGCTTCAATATACTACATATTCGAAATTTAACCAGTCCATCTAATTAATTATTAAAGATCATACTGGTTAAAGGACGAAATCGGCCCAGGAGGTACTCTCTTAGGAGAAATCAGCTATTTAGGTCGTATTTCCAAAACTAATTTTGACGCTACTTCCAAAAAAAAAATAATATATATATATATATATATATATATAAAATATCCTTCGATCCTACCCAGGAGATAACGTAAATGAAGTTCGTTCAAAATTATATATATATATATATATATATATATATATATATATATATATATATATATATATATATATATATATATATATTACTGCCATTATAAATTAAAAAATAAAACAAAAGAGAGATTATTAAATAGGGGTTTTGTAAATTAACTATTGCCTGCATTCACACATATAGCAAACAGACACTTGCAAATTTACATACACCATTATAAAGATGACACCTTGAATAGCTGATTTTCCAGAAAACAAATATTTCGTTGCGATAATTTAAGCAGCTGATTTAATCTCTTAAAGAGAATGAGGAAATTATTATTAGTCCAAATTTAATTAAATAATTTAAAATATTTTCTTACAGCTAGGCTTTTCTATACCTGTAAATATTTAGTGGCATAGACAGATTGATATAACACATACAAATTCTATATTTCATTGAGCAAAATTCACATGAATAATTTGATGAGAATGCCTACCAGTTAGGAGCAAAGTAATAATAAGTTAATACAAATAGTTTTATTTTTGTTTAATAAGTAAATTTAATAGGGAAAAGATTCTGTTTCATTTAGACCAAGGTTTTCATACATATTTAGTAATACATGCTAATTGCGAGGAAGCGGGCATTGCTGATAACAACATAGTGCATAATTGGCAGCTGATATGAGAAATGAAGCTAATTTCTCCCAGCGATCGCCTTGTGAACAGATTCGAAAGGTGTTGGGGCTTGTGGGATCAATGCCACTAGCCTTGGCCACCCATGAATCATTTATGAAAGACAGGACTGAAGTGACGTGCTATTCCTCCAGATGACTCATAATATTAAGCTATAATTATACTCTTTAAACTTCAAAAACAATTAATCAGTGGTGTATACCAGATTATAAACACCCAGGCAGTACTTATATGACAGAATATGAACTACTTCGACCCGAAACAGAACATTAAACGCCTAATTACAAAAAATATAGATTAAGCTAATAAGTCACTGAGACTTATCAATGTCAAGCATTTTTACTTGTACGTGCACTAATTATAATTATGAAAAGCTCACAAGTGTTTTAGCAGATTACTCTTAAGGGAAATCATTTATTTATTTATTTGGTTTGTGCCCCACAGCGATGGTGATTGGCATTAAGGGTAATCAGCTAATTGAGGTTGTATTCATGACGCGATTTTAGATACATTTCTTCAATGTCCACCGATCCTACCTAGTAGATGACGAACATGAGGTCTGTCCAAAATTATATATATATATATATATATATATATATATATATATATACTCGATATATATGTGTTTTATGTAAAAAGAGAGATCAAGTTCGCTTAGGGCTGAAATCAGACTGGGGGAGGTGGGGGGTTTAGAGGGGAGGAATTTTTAAAATACTTAATATCTCCGTTATTATGCGTCGGATGAAAAAATAGTATAGAACTAATCTTATTGAAAAAGTAATTTTCTATAAATATTGTATTTTACATTTTTCATTATCGTTAATATTAACTGAAATAATTGCGTTTTTCAGTTTTCCGCCTTCAGTAAAGCACCACTCCTACTCATGTCATATCAACAATAAGCTGTTATATTATGAATTACTTTATTTGAAACCTAAATAACACACATTGTTCTCATTGGACTTTTATGTCATGGGATAAATGCAAATACGTGACGCAAGTGGGAAATCTGCTTAGTTAACGCAGCGCCCGCGTGACGGACTTTTAAAAAATTAGTAAGCAAAGAGGAAAATAGGAGGACACTGATCATTCTGGGTTCTTCCAAATCCTTGTTACAGCACACAGCCTTTGGTGCTTCTGCCTTATTTTTCAAATAACCAATTTATAAAAACACATCCCTTGGTGGTTTAAGAAAATGGTGTAAAATAATCATAGATGGTAAATTTGTTTAAAAGGACATTGTAATTGTCGAAAACATGTCGTCCAAATCCTAATTCCGTTATCACAAATTCTCAAATGCTAAACTGAATACAGAAACGGATATCTTTTTGGTTCAGCGTTTTAATAGCGTTTGGATTTCCAATAACTGCAAATAGGGGTGAGATTAGAAGGGGGGGGGGCAAAAAATAAATGTCAAATTCACTCTTTCGTTTATCAGTCCTTTAGAAATTTAAAAATATAAATTTTCTTCATAAGAGCTCTCAATTATGACTTTCTAACGGGGTCATCGACAAAAAGTTTGAAATTCCCTTCTTTATGTAGCCCACCCAAATGGAGAGTAAGGGGAAATTGATATAAGTGATTGTTTGAAATCCAAGCCGAATTTATGAATTTTCATTCATGTACTTCTTTTGTATATATATAAACACACACAAGCTTGAATACGGGCGAAAAGACTAAAAGAAATAACCCCAAATATCGTCCATATATACTAAAAATGTAGGAGTTCTGATGTTTTATCATTATAAAAACGAATTTTACAATTATTTAGTCACTCTTCCTTTTAGACGCCCTAATTTTGAAGCAAAACTTCACTATCAAAATTCTGCAAAAATGTCTTGAAGCGAATATTTTGAGTACTTCAATACCAAATATGGTCAACATAAAATGCCTCACGTTTACTTTTGTTTGGTACTAATTGTTATTAATTTTTATCTTGCAGCTCTCTTTCTGGTGTCGACTCTATGCCTCGTTGGATATGCTTCTGCCCAACAGGATAAGTGGGTATGGGACGGAAGATCTGCAAAAGCCGTAAGGTATATATTTTTAGCTTCATGTGAAAATATGAGATCAAAATTAATTCAAACATTTTAATGATAAAATGAATGTGCTTTAAACAGAATTTTTGTCTTATGGAATGTATCTTTCGCTATGAGTGAAAGAAATCTGTATCATCAAAACGCCTGTCGTAAATTATCTGACCTCAAATAGTCGCCACCCAGGAGCTGCGTAAAGGAAGCAGACTTCCCGAGTGCTGGACGAGCTGCATATCTGACACTTATGAATTTATTATTTACCTGTAAACAAACCCTATGTAGAATTTGGAATTTAAGCAGGAAATGAGATGTTCAGTGGCTCACGTTCCCCAAGTGAATATCACATTAGCAGAACTGGGGGTTTAGGTTCACAGAATTCATTCGATTTAAAGAAAACAATATATAGCACAACAACGATGGACAATTTAATTTGGAACAAGATGTGACATTTTTAAAGATATCGGAGGATTTTGAAGTTATTATTTTGCCCCTTCTCTAAGCCTACCCCTCCTCCTTGTCTGATAAAAACAATATGCCATATTTAAGCTTGAAATAAAGCGCTCCGTGATTTATTACACTATTGATAGATCAAGTTCGTTAACGGCTGAAATTGGACCAGTGGGAGGGGGGGTTTAGAGGGGAGGATTTTCGAAAATTCGAAATATCTCCGTTACTATACGTCGGATCGAAAAATTGTACAGAACCAATCTTATTGTAAATTAAATTTACTATAAATATTGTCATATACATTTGTCTCTATCTTGAATATTAACCGAGATATTTGCATTTTTATTAAATCTGGGCGACTAACGGACGAAGTGACTTTCCTGCCAAAAGCTAGTTCGGCCGTTTCATTAACTGCTTGGCTCTCGTGAAATTTCTCTATTGTAAAATTTCACGTGGGAAATCTGCTTAGTTTACGCAGCCCCTGCGTGACGGACGTATTTTTTTTTTTTTCGTAATACCCGCACTCATGCTCATCACATATTAACAATGGGTCAATTATATCATGACACCTATTATTCCAAGTTTAGGCATCCACTATTTTTCATTGAACCTTTATTATGTGAGATACATGCAACGGCGTATGTGGAATGGAGAAATCGTATATCAATTTCATATGAAATAATTTGAAGATGCAAATGTGTTACAATTCTTTAAATCACGCAGTACAGAATGGCTGGGCCATATAATAACAATGTCCCAAAACAGAATGCCGAGCAAAGTACTGGATGGTGTTTGATACAAGAAGAGTAGGCCGACCACGAAGGCGATGGCTACAAGATGTCAAATAAGTCCATCACACAGGGGCTGCGTAAACTAAGCAGATTTCCCACTTGAAGTTTTACAGTAGAGAAATCTGCCCAATAACAATTGTAGTAGTAAGGGATCTCTAAACCTATTCACGAGGGACGAATAGTTACGGAAACGCCCGCCAGAGCTCTCGGCGGAAAGTCCGGAACATAGCCGAGTCCTGCCGACCACACAAACCATACAAATGCAAATATCTCGGTTAATATTCATGATGCAGAATAAATGTATAGAACATAATATTTATAGTACATTTAATTTGCAATAAGAATGATTCTATACAATTTTTCGATCCGACGCATAATAACGGATATATTTTGAATTTTCGAAAATCCCCCCCCCCTCCCACTGGTCCGATTTCAGCCATTAACGAATTTTATCTTCCATTTTACATAAAAAGATTAAATTACGAGTTTGGTAACTAATAAACAAAAATTGCGCCAGCTAGAGCATTAACAGAGAAATATATATATATATATATATATATATATATATATATATATATTTATATATATATTAGTAAGGACCTCATTTTCGTCAGTTCCTGGGTAGGATCGATGTACATTTGAAGAAATTTTTCGAAACTTGCGTCAAGAGTACGACCTCAATAGCTGATTTCCCGTAAGGGAAATCTGCTAAAAAATTACTATGGGTCAAGGGAGGAAAGGCAAAAGCAAGAGGCAGAGAGAGTTGAAGCAACATTGTGAAGGAAGTTAAGTCCATTCCGGGCTGTAGATCTACTCAGTAAATAAGTACAAGGGAGAGTCATGTATGTGGTGCCTTATTAAACACTTAATATTATAGAATTGTTCTTCTGTAAATTCTTTCCCTATTTTGAAGCAACAAAACTATTACTAGGCATCTTATTCCGAACGTAAATGTCAAAGAGAATTTCGCAATATTCTTAAAATGGGAGAAATGGAAAATCGAATTTTAGATGACATGTCATTCCATTACCTATGTGACGGACTTTATTTTTTATGCAAAATGAAGATGAGAGGTGAGGCAGAGGGTGATGTCATGTAAGAGTCAACAAAGTTCCCTTCTTGTACAAACGATTACATTAGACCTATGATACTACTAAACAGTAAGTTCCATAAAATATTCATAGAATGAACGCTGTAAGTACAAATAATATTATTCATTGGATTGGAGTAGGTATTCATTTTGTTGCTTAGGATAGCATGGGATGCACATTGGGCGTTATATTTTGAATTTTAGTTCCAACAATCTCCTCAAGAGCCGATTATGACCATTGATCATGAATCGATATTCCTTATTTGGTCAAAAGGTTAAATTTGAAGCTAGGTATCGATATATCGTAAACTGTCTGCAGAGCTAACTGATGTATGTTAAACTGATGTAACATTTTCAAATTCAAAGGGTTTTTATCTGGAACAAACTGAAATATTTATATTTATAAGTATTCAGTCTTCAGCAAAACACCACTTTAACGCGTCTTAGTGATAAACTGAAGAATCATGGAAATCCCAAGCTTAAATATAAAATGTATAAAATGATGATATTGTATTGAGTTGTAAAATAATTTCATAGCGCTTTTTACTGGTAATTTCAATAAAAAATTCAGATTCTTGTATTTAAAGTTTTAATCAATTATTTATGACTCATTTTGATCTATTACGTGTTGCCATCTTTCAGGAAATATTTTGGTTCCATCCTCCAAGAAGTTATCAGATTTTTGCGTAATGAACTCCTCTAAGTGCTCTTTGTCCAAAATAAGTGAAAATGTCTGGTGAATAGGGTGGGTGGAGGATTACATCCCAGACAAACTCCAATAATGTCTGCCGGATCTGCAGACACGTGAGGACAGGCGTTATTGTGATGGAAATCTATGCCTTTTGCGTTAGCCAATGCTTGACGATTTTGCTCAACTGCTGCCTTTAATTGTTCCAACAAGGCACCTTAACTAATCTGTTTTTAGAATATGCAAACATTATTGACTAAGTAAACATGATTTTATAAACACAGAGAGGATTAAATTGAAATATTGATAAACGCTACGAACTTATTTTACAACCTAGTACTTTTAATACAAGACATACTCAAATATGTTCGGCGAGCCTTCATCAATTAAGATTTTACATTCCATACAAAAAGATTGCTTTTTATCAATGCCATACTCGATATTTAACCATTTCATTCAAAAATAAAGATTATATCTGGTAATGCCTGAAATGAGGAGGAACGTTTTTGAGAGGAAGTAAACCGAAAATTCGCAATACACCAGTTATAGAATCTGATCGAAAAACTGTATATAACCAATTAACTGCAAATTTAATTTATTATAAATATTTTTCAATGCATTCCTTATTATTCAGCCTCACTGAGATTTTTACTTTGAGAAACTGAGTCACAAGAAATCTCTTATCCGGTTGGTATTTCGATTCTGTTAGGCTTCTTATCGCGGAATAAATAGATAGTAGTCCGTCACGCAGGAGCTGTGTTAACTAAGCAGATTTCCCACATGCGTCACGTATTTGCTTTTATCTCAAAAAGTAAACGTTCAATGAGAACAATATTTGGAATTTCGGCTTCAAATAAAGTGTTTTATAATATAACAGCACATTATTAATATGACATTAGTAGGAGTGGGGGTTTAATAAAGGCCAACAACTGAAAAATGCGAATATTTCCGTTAATAATCGACATAATAAAAAACGTACATAACAACATTTATAGAACATTAGATTTGCAATAAGTTTGGTTCTATACAATATTTCGATCCGATGCATAATAACGGAGATATTAAAATTTTTCGAAATACCCCTTCCACTGGTCGGATTTCAGCCGTTAACGAACTCGATCTTTAGTAATTCATAAAACGTTTAAACATCGCGTTTGGTAACGATAAAATAAAAATTGCATGCGCCAGAGTGTTAACAAAAGTGTGTATTTATGGGCATATATATATCTATATATATATATATATATATATATATATATATATATATATATATAGTTTTGAACGGACCTCATTTTCGTCATCAATCGGGTTGGATTGATGGACATTTGAGGAAACTTTTCAAAAATCGCGTCATGAGTACGACCTCAATAGCTGATTTCCATTGTTAAAATAGATAGTAAGTTGAGATAAGCGAATCAAATTACGCAGACAGACTTTTAATTGTCATTGATTTACAATGATTTGACGACATTTTTTTGACAAACCTTGCCGAAACACTGAAAAAATCTAAGTATCTCCGAACTATCTACCCGGTAACGACTAATACAGCACTCCAGGCTTAATAATTATTATTACAATTCCTTTAAGAATATTAGCCTTCCTGGTTGTAAGCTATTATTCTGTCTCTCGTATATCAGTGTGATTAGATTAGGCAGAACATTAAGATTAAGGAAGAAGAGATGACGGAAATCTCACGTTCTTCACCTTGCATTTATCCAAAGGCAGCCAACCATTGAGATGGGCATGGGATATAATCAAATCCATATTCTGGAGGACACGGAAATCACAGTGCTCTACTAAGGTCGGCGAATGAACCTCATCCGTGTCCAATGATGTAACAGCGGCACTACAGCCTTTCAAAGACCTGGGCCTTTCTCACCACCGTTTTCGACCACTCATCACAGATCCTTAGCTAGGTATCACGGATTTCCTAACCTCTGCAAGTCTTCGTTCAGGTCATTAAGCCTCTGTAGCCTAGAGCTACCTCATTTCTTCATTCCTCCTGCTATAGCATATTACATCTTCTTGGGCAATTGACGGGTTCCATTAGTTCAAAATGTCCCTGTCACAACTGTTTATATCGCAGTGACAAAAGATGCAATTACTAGAATTCCTAATTTTTTTTTAAGATATTGCAAGTTGTTTAATAAAAGTCCGTCACGCAGGGGCTGCGTAAACTAAGCAGATTTCCCATGTGAAGTTTTACAATAGAGAAATCTGCATACTGGTAACACAACACCACCGTGATAATTTATATTATAATAACTCAAATTTTAGTAGTCCAAGAACTAAAGAAGGGGGGGGGCGGATGAAAAGAACGTATTTACATAAATCTCACAAAGTAACGAAGGTAAGATAAGGTTAGAAACGACAGGTAAGATTAGAAGAAGCTTCCACCTGAGCCGAGTGCTGGCGGAAATGGCCGAACTATACCTGACCACAGACTTCATAAAAATGCAAATATTTCGGTTAATATTCAAGATAGAGACTAAATGTATATAACAATATTTATAGTAAATTTAATTTTCTATAAGATTGATTTGTACAATTGTTCGATCCGACGTATAGTAACGGAGATATTTCGAATATTCGAAAATCCTCCCCTCTAAACCCCCCTCCCACTGGTCCGATTTCAGCCGTTAACGAACTTGATCTTCCTTTTTACATAAAACGACTAAATATCGAGTTTGGTACCGATCAAACAAAATTTACGACCGCTAGAGCGGTAACAGACCAATATATATATATATATCTATATATATATATATATATATATATATATATATATATATATATATACAGTTTTGAACGGGCCTATTTTCGTCATCTACTAGGTAGGATCGATTGACATTTGAAGAAAAATGTCGAAAATTCCATCATGAGTACAAACTCAATAGCTGATTTCCCTTAAAGGAAATCTGCTAAAAGACTCGAAATATCTCTGCCAGTATGACTCGGATAAAACAGATTTGTTAATTTTCGTCATCTCCTAGGTAGTATATATGTATATCATATAGTATATGAATATATATATATATATAAATATTTAACGAATTTATTTTGATCGTTTCCAAACTCGATATTTAAACGACTCATGATTTAGACATTTGAAGATGCTGGAATAATCACGTCAAGAGTACAACCACAATAGCGTATGGGAAGATTGCTAGAACTCTGCTTATGGGAGCTGTGTAAACTAAGCAGTAGTCTCATGTGCTGGAAAGAAACTAAGATGACATCTTGTGTTTCCTTCCTTTATTTGTAACTTAATCAGAAATCCAACGTTAACAAAACTTCAAATTTCACCTGTACACGAGATATTATGGGATATCATTAAAAAGACAAAAAAAAAATTACAGGGAGTGGGGGTTTACCCTAGTTTTGAAACGAAAAAGTACAGTTATTTAATATTAAAATTTGACTCGACTCATCCATATTTACTATATAGATAAGGTAGAACGTCCAAAACAGGAGTGATATTCTATGTGTTAATTATAGTCCAGCTCTACAATTTTCCTGGTTCTCTCTTTCCAAATACCCACTCAGAAGCTTTAATCTGTTACACTAAAAATGTCACAATACAATTACACTAAACCCTCTGCCAGAGGGGCAATGCCCCCACACAATAGTGGAAATATACTCGATCACTAAATTCTCAAACAAAGCTGGTCTAATTTCTGCTAAAAAGAAAGGCCTTCGGTTTTACATGAAATAGTAAAATATCGATTCTGCTTCCATCAAATAAAAACAGTATGTTAACAAGCAAATAGATAGATCAAATAAGTTCCTAAAGCGCTGGATAGAACACATGCAATGTCATCTTACATGTTATTCGCTATTTCTTCCCTAAAAATGCATTGTGTAAACAAAACTTGAAATCGAAGATAATAGGACATTAGGTAAATGTAGTGATATAATTACTTATAATAGGATGGAGGTTTTACTTTCTTCTTTTTAGTTATTAAGTCCGCTGATGTGAACTACAAAGGCTAATTGGGACAGGTTATCGATAGGTATATAGAGTGGGACTAAGGATTTTATTTAATGAGTTTGTCACTAAATAAATTTCTATAGCCCAGGCGGAAATCGAACTCGCCACTCTAGGTATACCAAGTGAGATTAAGACTAACCCCTTACCTCAAATGGCTAACCTGAGCTCCTGAGGGTGTACTAAAGACTTAAAATTCAAAATTAAAATTTACATTTAACAAAAAATGTATAGGATATAAATTCTGTGAAATTACTTGTTTAACAAGACATCTTGTATAACATTTTTAGAACCAACCATAGTAATGTACATATTTTTCATTTCACTCATTTGAACCCTAAACTGATTTCAGGCATTAAAGAGTTAGGCATGAGTTTTTCATGAAACTGTGAAATACCCAGTTTGCTTATGATCAAGTGACAAATCCAGCGGTGAGCATGTAGTTGTGCTTTTATGAGTATTAGTACTTCCTCTAGATTTGTCATCTTTTATGTAGGATTAGTGGACATTTGTAGTACTCAGTAGGTAGGCTTTTTATAATATTAAATCTGTTATAACGACTGTTGGGCAGGTTCTGAGTAAACTAATTAGATTTCCCTCACAATGGCACAGTGATATGATCTCATATTCTATTAAATAAGATATTAATGGAATTAACTCCATATCTTGTAAGGATTTTGACGAGTGTTGAAAGTGATTTTTTTCCTTTTCAAAACATACATAAAGGTATCTAAAGGATCAGTAATGTACATTATATATATGTCCTTATAGGAATGGTGACCGAGTACGATATGGAATATATGAGCCGGAAGGATATGACGAACCTCACTACCGTCCAGAATTGCGTCCTCCTCCTAGAGACCTCCCTCCCATTGTGAGGCCACCTCCACCCCCTAATCATCCACCACCCTATCATCCTCCACCCCCACACAACCCTCAACCTGATTTAGATCCTACAAGCTTTGAGAAGTGCAAATGTGTGCATTCATTTAATTGCAAATCGCCTGGATTGTTGTTTGTAAGTATTTTTTTTTTGTACTAATAATGAAAATTTATATTCATGCTAAAAATGATAGAAGCTAGATGTAACACTTTCCAATTAAATTATATTGTTATGTTTATTACAAAATCAGAAATACATGTTGTCAACTAGAGTTATTTTGGATTCCAAAATTAAACACATACAAGCTTCAGAGTTTTTATCACTGCACAATTTATTTAACAATGCACTACACACTTGGTTAATTATTCTTAAGTACTGCTCTCAGTATTCACTGATTACTTCACTGTTCTTCTTATTACACAGTCCAAATTCACTCACGATCACTGGAGTTCACAGAAACACGGCACTGCATTGATCTTTGTAAAGATAACGGCACTGCACTGTTCTTTACTTAAACACGGCACTACACTGTTCTTGACATAAAACACTTTACCGCACTGCAACTAAGACGTACTGTACACTAAAGCTTCACTGAACACACTGTGATCACTTGAAGAGAGTTGAGAACAAACTAAGTCTCTAAATCTTGGGATGAGCTGAGCCACTTTTATAGCCGGGCGGTGGACATCAAAAGGGAATTGTCTCGACACTTCTAGATCCCGGACGGTATTGCCGAGGACGGGCTAGATCATCAGTCGGCTCCTTTCATATACTTCGTACTTCTTAAATATGTGATTAACTCTGTTTAATTTTTCATATATGTACATAGTTTTTGCAACAATATTAATCATTCAATGAATGGGGAAAACCATATTCCAGAGATATTTGTTTCTGTACAGTATTGTCAGTCTAAAGTAAATGGTTGAACAAGAATTTCCTCCCATTAAATGTTTCCTAAAGCTTATAGAATAGTTTAATGATGTTATCTATACATTATCCCTCCAACTGAAGGGGTAAGTTTAATTTCTGTACTTCTATAAAGAAAGATAAAATGTAAAGAAGCATTTTTCCCAGAAAAATCTTTAAAAATTTGTTTTTGACCATTTAGAGAATATTAACATTGTCAAGGGTTTAACAGGGCAAACTAACGAGATTATGAGTCCTAATGAAACACAACAGATTATTTGGTTTCTTTCCTCTTTTAATTTAGAAATAATATTTGAATATCTCAAGTTTCCAAATTTTCTTGTAGTGTTAAGTGTAGATTTCATTAGGCACATAATTGGAACACTTATTTTTTGGTAGTACACCAGAGCACTAAAAATTAAAAAAAATATAAGTAAATAGACCCACATACCATCCCAAAAATAGGTACCAAGGCATGTATAATTTTGTACATTCATATAACATTGTAAAAAGTACTGAATGAGTGTGAAATGTGTTCATTAACTTTGATAACATAATTAATTTTATTCAAGGGAAGCTGTGATGCAGGGAAAAAATACTGTTGTGAAAAAACAATTCGTGAGGGAAGAAAAGATTTTTATCCTGATAATGAAGATCCTCAGGTACGTTTAAAAAATATTAAAAGCCTTAGTTAACTGAAGAAAATAAAACTGGAGTTTAGCATTGTGAAATATTTTACTTTAATAATTTTTGCTTCTGATTGACAATATCCACCACACAAACTATTGTTTGGACTAAAATAAACATGGATGTAGGATATACTTTTATTTTTATAGTATCTAAGAATTTAATTTTTTGCCGACAATTGTGATGGCATATGCCCAGGCACTTTAAAGAGAGTATCATCTAATAAGTTGAGTAAGGGTATTTATTGTGAGTTGGCTTGCTAACAATGTTCATGTCAAGGAAGTAGTATAATTTAATTTTAATAACATTAATTGAACCATAATAAAGAGCTTAAATGAAAGCTGCTAATTATGAACATTTTTTTAAAACAGTTATGTAATATGGGTATTTATTAGTGTTTACTCTATGTATTAATGAGCCACTATAATACATGCAAATTTGAGTATTTTAGTTTTTTTAAAATTGATTTTATCTAATACTTAATAATTTGTATTTACTGATGAGTACCTTTTTTTTACAGGTTCTAGCTGGTCCCGGAGGGCCAGTAGATCATATTAAAAAGGTAAAATATTACTTAATATTATAAAAATAATAATATGCCTAATAAAATGTTCAGCTCTATGCATTGAAATTGCACTCAAGAAAAATTGTATTTGAATCTACAATTGCATTTGATTCTATAAAAGTATGAAAAAAAAATTAAGTAAAATAAAATTTGAATTTTTTGCAGATTTATCATTGCATGATATTTTAATTTACTATTAATATTGTCCCATTTAATTACATGGGAGTATCTCAAAGTGTAGTTTAATGATGAAATTAAATATCAAATTTTTGGTACAATTTCTAGGATTAGGAATCACTTAGTCTCGACTCAGACATGCCCAAGAAATTAAACAGACCCACTGTCTTACCAGTGCATAGAGCCATATTATTGGAATGAATATTTCAGAAAATTAGACCAAAATGTGCATTATCTATATTGGTGTTTATATATTTATTCAATACCTATCTATGTATAAGTACTATATAAACCAAACATCATAAACTAACAAATTCAATTTATTTTTTAACTAATCAGAAGCCGTACTTCTCAGAACCTTTTACATTAATTTACTTGTATAAGTAAGTAAATTAATCTAAATATTTTGTAGTATAGCTAGTAATAGTTTAGCTATTCTAAGTATTTTATAGTTTTTAGTTATCCAGGCAATAGGCCTGATTTAATATGAAAATGTTTACAAACGTGTGAAATTTTAAGATGAATAATCCTTTAATAATTAATTTCCTCGTAAAGACAGAAAAAAGGCAGAAATCCTTCAATTACCAAGGATATATTAAAAGTATAACACATCCAACTCTCTTTGTCGAACATTTATATACATTTACATTTTCATATGCAGGTATTTACATTTCGGTAACTTGATGTATTCCTTGTAGGTTGTGAAAGGAAGGTGAAATGCAACAAATTCGACACTTTGTTGATACCAAGTTTTTGAGATAGGGCCAATTTAGATGATTTTATTTTTATAAATAATGTATTTGTAAATCCTGACAGAAACAATGAAAGTCTGTCATGCAGGGCTGCATAAACAAAGATTTCCAATTTGTTCTCTACTGATCTCATCTCACCATAATTACTCTATTCTGCCTCCCCTTCTACTAATCAGACGTTTATTTATAAAAGTCTGATTAGTAGAAGAGAAGCTTCACTTTAAACTGAAAACAAGGAAGTATGAAAAACGTGTTTAACACTTGAGTTATGAAAAAAATGTGGATAACAACAATTCTAGAGCATCATAGTTTAACAAGAATGGTTCGATAATATTTTTTTATTTATCATAATAGTAATCATGATAACGGATATATTATGAATTCAACCTCCCTCCTCTCATTCCTTAACAGATTTTGGCCATTAATAAATATGGCCTTTAATGTTGACTGATAATGCTAAATACTGAGTATGGTATTGAACAAATAAAAATATTCGAGCTCAGAAATAAAATCTTAATTGATGATGTCATAACACAACATATTTGCAAGTATATCAACTAGTAAAGATCTGATGAAAACAATATTTGGTATTTAAGTGGGGAATAATATGTTTAATAATATAGTCTGGTAAGCTGTTAAAATCCTTAGCTGCCCCTGAGTGAGACTCAAGGGATTTGTGATAAGAGTTTTTACATAGTGAGTGATTAGCATGACCTGAAAGGCCTTCGTTATACCCGGAGGGCCTGTGGCCAGTTCATGCTACCAGCCTACCTGTGGAGGGGATCTAAGAGACTCATAATCGTTAGTCATCCCGAGGAGCTGTAAGATACATATACTCTTTAGACTCCCGCTGATTGATAAACATTTTGAAAATAGTGCACTCTGTTAGTGAATTCGTAAACTAATATTCTACCTTGGCGGCGATCAAACCTGCACCTATTTTTTCCTTCCTGATGGTAGTGATAGGTGTACCCATGCTCCCACATGGCCACCTCATGGTTGAAAATCATGAGTGAAAAAATATCTTATACATTTGATATGGGTCGGAAGAGATAATAAATGTACATATTTCTAATAAAACATTCTTAACTAGTGACTAATTCAAAGAGGCAGGTAGTCAACTCTAAAGAAGGAAAGCATATTACCAAATAATTAATTTTTTCAGAATATATGCAGGAACTTTGAATTTTGTAGGCATACAAGATAAAATTTATAAATAGGCATTAAAGGCTGAAATTAGATCAGCAGGAGGAGAGAGAGGAAACAAAAATTGAACAATCTCCCGTTATCCAATTTCGGATTTAAAAATGCTGCATAACCAGTCTTATTACAAATTGAATTCCTAAATTTCTGTTCTATACATTTTCCCCCTAACTCTAATATTAACTGGGATATTTGCATTTTTTAGTTTTCAGCCTCCAGTGAACCCCTACTTCTACTCATCTCACATTAATAATAAGCTAATATATCCTGGTACGTCTTATTTCAAGCTTAAATACCAAATATTGTTTTCATTGGACTTTTACTTTGTGAGATTCATGATAATATGTTGGATGGGACATCTTAATGATTTTCATTCTAGACTACAAATTTTTTATCTAATCAATCTCATACTTTATATTTAACAGTTTTATGCACAACTAAAGATTAAATTTGCTAATGGCTGATATCAGACAAAAAGAGGAGTATACAGGGGAGTGGAAATAGAAAATTTGAAATATTTCTACTATTTTAATTCAGAAAGTCCGTCATGCAGGGGCTGCGTAAACTAAGCAGATTTCCCATGTGAAATTTTACAATAGAGAAATCTGCATACTGGTAACACAACACCACCAAATGGTAATGAGAAATCTTTCAGTTAATTAAAATAAATTCCCTGAATTGTAAAAATAAGTATATTTTAATAACTCAAATTTTAGTAGTCCAAAAACTAAAGAAGGGGGGGGGGCGGATGAACAGAGCGTATTTGCATAAATCTCACAAAGTAACGAAGGTAAGGTAAGGTTAGAAGAAGCTTCCGCCTGAGCCGAGTAGTTATGGAAACGGCCGACCTAATCCGAACTATACCCGACCACAGACTTCATAAAAATGCAAATATCTCGGTTAGTATTCAAGATAGAGAATAAATGTATCTAACAATATTAATATTAAATTTAATTTGCAATAAGATTGGTTCTATATAATTTTTTGATTTAATGCATAATAACGGAGATATTTCGAATTTTCGAAAATCCCCCCTCTAAACCCCCCCCCTCCCACTGGTCCGATTTCAGCCATTAACGAACTTGATCTGTCTTTTTACTTAAAACATAAAATATATATATATATATATATATATATATATATATATATATATATATATATATATATATATATATATATATATATATAATTTTGAACGGACCTCATTTTCGTCATCTCCTGGGTAGGGTCGATGGACATTTGAAGAAATTTTTCAAAACTCGCGTCATGAGTACGACCTCAATAGCTGATTTCCCTTAAGGGAAATCTGCTAATAAAAATGTTATACAATTAATCTTGTAGCAAATTTATTTTTCTATAAATTTTGTTTCTCTAACAAATAATAACCAAGCTATTTGTATTTTTTTGGTTTCAGTCTCCTGTAAAACTTTGTTTGTACTCATAATAGTTTTACTTTTAATAACTGCATCACTTTACATCTCATCTTCAGGTTAGATTTTAATTCCTGTTTACATAAGCTTCTTGCTATGGTAGAAATAGCGAAGAGGAGATGATTTGAGGCCATAAGTGTGTCATGTACCTGCCCATGGGTTTATGCAGCCCCTCTGTGAATGTTCATTATGGTCTTAATGAATAATATGAGTAAAGGCTTTGTAAAAGTGTTATATCAGACAATAAAATTGGTAGTTTTTTTTTTATTACTTATAAATTTTCACAATGGGAGAATGTTTTTGAGGAGTTTTTCAATTAATTATAATTATTAAGATAAAAATTAATTTCAAAGTAATCCAAATTCCAAAAAATTCACAAGAAAGCTTAATAATATTTGTCTTAAGTTAAAACTGAATAAATTTTGGATATCAACTGACAGGTTGGTTTCGCCAATATACATAAACATGGGCAGACAAAGTTACTCACAAGAAATGTAAGAATCATTAGCAGATAGCTGGTTGGACTAAATAAAACTATAAACTAACAGGCAACTACTCAGAATAAAATACAAGACTTGAAAATATTCTTGACGATCGACCATTAATGGTGGCATCAAAATTTGAGGTATATATTTCTATTAAAAATTTGTGAACAAATGAATATACTTTTGTATTTTTTCAGCCATTAGGCAGGCCAATTAATTCAGGACTTGGCAGTTTTGGAGAAAATCCTCCCCCAAATAGAGGATATGGACCCAGACCAGACAGGCTACCAGATCAAGGAGTGCATTATGGTGCACGACCAGAGAGACCATTACGAGGTGGTACCTACGGATTACTGCCTGATGGATCTCTCGGAAATGGAAACTATGGAAGACCATATGACGAAAGGTCAAGAAGCTAAAGAAACATCACTATTCTAATCCACAAAATCTGGTTATATACACTTTAGCATTACGCATTTATGAACTTAATTAAAAAGTAATATATCAGTTGATTAAATAAAAACCAGAGAAGGAAACATATAATACTAAATAGTTCTCATCAGTGGTTATTAATTAATTAGGTATATTTACTAAAGAGTGATCATTTTTTAAACTATTACTTTCCCTCTGCTGGATATATAATTTCTTAAATTATTAAAAATAAGCTAAGATACTAGAGCTGTAGAGTTCTGTAATATAAGTTTTAAATAGTATTTATATATAATTTATTGCTAGGTTACTACTAGTCTATTTATTGTAATTTGTAAATATAACTGTTATTAAATTAATGTTTATTAATTTTAAGTTCCCATTTATCAAAAATATACAATATACTTAACTCTTAAAATCAACGATTTATAATGGAAGTACTTAATTTCAGTAAAATATTAAAAACATAATAGGATACATAGACATATACATACACACACATATATTCATACATTTTATCTTATACATAAAAATGAATGTTTGTGTGTATGTCCTTTATAGACTTGTAAACGGCTGAACCAAATTTTATGAAATTTGGTATGTATATTACTACTAAAACAGGTTAGGTTTCTGGCTATATTAATATTCTCTGAGAAGAACAGGAGGTTACAAGGGAGGACTGAAATTAAAAATAGCGATATTTCATCTCCTATTGGTTTTTCGGGAAATGTGCACGTAACAAAAGTTGTTTATTTTGTTATTTAGACTAACTTTTGTTGTTACACTTTTGTCGTATACCGAAGTATAAATGAGTTGTACGCTAAAAACTATAGTGGGAGTCAACAATTTTATATGGCACAAAAGACTCTACTGAATTAAACGAAACTCCGTATGTGATTTGGTATTAATACCTCCTTGATTATAAATTATATTAAAATTTCGAGGTACGAACAGGAGTGGGGGTTATAAGGGAGGTCTGAAATTAAAAATAGCGATATTTCGTTTCCTATTGGTTTTTCGGCAATTATGCACATAACAAAAGTTGTTTATTTTGTTATTTAAAGTAATTTTTGTTATATGCTCTTTTGCCGTATAATGAGGTATAAATGAGGTATACACGAAATACTATAGAAGGGGTCAACAATGTTATAGGTCACGTAAGACTACTCGTAAATCGAAATCAACGAAAGTCCGTACTTTTGACTATAAGCGATATTAACATTTTTAGGAACGAAAAGGAGGGGGTTGTTAGGGAGGCATGAAATGAAAAATCATAATATTTCGTTTCTTATTGTTTTTTTGGCGAACGCGCACATAACAAAAGATGTTAAATTTGCTATTTAGAGTAACTTTTATTATATAAATCTTTATCGTAATTTAATATTTTAGTTGGTGGTGTTGCATCGCGCGCAGGGTACAGCTAGTATGTATATATATATATATATATATATATATATATATATATATAAAGAAACTAATTAATCTGCTCCTTTTTTTGGGGTACCTATCAAGGTCAGCCTCCTTATCAGCCTTATTTCTATTTTAAGTTATATTATATAAACATCCTTTCTGTTGGGGGGAGGGGTTAATAAGGGAGCAGCTTAAGTCAAACTTTATTAAGATACAAATGGAAATTCACTATTCTTATGGACACTTTTAGAAAATTGGTTGACATTTTCCTTATTTCTTTCGTTTTTATATTAAGATCTTGAAGATATTGTGCAGTCGACTTGAGTATAACTCTTCTCAATACAAGCAGTAACCCTTTAACTGTCCAATTTTATATAATACTAGCTAATTCATTTTAGGCTGAATAAAGATGGTATTTTTTTTGGCAAGGCTTTACTTTCCACAATATTTTGACGTGTCCCCGTCACAGTTTTTAGGGCTTATACCCGTCATTGCTATGGATTTGTTAATAATAAAACTATTTGTTATTTAAGACTTCACTCTTCCAATATTATTATATTTCCCGTCTCCTGTGCATGTAGGTTTTTTTATAACGTAATGAACAGTACAATTCATAGTCGTAGAAAGTATTCTGTCTTACAAACCTTGTATGAATTAAAGTTCCTTCCCCTTGATGCGGTCCAAAGTGTAATGGTGACAGCTGTTTTAGATACATCATAACCGAAAAACAAATAGAAAATGAAATATCCCAAATTTTTATTTCAGGCCTCCCTTATAACCCCCACTCCTGTTTGAACCTATAAATTTTAATATTGCTTAAAATACACTTAATGGCTTGGAAGAAGTAATGCTAATTCACATACCGAGTTTTGTTAAATTCGGTTCAACCGTTAGTTCCTAATAAAATAGTTGTCTCCCGCTTTAGTATTTGATGTACATCTCGATTGTACTTTGTTATACAGCAAAAGTGAATTTAACAAAAGTTGCTCTAAATAACAGAATAAACAATTTTTGTCATAAGCGTATCTGCCGAAAAACCAATATGAAACAAAATATTGCTATTTTTAATTTCAGGCCTCCCATACAACCCCCCCCCTCCCCCCCCTACCGTTAGTGCCCAATAAAATAGTTGGCTCCCGCTTTAGTTTTTGGTGTATATCTCGTTTATACTTTGTTATAAAACAAAAGTGAATATAACAAAAGTTACTCTAAATAACACAATAAACAACTTTTGTTATATGCACATTTTCCAAAAAACCAATAGCAAACGAAATATCGCTATTTTTAATTTCAGGCCTCCCTTACAACCCCCACTCCTGCCCGTCTCTAGAAATGTTGGTATGGCTTGTTATATTGAAGGCGTTAGTGCTAATACACGTACTGAGTTTTATTTAGTTCGGTTTAGTCTTTTGTGCCAAATAAAAATTGTTGACTTCTGCTATAATTTTTAGCGTATAACTCATTTATACTTCGGTAAACAACGAATGTGTATATAAGAAAAGTTACTCTAAATAATAAAATAATTAACTTTTGTTATGTTCATATTTACCGAAAAATCAATAGGAAACGAAATATCGCTATTTTTAATTTTGGGCCTCCCTTATAACCCCCACTCCTGTTCGTCTCAGAGAATATTAATATAGCCTAAAGTCTAAGTTGGGCTAGTATTGATATATATACCAAGTTTCATAAAATTCAGTTCATCCGTTTATGCGTGAAAAGGTAACAAACAAACAGACACGAAAGAAACAAAATGCAGTTATGGTGTCTATGACACGTGAAACGAAAAGTTATCGTGAAATTTCGCGAAAAAAATCAATGTACAGACAGAGGTTACATATATATATATATATATATATATATATATATATATATATTTTTTTTCTGTAAAATATGGAGAGCATTGGGAATAGAGGCTTATTTTTGTTTTCAAGTTTTTAAATGTCATTGTCAAGGCATCCCTAATGCGGTAATGGTCCAAATCCCCACGGTGACCAAACCTATTGTGATTGGAGTTGTTAGCTGCTCAGTCAAGTTGTTACCTCCTCCAACCAGTCCTGCTAGCTCCTTCAAATTGTCTGACCATTCCTTCCTTGCTTCTTATTCCTGACATACGGTGTCCATTTGGCGATTAATTTAGTCCACCTGCTGTCATCAAACTTAGCTGCATGACCCACCCAATTCCATTTTACGGTTCTTGAGAAGCGACATCCTTCATTCTAGTCTGCTTCCTCAGTTCAGTGTTCCTAAAGCAATCACTCCTTCTGGCATTGCATTTATATATATATATATATATATATATATATATATATATATATATGCACACACACACATATATATTTGTCTGCTAATGCCCTCACAATTTGCATCTGATCATTACAAAACTCAATATTTAAACGATTTCTGTAAAAATGAAGATCAAGTTCGTAGAGTTCAATTTTATATTTCAGCTTATTTTTATTGTAAAAAATAGTATGATGAATGCAACAAAAGGGAAACTTGGCTAGATTATTTCTACTCTCGTAGCAATTTTTTATTATGATATTCAATGTCCTCATACCACCATCAAGGGTTTTTGAGTTCAGCAGGTATTTCATTAACCGCAGTTGCTTTTTTATCTTCCAAACATTCAAGAGTGTGGTTGAATTTCTCAATCAATCAATAGGAAGCCAAGTCACTATAAACTATATCTGATATTCTCTCTAGTACTTTTATGTCAGTATTAACAGAACACTGTTCTTCTATATACTCTTTCCAAAAGTCATATCATTTTATTGTAATAAAATAGTATTTCACCTTTTATTTGTTTTCACTATTTTTTGATTTGGTGTCTCAATCAATGTCTTGTGCAATTTGTTCAGCCAATTATTTTTTTTGTCCTCTCTGCATTTATATATATTTATAATCTGATTCTTAAGTCTTTTGTAATTTGGTAAGTTGGTTTAGTTCAAGTATGTTTTTTTTGTTTTTTTGGGACTTCATAAAAAGAATTATCACAAAATCATGATCATTGTAGAATGATGCTAGCAATTCACCTCAATTACATATTTCTCAGCTGTTTTGTCGCACTAAGACCAAACCAGAACTACTTATTACAGAATTAAAATCTCCAATTTTGAGTAAATTTTATACTTTATTTAGAACAAAAAAGTTACTATAAATATGGTCTGATTCTGGAGTTATTCACTTTTTTTTTTAGTTCCCACGTTTATAAATGACCTTATAACTCAAAGGCAATTGGAAAGAATGGTGAATTATTACTCAGAAACAATATAGGTTTATTATTATTTATTAACGTACACTTTTTGCATCTAAGGCTAATTGGGGGATGCCTTGTCTACAGGTTACCAACCTTTTCTAGCCAGGGTGGCCCTCAGGATTTTATTTAATGAATTCCGTCACTAAATAATACAATTTTTTTTCCCTGACCATTATTAAAAAAAACAAATAATAAACAAAAAAAAACTGTTTCATTTATTCAATTTGACACTTGTGATACCCTGAAAAAGTGATAATTTTAATGGAGATTGAGAAAATGGGCATATCTACATGAACCACACAAATACTTAAAATACAGACAGATAGATTTACAGTATGGTGAAATTAAGTGGTCTTCTTAGCGTTGAGAACTCGCACACTTAGATTTTCTAGTGCGGAGCTCTGAAAGAGAATATATATAAAGACACGAATCGAAACACAGGAAGACCTACAAGAACAGACACATTCATACTGCAATCAGCTAACTATATTTAATAATTGTAGGAATTGTCAATATTTTTAGGCACCAAAGAAAACAAATTCAGCTAAAAGTTGTAATAGATTAAAGGAAGTAATGTGATTATAAGTAAAAAGAAAAAAAAAAAAAGTTAAATCATTAATAAGTCATTTTATTTTACTACCAAAGTAAAAAGGAAAAATATTAGTAAAGTTGAAATCATACATATGAATACAAATAAAAAAATATGGCTATTTCTGAAAATTATAGTAATGAATAATTCAATAAGTTATCATGATAATTAAAATAGTTACTTATATAATATCAAATAAACCCATAACATCACTGCAAAGCCATTACTTTTGCTGGCTGCTAGTAGGTTACAAATACCATCTTTTCACTCACATCACGAATAACATTTCTAAAACCTCTAAAATTATTCTTTGCAATTAAATATAGAATAGACATTACAAAAAGTAAGTACTTTCAAGAACTTTTAAAAGCTATGGAGAGAGTCCTCTCAGAAAATTAAAAATACATGAATTCCGAAAATCTTGTTCACCACCTAAGTTGGTCACTGGTCAATTGAATGACTACAAAACACAATTATATCTGCTGCCTATCAGTGGTACAGAACAGAAACAAAGTTTTTTTTTTTTTATTTCCTTGTATGAAGTAAAGGAATTATTGTAATCACAAAAATTTTCAGTTTTAAGATTTCAACAGAATTATGAGTTTTGACCTTCCCTGAGCCCATTTTGACTAGTTTCGGCAGGTAATCTGTATGTACCTCGCATAACTTAGGACTGGTACCATCTAGTATACACAGAAATATTGTTCATAACTTTCAAATAAAATCATGTTAAAGAAGTTCATTTAAACATTGAATTTAATTTAATAGGAGTACAATGAAATCATCTGGTGTGCAGTTCACATCAGATTTTTTTTTCTTATCACTAAGGTGAGCTTATAAAACAACTTGGATCTTAAACCATGCACTAAATGAAAAAGATTTTGTTGCAAAATTGACCAGTGCCAAAGGTTTCACACAAATAGCATTCTAGAATTCATATTTCAAAAGAACAGAATTATTATTGTTAGAATTTTATAAAAAATTAATGAACTTGTATGTCATTAGCAACTAAGCTAATGAGAATCTTTATTTGTTTCACATTTCAACATATATAAATTCTCAACAACTCAGAGAAAAAAAAATTCTTTCAATTTCAACAATTTTAGTCTAAATAAAAACATAGAAATATATAATTATTAAAAAAAATACCAGAGAGCAAACATATTAAAATTGTAGGGAAAACATAATTTCAATTAACAGGAAAATAAGCACAAAATAAAAATATCCATCAAATAACAATCACAACTTCAATCTTCTGGCTGAATAAGAGTTATATAAATATCATCAGGTCTGTCACTTACTTGATGTATTTCAATTTTATTTTGACCCCAAAGACCTATAGACATAAAGTGTTTATTAATTAAAAACAATTTCTTAGGAAAGTGAATTCATAAACATAATTTCTGCTTTAAATAGCTTTTCTTTCAGTTCCAACAAAATAAATGAGGAATACCTAATACACAAAGAAAAACTCTAGAGGCAACTAAGCGGCTTTCTGATAAACCGCAAAGATCAGTAAATTTGATGGCCAAATTTTCCTTCTCACTGCATAAGTTCTTCAAACTGAGCTCAACTTCCTCTTGGAATCTGCATAATTGAAAAAAAAAAATCATTCCAGTTTAAATAATTGGAGAAATAAGAACAATTTTAACGTAATTAACCCTCCGTCGGGCGCACCTCTGGACGAAACAAAATCGGGCGCACCAGGCCTGAGAGGCCGCCCACATATTTTAACTCCCCACTTCCCACCTAATTTATTTTAATTTAAAACGCCTGTACGACAGACTTTACTAGGATCTAAGGAAAACAAATATACTATTTAGAACGTGAAATAATGACTTTATTAGAATAGAATGAGGCATAAACTAAAACAAGTTAATTTGATCAAGAGCATTCAGCCTGAGAAGCCAGAGTTAGACCTAGCACTTATTCCTCAAGATATCGACGAACTTCCGTATAGAATAGCATTAATCTTAGTAAAAGGAACGATTGCAATAGATATATCTTGAAAAAACCCATCTTTGAAATTCAGGAGCAATTGGGCGCAGTCGGCCTCACAAGCCACCTAGGGACTGGACGGGCTAGATGAAGGATGGCAATAGACTAACTATAGTAGGGGATTCTAAGCAAGAACACGAATCAGGAAACTACTGGGAATGGCCCCTCACAGGGGAGACAAAATGTGGCAGGGCAACAAAAAGTATGTTTTTCTGGCCTCTCAGGGCAGCTGCGCCCGACGGAGGGTTAAAGAGGAAATAACCTTTTAGGATACTAACAGGAGTTAATGGTCTTCCAAAAAAAATAAAATAAAAAAAAATAAACAATGAAATGAAATAAGAACAGTAGAATTTTAAAAAATGATGATTTTTATGGAGTTAGAAGAGAAACACTTTTTTTTTTTTTAATCCTTAAATGTCTCAGAACTGGTTGTAATTCAACATGTTTCTACAATAATAACTCATTACTTGTTTATGATACATAAAAATAAGGAAAGTTATATTTATTTACTTACAATTGAGAAGAAAATTTACTCTGAGGAGTATGTAAAGTAAGCTCAGGAAAGCCTAATTCTTGAATCGAGTCACCCATTCCCTGAGAAAAAATAAAAATTATTAAAAGTATGGTGAATAGTGAAAGCAAAATGGAAAGCAATTTTTCTTATTCAAGGTATCAGTAAAATATAAAGAACTAAACTAACCACAAAACATCGTCAATTTGATCAATTCAATCAAATAAATTATAAATCTTATATTACAAATATTAAACTAAAAACTGTACTTACAGTTTGGTCTCCTGGTAGAAGTGCTTGAATGTTTACATCAGTTCTTTCCAAGTCCATTGCATCAAGTGGGTGTGGCAAGGGTACATTATCTTCTACAGTATCATGGCCAAGAGGTAAATCTCTCCCAGTTTGTGAAATCGTGGCAAATTTAGCTGAAGCATCTAAATCTCCACGAAGATGCTCCCCATAAAGAGAGTCAATGGGTTGTTCTTCAGCAGGTGCTTCATGGTACTCAACCATACGAGGAGGAAATTCAAATTCAGGAATTGATGTATCATGTATGTTTTCTGTTGAAAAACAAATAGGAAAGCCATAAATAAACCACTACATTTATAAGTTTAATAAGATTTGTACTATTAAAAAAAAACTCATAAACTAAGGAAATTTACTGAATACAGAAATTATGCACATTATATCATATGCATATTACTCTAGCACAGTAAGAATACTATATAACCAAGAAATAACATTAAAGCTGTATATGAGATGCTTTGTAATATAATAACTTAAAGTGAAATAGCAGGAGTGGAGTGGCATACTGAAAGCTGAAAATAGAAAAAGTCTATCTCGCAGTTGGTAGCACAAACTAAGCAGATATGCCATATGCTGATATATGATTCACAGATGATCACATCTCACCATCCATTCTCAAATTTTCCTAAACTAAGAGATATATCCAGCTTATTGTTAATATAAGATGAGTAGAAGTAGGGGTTTACAGATGGATAAAAAATTAATAAATGAAAATATGCCAGTTAATATTCTAAATAAAGAAAGAAGAGAGAATTAAAATAAATCTCCTCAGCTGAGATAAAAAATTGGATGATCACAGTCAGGAAGGATAGATGGAAAAATATGGTTCCGGATATGGGTGATGATGAAACCACACTTGATACAAGGTAGAATATTGATACAAAAGGGAACACAAACACATGCGTATGTATGTGCGACTTGTATTTTTGTTGATTCTGTAGAAAATTTCACAGACTATTGAGTCAGAACTTAAAATAGTGGCAATAAAAACAAGTACCTTGATAGCACATGATTCATGTAAGATTATAGTTATATAAAATATGATAAAATTTACTGTACTTTATCAGTCAATATTAAGAATAGATCATACATTACATTATAAACCATGAATCCCTAAACTTTCTGTCTACTTTATTATTCTTAGTATCAGTAAAATGTTTAACTTATGGCTTAATACTGTAGCAGTAAGATAGTACACAATTTATTGCTATAATTATTAGTATTTTTTATGTTTTGACTTCCTAAATCTGAATTCTGCAAAGGAGCAATTAATTCTATTAAACTTAAGGAGCAACTATTTAGGAGAAAATGAAGAATTCATATATTTCTAAGTATTGATTTAAAATTACATCTGCAGTAATCAACTATGGTTAATCAAGCTGTGCCATCTGCCGGCGGCTACTCCCCTTTTCTATATAGGATGGGAGGAAAATTTTTTGTTTAATAAGGGAAAATAAAGTTTTAAACCCTCTGAGGAACCGAACCCAATACTCAAAGATCACCAAGTTCCTAGACTACGATTAAGCCAAGTCCATTCCTACATAATAAAAATAATAAAAAAATATATAAAATCAAAAGAAGACAAATAAATTCTAAGTATGTAAATTTGATGTGGCATGTGTTTATATATATATATATATATATATATATATATATTAATACCTGGAGGAGGTGCTACAATGGTATCTCTGAAAAAGAAAACCATATACATATTATTTAAGTAGAAATGAATATCAATTAAAACATAATATTTACATTTTTTTTTCTTTTATTCCAGCTATATATTTAATGATGATTGCATGCTTATACAATTAATACATGACATAATTCTATTTGTAAAATTATCAAACATGTAGCATCATATGCTACATGTTTCCTCATAGACAGTTTTGCTTGTATGTGCATGCATGATGAGTGGGAGTAGTCTGCATAAATTACCACATTATTATGAATATTTCTTTGTTAGATTTCGCCCCGTTAAAATTGGGAGAATCATGAGCATCTAATTCAAATTATGAAGTTTTATATATAAAAACTTCCCAACTAATAGATCAGTATAAGATCGATCACTGAAAATAATAGAAGAATTTTATAAAAGAAATTATATTACATCACCCTAATTTTAAAAATTTGGTCATAAGTTTTGTTAGCCTTGTTAGGTGGGTGGGGAAAGGTGGTACCATGATTATTATAAATTTACATATCTCCCCTCATTATAATGTTTGTATGAGGCTCATACATACACTGTACAATAAGAATATCCATGTACACATTGCTGTACTTTTGTGTCAGCCCATTTAAGCTTGTAAATAAAATTACTCAAACACACTGATGTGCATGAACATCTCATCATGCTCATACATACATCATGGATACTTAATTGAAAACTGATAGCAACTTTTAACTCATTAAAATTAGTTAAAAATAGTGAATATAACATACCTTAAATGAAAGGGAAGAACTGGTATAGGCATCTAAAAAAAAGAAATTGTGAAAATGGATAAAAAAATTAAAAACTAACTATAATATAAATGTGAAATATAGATTACTGTGGAAGAACACTATTATTGAGTACTTATTTCAGATTTTATATGCAATTCCTTATTTTAGCTGATTTGACATAGGGGTAAGATTCAGATTTACAAAACTGGTATTATTAGAATTAAGAAAACTAGCTAAGAGATGGTTCATTTAATGATGGTAACAAGATTGGTTCTATAAAATTTTATGATCTGACTCATAATAATGGAGACATTTTGAATTTTCTATTTTCCCACTCCAAACCACCACTTCCAGGTCCAATTTCTGTCAATAACAAATATGATCTTTAGTGCTGACAACCAGCTAAATATCGATTATGATATTGATCAAACAAAACTTTTGGAGTAAAGAACGAAAATTCTTAATTGATGACGTCATCACATGACGTATTTGTCCCACAAAGTAATAGTTCAATGAAAACCATATTTGGTATTTAATCTTGGAATGAGGTGTTTCATGACATAACCGCTTATTGCTAATAGACGTACTTGTGGAGGAGTGGGGGTTTACTTGTGTCCAAAACTAAAATATGGAAATATCTCGGTTAATATTCAATATAGAGAAAACATGTGAATAACAAAATTTATAGAAAATTACATTTGCAATAAGATTGATTCTATACAGTTTTTCATCAGAAACATAATAATAGAGATATTTCAAATTTTCTAAATTCCTGTCCCCTCAAGCTTGTCTGATTTTAACCATTCAATGAACTTGATCTTTATTTTTACATAAAACGTTTAAATATCAAGTTTGGTAACACTCAGACAAAAATTGTGACCACTAGAATGTTAACAGACAATATAAAATTTTTAATGGATCTCATTTCCATCATCACCTGAGTAGTATCGATGGACACTTGAAGAAACTTTTCGAAAATTCCATCATGAGTACAATCTTAATAGCAGATTTCCCCTAAAGGAAATCCACTAATACCTTACAATAAAAAATAACTCACTTAATATTGGAGTTTACAAAAAAAAAAAAAAAAAAAAAAAAAAAAATTAAATAATAATGGACAACAATTGTAGAGCTTTAAAGTTTTAACAAGAATGGATCTATAATATTTTTTGAGTCGATCATAATAATAGTTATTTCAAATTTTAGATTCTCCACCCCTGTTCCTGTTTTGATATCAGATATTACCGATTATGATCTTTATCTTTCCATGAAATGGTTAAATATCGAGTATAATATTGATGAAATGTGGTGAGGCCCACAAAAACTCCTTGCATGATTTAAACCTCAGCAAGACGAGGAGATTTAGTCACCTAAAATTGAATTTATCATCTTTGTCCATTTCATTCGCAAACTGTTCATCAATCCATGTTTGATACACAAAGGTGGCAAGAAAATAGTTTCATTGGGTACTGGAAAACCATGTGCGATATTTTTTTGGCTGGGACTAATACTTTACTTTATGCAGTTTCCTTGCAATTTTGTGTTTTTTTCAGGTTTGGTAATTCCATTCATGTAAGAAGTAGCAATATTTTGTATATCCTGTTTGCAGGCCCATTAGTAAAGCAATCACTTTAAAGTCAGCCCAATGCCTAATTAAAATCATGATTATATTAAGAACTGATTTTATCAAGAATTTGGCTGATTTTGTGTACAGATCCACAGTAAGTTAATTTTTAGCTGAGAAAAGAGTTGACACAGATCTCATGAAGTTATTTCTAAGTAACTGCTGTGTCACTCCTTGGTAATGCTTGATATAGAATAGTCTCCTCACTTAACAGGCTATAGATATCTTTGGCTTATGCCATTAACATGCATGACTGTAGTTGCGAATTCTCATCTTCCATAGGTATATTTTCACACAACTGCTGACAAAGGAACTGCCTTGTCCCATAAAGATCTATTTTATTAGCTATTTTTCATAAGGCTCTATCTAGTCAATCTTCTTGATGAGTATGTTAATGCTCACAGTTGTTGGGAAGGATAAATTCCTAATAATATTGTAGAGTGAAAACATTTCTTTTTATTAATGTGTAGGTCAAATGTTTCTGTACGCACAACATTTAAAAGAATGTGCTTTTCATGAAGAGGAAATAGATTTAATAATAATAGTAAACTTAATGTTTATTTAACCCAACCACATGATCACATTCGTTAGTTGTGTTGATAGGATATTCTACTTTGAGATCAATTATTGTGAAATATAAAACACACAATATTTATCTTCTCAGGCAATAAGGATATAATAACCATGATATATATTTCAAATTCAAGTTTCACCAAATCAACTGTCATTTTCTATTACGGACGTTAAAAGCTTGTTTCCGTTTCTAAGCTTATTGCACTTCTGCTGTGAAATAAATACCGTGCATTTTAAGTGTATATTTCAGTTGATTAAGTGATCTCTATAAACAATATTTAGATAAATATGTGTAAATAAATATGCATACTACGCCTTGGTGTTCTATGATGTGTTTTCCACAATCATGTTGAAGCATATCAGACTCCATTAACTCTGCTTCACTGCACTCTTGAAAATATTTATCTAAATGATCTCCCCATCGTGTATAAAATTTCACAGGATTCTAAAAACAATAGTGCAAATAAAAGAATAAATTAATACATATCAATAACATTATTCAGAAAATATAATAAATATGTTCAACAAATTATTATTTATTAGTATATTTGGCTCTACAATATGTACCCCTAACTAAATATTTAAATATTAAATTGAAATGTAGTATATTTTGCAATATATGCACCAGAACTCCATCCATAATAACAGGCATTTATAAAAATGGCTTAATTAATATTTTAGAATATAATATTAATAAGAGGTCATTCATCAAATTATGATTTCTTTTATACTTGATCTCAAAAGTTGTATTTTAATAATTTATAATTCAACAAAAGAATCTAGCCTAGTATTTCGATTTTTTGTTGTTTAAGTTTTTCTCCACTAAGCACTTTCTAACTAACATACACTGCCCTAGTCTTTAAATTGAGGAGATAAAATCTCATATTTTTATTCACTATGATGATAGCCATTAAGAATATATCACTGTATTACACATTAACAAAAGGCATAATTATTAATATAATGTTAACAATGGCCTCAATAGTAACGTTTTATTCATTTGAAATTTACATGATTATTTCCAATATAATGAACAATAATAATAGTAATAAGTCCATTTTAATTTTGTTTATATGTTTCAACTGGTGGGCCTCCCCTACACAAGATGGTAATGGCCTAACATCCCACAGGGACCAGCCGTACTGAGAAGTAAGTAATAACAATAAATAATTAAGAACTAAATAAGATCAAAAGGATTTAGAGGAACTAATCAATATAGCTGAGAATAAGATAATTGAAATATACTGATCGTTAGCTAAGTTATCCAAAGGTTGAAGGTTAAAAGCAATTTATTTTATATAGGTGTAAAACCCAAAATAATCTACAATAAAAAGTTGTGCAATAGGTTAAGCTTAATCTATAGTACTCAAAGAATAAAAGTTCATTTAATAGTATTATTTACAGTATATAAATAGACATTCCGATACCTTATTTTCAGCAAATTCCCGGGATAAAAAAGTCCGCCACGCAGGGGCTGCGTAAACTAAGCAGATTTCCCTCGTGAAATTCAGTAATAGATAAATATACATACTGGTAACACAACAACATCGTGAATAAATACAAACGGAAACGGGGATCAACAGGAATATTTGCTTGTATCTCGTATAATAAAGGTCTAAAATGTTTGGTATTTAAACTTCCAATAATGTGATTTATTATGTAGCAGAGTATTGTTTACGTAACATGAGTAGAAGTGGCGGTTTGCTGAAAACTGAAAAATGCAAATATCTCGGTTAATATTCAAGATAGAGAATAAACGTATATAACAATATTTATAGTAAATTTAATTTGCAACAAGATTGGTTATATACAATTTTTCGATCCGATGCATAATAATGGAGATATTTCGAATTTATGAAAATCCTCCCCTCTAAACCCCCCCTCCCACTGGTCCGATTTCAGCCGTTAACGAACTTGATCTTTCTTTTTACATAAAACGACTAAATATCGAGTTTGGTAACGATCAAACAAAAATTGCGACCGCTAGAGCGGTAACAGACAAATAAATATATATATATATATATATATATATACAGTTTTGAACGGACCTCATTTTCGTCATCTACTAGGTAGGATCGATGGACATTTGAAGAAAAATTTCGAAAATTCCGTCATGAGTACAACCTCAATAGCTGATTTCCCTTAAGGGAAATCTGCTAACATCCTCAGTTGGTTTAGTCAGCGGGTGCAATATCAAGAATTCTTTAAATGCTAGTTCTCGTTTCTTTTTTATCAATATTTCTTAATAGTGTCAATCTATTTTAAATATTTAACGTTAGTATTTTTTTGCATTTTTTCATATCATTCTATTATTTCAGAGGATTTCGAAACTTAATTGTATTAGGGGAAGTTTAGAACCATCATTTCTCCGATCGTCGTCGCACATACTAAAAGACCCTTACCCACGTTCCATAACTTTTTCAAGATAAAGAATGTGATATATATAGATATATCATTGACATAACACATAACGGGACTTAAAATATGTAAAATGTATAATAATAAAGAATAAGACTCAAAAATTTATAATGCATATATGAATTTGAAATTGAAAAAAAAAAAAAATGCAAGTAACAATAATTTGGATATGATGGGAAAAAAAAAAAAAAAAGATTTTCTCCAAAGTAATTAGTTTTATTGTGCTTTTTTTTTTTTTTTGTCTTTTTTATGAATGTATTTTAAATTTATATAAAATGCCCTTACTATAGGAATATTACCGAGGAAAATAACTTACACACACTCACATTATATATAAAGGGGAAAAAATATACTCACTTTGGTTTTATACTTCAAAAATTTGGTGTATTCTTCTTTATTCATGAGAGGCTTCTCTACAAACTTCAACATTCCATTTTTACTTTTTTGTTGTTTTTTGGGGGGAGAAGTTTCAGAAACTATCTTTTCAATTTCTTTCACTAAGCTTATATGCTCCTAAAACCCAAATATAACCAGATGATAAATAGATAATTCTATGAAAAATAAATGAAGGTTTTAAGCATACAACTCCTTTTGTGGCTATTAATATTACAATATTCTTTAAAATGTATATAACTCTATTTAATCAAGATTAAACACAATTTATTATTTACGAGTAAACTTCTCTTTTTTCCAGATTGGAGGATTTTAATTTTTATAGATAGGGGAACAGAGGAAATCAACCACAAAATCAAAAATACACCAAGAGACTTCAGGCATCACTGGTCAACTACACATATTCAATTATGATGAATTTTATGCTTCCCTAGCTTAGTGATTACAAGCTAGACTTTCAACAAGAAATCTCAGTTCAAATCCTGAGACTACAACCCAAAATGTTCCTTAAGTTTGTGACTAGTGGGTTAATTATGTTTTCAACTAAAGCTGGCTTTACTGGCTTATGAGTTTAGTGGCAAAGCTGGTTAACACTGCTTTCTTACTGAGCTGTTCATCGTGTTGTTATCTAAATGCCTGTATAAGTGCTATGTCCTTTCTTTTAGATTTCATAAATGTTTTCTTATGTCAATACAGTGACTCTGATCATATTCCCTTTGACTCTTCACTATTGTACTTGTAGCGGCAACTCATATACTTGTGAGTCACTCGCTATAAAGAAGGTGACCAGTATAAAAATAATACTGTATGATTTTGAAATATAGATAGTAAAAAAAGGTTAACTACAATTGTGAGTGCTTGTTAGCATTGTTTTAGCTGGTGTTAGCTATGGCCATAGAAACGTTAAAAACTGTTGATAAACCCTGTAAATAGACTTTTTCTTGTCCCATGTAAATATTTCCTGACCAAGAAGAAATTATTGTTTTTAATATACAAGTTAAAAGTGAACATGACTATTTATTTTCCACCAGTCCACGAAATACTAATAAGTTTTTTCTCTTTGGCAGCTGAAACTGATAAGTCACAGATTAATTCTGTAAATAAATTTAGGGTAGTTGAAGAACCAACTCAATTGAACTTATCCTTCCCTGAAGATCCTTTTTTGTGTAACCTATTTTAGGGAAACCACTTTTGAACTCTCTTTAGGATGGTACCTAGTCCTTTAGGATGATCTCTCCTATTTTTTTCAGAATCTGAGTTTTACATTCTTCCATGTACCAAATGCTCTGTTCTTGATCTGGTCAGCCATTTATTTCAGCACAGTGGGTAGGTTTCACCTACTATTTGCAACAGTTCTGGTGCTGGTTTACACAGCCAGAACCCCCATCCCATGAGTCAGCCTTAGCTTATTCAACTTTCTGGATGTGGATGACTTTTTTGGTCTCATCCTTAACTGAAAGTCATAGCTTTTCTGAAGTCAGACGTTTAACTGAACTTTAGTTCACCAGTAGCTGAGAAATAACGAAATAGAGTATACAGTCAGTGTCTGATTACCTGTAATCTGGTAAAGACGAGGGTTTCATAGAAAAGATACAGTAGATCATTTAGACTAAAAATCTTTAAGTATGCATACACCCAGCTAAATACAAACTTATAATATAGGACCAATAGAAAATTGAGGCACACTATATTTGAAAAATAATAAATGCTCATTTTTTATATCTAGATAGTCAATCTTCTTGATGAATATGTAACAAGCTCACAGTTGTTGGGAAGGATAAATTCCTATTGTGAATTGTAGAGTGGCAAACATTTCTTTTTACCACTGTGTCAGTCAAATGGTTCTGTACGCACAACAATTAAAAGAATGTGCTCTTCATGAAGAGGAAATAGATTAAATAGATGAGTTGGGTTTGGCATCGGAGCCATTCCTCTTCAGGGTATGGCAGCGATGTCCGGGGGAGGGAACTGCAGGGGTGGCACATCCTGGAGCATGCAAACAGTCTATTTCTTAGAGGTTTAGACCATAATGATACAGCTGAGTAGGCTGACGAAGCTCTTGCCTACAACCAGTTAGGGCAGAAACTGATGGGTGGTGTCCCCTCTTCATGGCTTTGTGTTTACCGGTCACAGATGTGGTGGTCGTCGTTTGCACCCTCTGTCAGGGGTGCCAAAAGTGATTAGAGAAGGGGCTTCTCAACCTCTTCGGTCACATATACAATAATCGTTTGATTTAATGAGGCGATTATCAGAGAATTGAGGATCTGTTGGAGTGATAGGAATCTTTCATTCCCACCTTTAAGCCCTATGGCTAGGACAGGGTGAGAGGGGTTGAAGCCTAACGACCAGCTACTCTCTCTTTCCATTTCTGTCCTCCTGTGGCCCTACACACTGCCACAAAGGGTCTGCGAGAACTAAGCAAGTTTCCGGCTTACTGACCAGACACACTGATATCATCTCAAATTTTATCTATTTCTCACAGCATATGAAGGACAATATTTAATAATTTTCCCTAGATACCTCTTTTAACAGAAATGGTATAAGAATTATTTATCACTCATTTTTGTAAGGTTAAAGAAGCACTTTTTATATGGTAAATACAAGTCCAGTCATTGAAAAAAATTGAAGTCCTTTCTTGAGCCTATATTCATAAATATTTAATTTATTTTAGTTAAATATATAAGCACACTACATCTCACCAATTCATGTATTTCTGCAGGAGTCTTTGATTGCACAGTTTCTGCAGGCCTTGCATCACCTCTAAACAATTCAATCTAGAAAAAAAAAGGAATTAATTTAAAAACAAGTAATTTTACAAACACATACTCACACACACACACAAATGTAACTTCAGTTTGAAACGTTTTTTTCTTTTTCTTTCTGAAATTAAAATCATAATAATAATTTTCTTTCACAAGGAATTAAAATTTAATAAATAATTTTTGGTTTTGGAGTCTGTTTGCCCCATTTCCATTACTGAATCAAATATGATGAAACTTGGTATGAGTATTTAGACCAACTTAGAATTTAGGCTACAATAAAATACTAGGAGACAAATATTTAGGAGTGGGGGTGGTGGAGGCTTAAATGAAAAATCAAGATTTTTTCTAAGTTACTTTTTTTTTGTCTCATATAGGATTTTCAGCAAACAAACAAAATATGTTTAATTTGTTATTTAGAGTAACTTTTGTTGTATCCACTTTTGTTATGTAACAAAGATAAACAAACACTAGAGCATAAAAAATATGGCATTAATAAAACCTTTTATGGTCAACTAATGACAAAATTGAACTTTATGAAATTCATTATTTGAATAAGAATTGAATTCTCATTGATTATAAACCTTAAATTTTCGAACTTAACAGAAGAGGAGTTACAAGGAACGTCTAAATTGAAAAATTTTGATTTTTCATTTCCCCTTCAATTTTCAAGTTGCCAAAAGTTGTTTAATTTGTTATTTAAAATAACATTTGTTAAATAATAGTGTATAAAAAAGACCTACTGATAAATATAACAAACATACTTGGCATTTATAAGGAGCATTAATAATTTAACCACCTCTGTATTTGTAGTTTAGAAAAGTAGGATTAAACTTTCAACCATATTAATAGTTTTAGACCCAAGGAAGAGTGAATGGTTAATCAAAAATAAAATTGTGTTGCACATGGGTTGTGCCCATTATGCAATTTCGAACAATTTTCTCAAATGTCCATCGATCCTGTTCAAAATTATGTATATGTATTATGTATATATCTCTTAATGCTCTAGCAGTTGCAATTTTTAGTTGATCATTACTAAAATTGATATTTAATCCTTTTTTGCAAAAAAGAAAGATCAATTTCGTTTATGGTTGAAATCGGAGAAGTGGAAGGGCGGGGTTTAGGAAAGAGGAAATTCAAAAAAATTGTATTATCTCTGTTATTATACATCACATCAGAACATTGTATAGAAAAATTAATTGGAAATTTAATGTTCTATACATATTTGCTGTATCATGAATATTAACCAAGATATTAGGATTTTTTAGTTTTCGACCTTTAGTAAACCCCCACTCCTACTCATGTCATATTAACAATAAGCTGTTATATCATGAACAACTTTTTTGGAAGCTTAAATACGAAGTATTGTTTTCATTAAAACTTTTACTGTGGGAGGTACTTAGAAGTTTGCTGTGTGGTGACATCATCATTTAAGATTTTATGTTCTGAGAACAAAAATATTTATTTGATCTATACTATACTTGATATACTTTGGATCGATGGACATATGAAATTTTTTTTTCAAAAATTGTGTCATGAGTAATAGCAGATTTCCGTTAAAGGGAATCTGCTAATATAAGAGGTTCTCTTTAGAATGAAATATTAAAAAATATTACAAGATGTCCAGGTGGCATTAAGCGAATACTGTATAATATTTAAAATTAACATTACCTCAAGAGGGTCTACATGGGATGTTGGACGAGATATATGCAGAGATCTCATAATACTGCTCTGTCTTGGATGTATTGCAGTGGATTCCATCACTGGAGCAGGAAAGCTTTCTCTTAATGTCGGAATGTCTCCAATATCAGTCTTAAAAATTAAGGCAAGATCAATAAAATATTTCCTTTAGTAACCAGAAACTGCTGACATCTATTAGAAATGTACTTACCTGAATTTCAGGTTCTCTGTAAATAGAGAAGCATAAATTAATTTTTCAGTTGTTTACTCAATTAAAATATGTGTATATGTATGTGTGTGTGTGTGTGTGTGTGTGTGTGTGTGTGTGTGTGTGTATATATATATATATATATAAAATAATTACTTACCTAGGAGGTATATCTGATCGAAGTTGTTCTGCCTATATTAAAATAATAAAAGCCCTTTAATATTCAGGTTATTCAAGTATTATATTTTAAAAAAGAATGACATTTTGAAAGCAATGTTCTTACATCATCGAAAGGCATGTCTGCACTCCATAGCATATCACCACCAATAGCTATACCCTTTACCTGCAACAATGTATATTAATTTTCATTTAAAAAAGATTAATTGGAGAATATCATAACAATTCTCTAATAGAACATATTATTTGTTTTTTCACAAAGAACTGGGAAAAAAAGTTGAGGCTTCTATGTCGAACAATGCAAGCCGGCATTGCTACTATATTAAATTATCTCTTTCAATGCACTTTTCAATATTTATTTAGTGGATTATCACTTATCAATTTTTTGACCAAAAATTCATAATTTTCATTAACTTGTTCAGAAATGTTGAACGAATTCCAGAAGAAAAAATTCCAAAATTAGCATTTCTTTAGCATTTTAGCATGTATGTACTATTTTTACAAATTTTTAATAAAACAATTATAATTTTTTTATGAATTTGTAATTGAATCATATTTTTCTATGACACAGAGGACTGAAGATGGGGGCAGGTTGCCCTGAAAGTACTTTGCCTGTAATAAAAGGACTTTTAACCCTTTCCTTGGGCAAAGCCACTATAGTGGCTTGAGACGAGCCAATATAGTGGTTTTGCTCAAGGAAAGGGTTAAGAGTGGAGGTGTTGACCTTATTTAATCCTTGAGTTAATCACTTACTACACAAAAACTCTAATTGCAAAACCCATTCAAGTGAAGCTGAAGGACTTCAAGGTCTAAAATGCCCCCCCCCCCCAATAAATATGATTAGTATTTTTTTAATAAAAAAAGTAATATCTAAATAATTTTATTTAAAAAAATGCATTTATTACTTTGGGTTTGTGATATGTATGCGTAGCATGACACTAATAGTTATTTATTGTTGTTATTATGATGTTCATATAAATGATAATGAACCCTATTTTAAATGAAATAGCATGAATATAAATATACCTTTTTTTAAAGACTGAAGCAATATGATAAATTTTAGAATATTAAATGAATTAATTTTTAACTACAGCTTAACATAGTTTCCCCAGTACAACTTAAATGCAACAATATGAGTAAGTATTGCACCAGAAAGTTGGGTGATGATGCTTTCGGTTGATTTCTTGGTCCAGAGACAGTGTTTATGAGACATTTAAAATGTTCTACTCCAGAATAAAAGTAAAGAGTACTTGGATACTATGGGACAAATAGGCAGTCATCTCGTCCAATTACCCTAGACAAATGAACAAAGTAATTTAAAACTAGAGAAAGATAGGTTTCTCAATGAAATATGATTGGGTTCAATAATTTAAAGAAGTTAATAAATTTATTTTTGATTAGTTATGATTTGCAGCCACGCCAGGAGCTCCTGATTTAATGATATAGTTGTGTTAGTTGCTAATAAGTTTTGCTCCTGAAGAGATGTACTATGAACTGAAAGATTCAGAGCCAATACAGATAATCAATAAGATTGTGTATCACTTGGAGGTAAAGGGTCAAAATGTATAAAAACACTATTTTTCTTTCATTTGCTTTATTAAAATTCATGTTTCATGTTCTTTACATTAACGTCTTATCAGGAGTACAATCCTTACTACAAAGTCAGCCTATGGCCTAGAGAGATATCCTTTCTTTTGACCGGCTTTTTCCATATTGATAAGAAGATACAACCTGGTACCAAATGCTACCATAAATCGATACATGGTTACAATCGATTTTAATATATTCATGTCCAAACTAAATCAACGTTTCAAAATAATTTAACTATATAACAAAAACCAAAAAAAAATAAAACTTTTTATTTGAGGAAACTGAAAAAAGTACTCTTCAAGTGCCCAAACTCTGTTTTTTATTTAGTGCCTTTTTCCTGTTTTTATATATGTATGTTCTCTTTCTTTTTATTTTAGTTGTACTCTTTTCTTTTCCCCAAATTTTTACGTTGTCAAAATCAAAAGAATGTCCAAATTTAAGGTCTGTAAGTTATGCTTTATTTACCGTATTGTAAATAATTGTCTGGTACCTTACTTGAAGCAGAATGTTATATATAATAATTTTATGATTATAAAATGAATTACATCCTGGATAAATTCATGAAGTGGGTGTTAATGAATAACAAATTTTAAAAACACAGCTTCCTCTACTAAAAGAAAATAGCATATCTCTCTAAAGTTTAAATGGAAATATTTTTAAAATTGTCTACATTTGACTACATAGTTTCACATCAGTGATCTAAGCGGAAGGAAGCTGAGACTACATTTCCTACAGGGCCAGAACGGCTCGGTGGATTTTTGCGAAATTTGGAGTGGCGGAGGGGACGAGGCTGACTAGCAGTGCCCTGTAATTTGGTGTAGGGTAGAAGACAGGAAGGTGCGGAATTGAAGAAGGTAGGTGGATATATCCTATTCCGTATTTGGCAGACTGGTGGGGACGCCTAATCCTGGCTGGGCTAGCCTTATCTCTAGCTCCTAATCCCTAGTGCCTTACCTCTCAGTCTGTTTATGCTTTAGAGGCTTAGTGTGAATAGTGCGGTTTACTTTAAATATTTTTATGAATGAGTGCGTGTGAGTAATTCCAGGTATTCTTTTTTAATATTATTATTATTTTATTTATTTATTTACTTTTTTTTTTAACTAATAGTTTATGGTCTGCGGGTCGCACAACCGGGATCTCGGTTTTGTTCAGTTATTTTGTTTGTTTTTTTTTCTTTCCCAGTGGGCTTGTTGGCATTCTCCATGTACACGGTAGTTTTTCTTTGAGATATCTAATATTTTTAATAACATGCTCTCAGAGGAAGAAATTTCTCGTACCGCGAGTCTGGCAGCGGAACGTTTTAAAAAATTAGTCAGTTGCTTTGGAGATGAAGCATTTACAGGGTTCGGGGGAGATGCAGAGTTGGACTTGGTTGAAGTGGTTTCCTGTCTAGGCAGCCTATACCAGCAAATACAGGAGTTGATTCAGGGTGATAGGAGGATAGAAGGCCAGACAAAGTCAGGAATTTACGACCATTTAGGAGGGATTTATGACAACGTTATTAAAATGAGCCATGAATTAGTTAGAGTGAGGGCCAAAAATGACTCCCTAATGGAAAGGCTGTCTGACAGGGACGCTTTGATAGAGAGAAGGATTGGAGTGCTTGAGGCTGCGGTTGAGGCGATGTCGGGTGATCGCCCGAGAGACGTGAGTCCCTTATCGGGAGACTCCCCGATGTTGGCGGCCGTGCCTCCAGTGCCCAGGCCTAGGTCCAAGGCGGGAAAGCCCTTGTACGCATCGATTTTGAGGGACAGAGTGAGCAGGGTAGTGGTGACCCCTGAAACTGGCTTGGATGTGGCCTCGGCGGAGGAAATTTGTGAAAAATTAAAAGAGGGAGTCAAACCTATGTCCCAAGGATGGGAGTTGATAGGCCTACGGAAGAGGAAGGATAAAAAGGTGGTTATTGTAACTCCCAACGTCGAGGCCGCTCAAAAGATCCGGGAGGATCCGGTTTTATGTAGCCTGGGTCTCCGGGCAGACGAGCCAATACGGAAGAAAGCGCCCCGTCTAATAATATTTGGCATCCCTAGGGCTAAATCTGACAGTGAGGTCATCCAATTGCTTTCAGAGGAGAATGAGGTATTGGACTTATCTGTGGATGATAAGAAAAAATTATTTACACCTCTATATAAGGCAGGCAAGAAGGATAGTCCTAGGGTGCACTGGGTTATTGAAGCCTCGCCTGACCAGCGGAAGGCAATACTCGCCAAGGGTGGTGTTAATTTAGACTGGGAAAGATGCCGCTTGGAGGATTGTCTAGGCATCTCAAGGTGTTACAAATGTCACCTGTACGGACATGTGCGAGGCCGATGTCACCACAATGAGGTGTGTGATCACTGCGGTGAAGAAGGGCATACGCGTGGTGCATGTCCTTCGGGGAGCAAGCAGGGAGCGTGTCCTGCCTGTAAGCGCTTTGGAAAGTCACTGTACCACGACGTTAGAAGTCCGACGTGCCCAGCTTATCTGAGGGCCTATCAGTTGATGGTTGACCGGACAGACTATGGACAGCGATAGGCAATCATATAAGTGTGAGTACTGCGAGCGGTGGTTCACAACCAAGAGCGGAAGAGGACGTCATATGAAATGTACCCACCCCAGAGAGTTCAATGATGCTATTGTCCTTGGTAGTGTGCGGGCAAGATGGGGAACCGAACAACTTCTTGTACTAGCATTGCATGAGCGTAGATTGAGGCAGGAAGGTTATCCAGGTACATTGAACGAACGACTAGCTGAGTTAATGCCTGGTCGAACCTGCCGTGCCATAGAAAGAGCTCGAGCAAAAGTGGAGTATTTTGAAGTATATCAAGGACTTAGCCAACCTGAGGAGCTAGAGGGAGAGACTCGTGAACGGCCACCTTCGGAGGTGGGGAACCTTGACCGGGGGGCTTTTATTCTTGTACTCGAGGGCATCGCTGAGCGTTTAGTGGGTATGGGACCGGTCTATGGCCCGGCTGTCCTGGCCCATGTTCTTAGGCAATGTATTGCTGGGGAAGATGTTGCTGGATCGCTGGGACAGTGGATTGGGCTTCACCTCGCAGGCAAAGATGAGCCGCCTCGGAGAGGATGTCAGGATTCGGTGAATCCTGTGGGGCGGGAGTATGGCCCCCGACGGAGAAATCCCCGGCGTGTCGACTACGCCAGGATCCAGAATCTCTGGAATAAAGATAAGAAGGCGGCGGTTGCCGAGATCCTAGGAGAAGCTAAACCCGGTGGTACTCATGGAGTAGGCGAGCTGGAGGCTTACTGGGCACCCATTATGGAGGAGAGGTCGAGCCCCTGGACGGCTCCCCGTGTTGAAGGTCCTAGGATCAATGATGCATCCAGTATCTGGACGCCTATCACGCCGGAGGAGGCCGCAAGGCATATGCCTGAAAGGGATTCCGCGACTGGACTGGATGGTGTTTCTGCAGAGAAATGGCGGGCGGTTCCTGGCGTGCTGCGCGAGGCTGTCCTTAACTGTATCATGGCTATTGGTAAGGTTCCGTGTGGGCAGCTTCGTGCGCGGGTCACGATGATCCCCAAATCAGACAGTCCAGTTAGCCCTGGTGACTACCGGCCGATCGCTGTGGCCTCTGTTATTGTCCGTCATTTGCACAGAATTTTGGCATTCAGGCTGGCATCAATCGTCCAGCATGTTCCGGAACAGAAAGGGTTTCTGAGTGGCATTGATGGGGTTGCCTGCAATGTTTTTCTCTTGGACTCTGTGCTCCGGAATGCTTGGAGGAAGAAACGGAACATTTGCTTAGCAGTCCTGGATGTCAAAAAGGCTTTTGATTCGATCAGTCGTCATGCGATCCTGGCTGTTGCTAGAGCCCGTGGTCTACCTGAGGGTTTTGTTAGATATCTTGATGGTATCTATGCAGGGAGCGTCTCGGTGATATGCTGGAGGTCGGTGTTCGAGGGACATTTTGCCTGGCCGTGGGGTCAGGCAGGGTGACCCGCTCTCACCGATTTTATTTAATATGGTCATTGACCATGTGATTGAGGCATCACGGACGCGAGTCGGCTTTCTTTTGGGTACCGTCAGGCTGTCGTTCATTGCCTATGCGGACGATCTCATTCTTCTAGCATCCTCGGAAGAAGGTCTCAACGTGTCTCTCAGACGGCTGGAATGTGCGCTTCGGGATTGTGGTTTGGAGCTAAATCCAGGGAAGTGTGTCGGGTTGGAGCTTAGGTCCTCAGGCCAACAAAGGGTGGTCAAGGTTTGCCCAGCGTCGGGTCTTAGGGTTTCCGAACAGCCTGTTCGGGCTCTTGGAGTTGAAGATGTCTGGGTGTACCTTGGCGTCCCGTTTTCTCATCGTGGTGCGGAGCCTTTTGTGCCTAATTGGATGGACGTGATGTCTAAGATCGATAGAGCACCACTGAAGCCGCAGCAGAAAATGGAAGCTTTGAGGACTTACGTTTTACCCCGGTGGTTCCATGGGTTGGTGCTTGGAAAACCCAACCCGGTTGAGCTCCGTCGAATGGATGTGGGTATAAGGGCTTTTGTACGCAAATGGCTGCATCTCCCACGGGATTCCTGTAATGCATTTATTCATGCTGGTCGGAGGAATGGTGGGACTGGAGTTCCTTCGTTCGCTTCAAATATACCCTTTCTTAGGGCCAAACGGTTAGGGTTCGCTGGTCACTTATTGGGAGAGAGGGGAGCGACGCGGGAGGTGAGACAAGGGCTTGGTGGGGGGTTGTTGCCACCTGAAAATGTCCTGGATGTGAACGTATCATGTATGAATGAGCTGTATGCAAGGGTTGACTGTAAGGATTTGAGTGAATGTAGAAATTGTCGGGAAAGCAATTCGTTGCTTTCTCGAGGATTGTGGGAGGGGCAATCCCTACCAGGATGAGGACATCCCGGGGTCAGCCGGAGCGGAGGAGGAATGCCACTTGCCGAGCTGGTTGTGACTCCCTGGAGACGATGGCCCACATCATGAGCATCTGCCCATATACTCGCAGGCTAAGGATATACCGGCACGACGAGATAGTGAGATTTGTAAGGCGGGGTTTCATCATGAGAGGGTGGCACACGTGGCATGAAAATGTTTTTATTACCCCACAGGGTAAATTTAGGCCGGACTTGGTCGTGGAATACAAAGGCAAGGCCGCGATTATTGATGTGCACGTGGTCACCGCGGCGGGACCCCTGGAAGACAGCTTCTTTAGGAAGAAAAGCAAATATGATCAGCTGGAGCTGAAGGCTGCTGTTGCCAAGCTCGCTGATGTGGAGCCAGGCATGGTGAGGGTTCTGCCGGTAACCCTGTCTTACAAAGGCGTTTGGTGCAAGAAGAGTGCAGATGGGCTGCGAGAGCTGGGAGTGAGTCAGGCTACACTGGAGTGGATCACCATCAAAGTGCTCAGTGGAACCTGGTTCGTGTGGGCCAAGTTCAGTACCTTTCCTCGAGGCTTCAGAGCAGCTGGCAGACCAAGAGAAGGTGTAGGATAGGCTCGGCAAGTATGGTGGCAGTGTCTCAAATCTATGGTGTGCTCATTTCAGGACGAACCTTGGAGCGACGCTTCGGCGCAGAATTCAGTGATTGTTATTTATTTATTTAAGTATGTTTTGTTGTTTTCATTTATTTTATTATCAAGAGGTTTTGTTTATATATAGTATGTTTCTATATGTTTTATATTTTTCTGCTGGTAGCTTTAGTTTTAAGTAGGTTTTATTTCTACGAGTAATGTTTTATTTTGTTTTGTCTTTTGCTTTTATAGCTTTTTTTTATTTATTTATTTTTTTTATGAGTATATTTATGTTCATGATGTATTACTTTTAAACAACTATGTTTGAGGCTTTTTTTTTTTTTTGTTGTTGTTTTCTTCTGTTTTATTTATTTTCTTTATATCTTTTTTTTTTTTGTTGTTAGATACGTCTTAGGTTAAGGCAAAGAACTCTCTTTTTTTTTTTTGGGTGCTAGCACCTTTTTTATAATGTCCTTTAGGGACATCCAAGGGGTTAGGGACCCCCTTATTAATTGTGTATTTTATAAAGTGTTATAGGCTAGGTGAATTATGTTGTTGTTATTAGTATTTTATTATTCTATTTTGTGAAATGTGTTTAAAACCCAAATAAACAAGTAAAAAAATGCTTTATTTACCGTATTGTAAATAATTGTCTGGTACCTTACTTGAAGCAGAATGTTATATATAATAATTTTATGATTATAAAATGAATTACATCCTGGATAAATTCATGAAGTGGGTGTTAATGAATAACAAATTTTAAAAACACAGCTTCCTCTACTAAAAGAAAATAGCATATCTCTCTAAAGTTTAAATGGAAATATTTTTAAAATTGTCTACAGCTAATTAACCTCTCGACAGGTTTGTGTCAACATAGTATGTCTTTTGTTTGATGCCTAGTTTGAAAACATATTTTTGAATGAAAGTATTTCTGAGCCACCTGATGTATATTAAGAATGCCCTTTTTCATAGAAATCTGATTGTAAGGAGTTTTATAAATAATAAGTTATCTATATACAATAATAGAGGTAAAATAATAATACTCACATTTGAATAGCTTGGGAAAATGTTGCCTCGGATATTTATGTCAATAAATTCCATAGGAAGATCCTTCCCTATTTTACCAAAGTAATAATAAAAGTTAGTGAAAAACATAATAGGTGAGAAAAATTCATATCTCAGAATGATAGCATGTGTTGAGTTCATTATTTTAAAAGAATAATGTGACTAAAAAATTTGACATTCCAACACTAGGTCCTGAGAACAGACCACTTTCGCTTTTTTTTTTTTTTTTTTTTTTTTTTTTTTTTTTTTTTTTTTGTTGGATCACTATTTCTCTCCCACTTATCAGTATCTCAGGTCTCACTTAAAAACAACTTCAGTTCTTTTTCATTCACAGAAAATAAAATAAAATACATGTTCTCTGGGACAATAATCTATTTCTAGCAACCATTTTCAATACAGTGATGACTCACAATCATTTCAATTGAATGGTTGCTTAAATTGAAGGGATTAACTCATAAAGAGGTGATGACAATGTGAAAAAATCCAGTGTGCTGAAGGTTGTTTCCTAGAGAGTCGTACCACAAAATACCAGCGGGACATATGATATAGATATATATGATGGATCATTTGTAAATTGCCATTTACCTTACAAGAAATGACAAGGGGAGCTGTAAACTACTACTATTTTACTCACTATATGTAAGGTAAAAATTCAATAATTTAAATTTTTTTTTTTTTTTTTAAACAGAATTTGGATATTTATAACCTCACTATCATATAAGTCTAAAAACAAAACATCATTTGTCATAATTAGCCTGTATTAAAAACACTTTAATGAGTACTAATAAAATAGGTCTTGTGCAATAGTATTTGGTATATCTTCATTATTAAACGTGTCTTTAAGAAAAGTTACTTTAAATATCAAAATAAACAACTTTTGTTATGTGCATACTTGACTACAATCAATCCTGGTATCTAGTGCATATGTGTTTATGCACATGACTCAAAGACAGTAAACGGTAGACGGCTCTGGTGCTGTAGTTGGCCCCAATAATTACCAGTTAAAATTGACGCCTGTAGCTCTTATAGAGCTGAGATGGAGGCCACTGCATGAGTGTTGTCAAGAATTAAAAGCTGCCAAGAAATAGTACTGTGCACTGATTCATTAAGCTCAGTACATGGAATTAACAATGTTTACTCGGCAAATCCTTTCACTGTCAAAAGTTTTGAACAATTTCACTGACTAAACTCTAACAACATACACATTACTCTTTTATGGTTCCCCGGACTTACAAACATTAAGGAAAGTATAGAGATCTTGAAATAAATAGAGACCATCTTAAAACAGAAGTAAATTTTTAAAAGTCCGTCATATAGGTACTGCGTAAAATAAGCTGAATTCTCGTGCACTGGAATATTTGCAATGTCACTATCAATTCTAGATTTCTTCTGCAGAGCATGCCTATGTCAATAGGAATTAAAATATAAGTTGGACTTGAGATATTTAGAGACAGAGGTTCTAAAGTAAAAATTGGATGAGTAGAAGTGGGGGTTTACAAAATCCTGAAACCAAAAAAACTCAAATAACAATATTAGAATTGGAGAAAAATAATAGTTGTATAAAATTAAAATTCCAACAACATTGATTGCACAAAATTTTTGATACAATTCATAGTAACAAAAATATTTTGAATTTTCAATTATTCAACCTCTAACCCCACCCCCTCCCCCAAACTCCATTTCAGCCATTACCTAATATAATCTTTAGTTCTCCATGAAATGGTTATGTATATAGTGTGGTGCTGATAATATAAAAAGCATGTATTTTAGAACGTAAAATCGCAAATGATGCCAGATCAAAAATATTAAAGTTCACTGAAAACAACACTAAGTTAAAATAAAATGGTTCATGATATAATAGCTTATTACTAAAACCACATGAGTAGGAGTGGGTTTCTATTGAAGGCTGAAAACTAAAAAATGTAAATAAATATGTTGCTAAATTTAATACAAATTGGTTAACGTATTTTTCTGTAATGAAACAGAAATACTGATTTCAAATGGACAAATTAAATCTTGGTGTGAAACAAAAAAAAAAACACAGTAGAAGAAAAATAAGACCCAACAGTGTGGAATTAATTTTTTTTATATTTCGTGTTAGGTATTAATATGTTAAACTTTGCTCAAACAAACTTGATGGCACTAAATAGAAAAACAAAACTTCTAATAAATTTCTTCTTTAAATTATGACTATTTTTATGAATTGCTGCCTGAAAGCTTTCCCATTAAACAAATGATTGACTTGCAAGTCAAAGAAGAGCAAAATTATTTGAAAAATATTTGTTTTTAGATTACAAAATCCATGTACTAGTGAGTCTAAAACCATAAATAAATGACAAAATAAAAGAATTAAAGTGAACTATTGCTAATGTGATCTATTATCTTAAGACAAACAAATTACTAAAAGATTTCATTTCGAATGGCATACCTTTGACTTTTCTCATCTTCGGTTTCCTGTAGAAAGAAAATGAATTAACGTTTATTTATTTATATAATAAAATGTCTTTTCTATTTTACTATTTAATAATGAATAATAACAGAGTGATTAAAAAGTCAATATTCCAAGATCCTTTATTTGTGGTTTAAGCAGGGCTAAAAAGAAGCATATTGGAAGATTTAATTTGACCTGGCTTGATTTACTGTCAGTTACCTTAATCATCATGAGTAAACTAGGGTCCTCGGAGAGAATGATGCATTTTTTTTTAGCGAAACTGATAAGCTGAATCATAAACAATACATATCAGAATTAATATGGAAAATGTTTTAGATGGGTGATGTGCAGTATATATTAGGAATTGCATAGGACTTGGAATATTACCTTGTGGAACTGCGGCAAGTTGGAGGAGCATAGAGAAGATAAGGAAATGTTAATTGGAAGTTTCAATTATAAAAGAGGATTTGAGAATATGACAATAAATAAGAGGGAAAAGGATTTAAAATGAGGAAATAAATAAGAAATATTATTCTTGTTTAAATAAAAGACTTTGATGTCATATATTACCAAAAGCCTGGGTTACTTTGGTTTAATCCAGAAGAGACTTTCTTAATTTCGAATGTGTACGAGAAAATGTCATTGATAGTATGGGAATTGAGGGTTGTAGATTGAGATTAGACAATTCAGAATAATTTTCTGTCAAGTGGTTTGCTTGGAACAAAAAGGCATCAAATACGTTGTAACATCAAAAGTTCAACTAAGGAACACAATTTGAATGAATATTTGCTGCTTTCATTTAAATACAGGTGCAGTTGAAAAACTGCCAACAGAAACCAATTTTTGATCCCTACAGGTCTAGAAGTAAATCTTGTTCTTCCTAAATCTTCATTTGATGAGGATTGGCAGGTATGTTTTAGATTTGAGCAAATGCTCCTTTACCTTAAACATAGTTTTATTAAAATACATACACATCAAATTGTGTAATTATAAAAAATCAAATGAACAAAAGAATACTCACAGTGTTATTTTACTAGTTGAAGTGTCTTGAACTTCTATGGCTTTCTCTTTCTGTCTTATTTCAACTAAAATGGATATTAATGACAAATCACTTAAGTATAGACAAATAACAAATACAAAAAAAAAAAATAAAGCATTTTGGAACGACTTTGTATTTAATATTTTTAATACAATGCATTATATAGTTTTCAAAATAGATGTATAAACAGAAAAGAAAATTAAAAAAAAAAGGAAAAAAAAAGTGAAAATAAAACTGCTATAATGATAAAAAAAAATTCTATTGCCTAACAGCCCAAGAAGAGTCAGGAATAGTTATACTGCTTTAGTGTGAGAGTACAGTATTCAATCAGATACACTTTTGCTGCTGAGAGGACACTGACAAAAACATAGAAGCTCAATTCCAAGCATCCAACTCACAACTTAATGGAATATTAGTGAACAATCTCCAGTGTGGTTACTGGGTTTTGAGGCTCATTCCTCCATGCCAATTCATTATTATGGGGAAATTGGGTAGCTACAAGATTTCAAAAGAAGTAATCTTTGGTCTATGGTGCCAGCACTACATGGCCAAGAATACACCAAGCAAGTAATTGACCTCCCATCAAAGGGGTACAGCTTTGATGATTTATGAGTTATTAAAAGTAACCAATTAACATAAAGGCATATCACTTATAATTATTTAATAATCTCCCATTAAAATTAAAAGTAGTATATACCAGCGTGAGTAATCTGGATCTACTACTGGTAATTAACAGGAAGCATGTACAGGTTTGTCTAGTTCTTGCAGCTATGTGACTCATTTATTATTATTTTAATTTTTAACTCAGCTCTATTAAATTAGATTTGTGGAGTACATCAAAACATATTTTGGTATATTGTTATAACCCATTTAAGAAGCCTAGTCACAATTATCAAATGAAAAATTTGAGATCTGTGGATGAAAATCTTTTGAGTAACAATGCCAATCATGACGTAGGAGACATGTTACGTGATGGGAGTTGTAGAGGTTCCAGAGACTTTACCTCAGCAAGATTTGAATTTTTCTTTAGTACCACTAGCTCAGGAGAAAAAAATAGATTGAAGGTTTGAACAAAAATCTAACTGCTTTCGAAGAAACACCAATTAGAGAAACGCCATTAGTTGAAAACATTACCCAAAACAAAAAATAAACATGTGACATAAACTTTTCAAATAGGATAAATTTGAAGTCTAGTACCTCTCATTTAAACAATGTAAAAAATTATACTGAAATTATTAATCAATTAAAAAAAAATTTAATGAGTTAAAAATTGGGTTGCAGATTGAAATCAAGCTTCCCAAAATCTAGCCTTAGAAGAAATTGGAATTTGTATTTGGAATATCTAATTTTAGTGCTAGAAAGGGGAAAAAAAGTTAAATGAAAATGGTGAAATGACGTGCCTGTGACGTGAAACCCAAAATCAAATGCCAGCCCAAAAAAAAAAACTTAGGTTCAGAAAAAAAGAAGATGCTTCAGGGACATTGAAATGTCTAGATGTCCAAAAGCATTTAATGTACATTAAGAGAGTTGTATTCGGGAGCATTACCCAGACAAGAGAATTTGATTTCCTAAATTTTGTTGGGGGGGGGGGCAAACACTGTGGTCTTCTTGGCTCTATATATATTGTTTTGTATAATATATCAAATTAATGATGGCTCGAGTAATATAACAGGATTGACAAGTGGTAGCTGTCAATTAACATATACAAAGATGTGACATTCAGCATGATTTGAATAACCACAATATCAAAATGTTATTTTACAAGTTGTAAATGTCAGGAAGTGACAATTTGAGGAAGCCTTGGAAGTCCATTGAGTTTGTGAGTTCGAAACAAGGTATGCATATTGGTAACTCGTCAGTACTGGAAACTATAAAAAAGTCCACAGAAGAAGTTTTGGATCATTTATTTCAGATTTCATCCATTCATTCAGAGAGAACTGTTTTTATTACTACACAATAGGATTTCTACTTGCCATGCAAACGAAAATCTATCTCAAAACAAAGGCATTGTACTTTGTGATTTTCCTCAAAATAATGTATGTATACTTCAAAATGCTGCACATGGCTTTCAGAGAAACAATGCTCTACCAATAATGATTTACCATGCTGAAGAATAAATCAAAACTAATAATATAGTGCTCCTCAGATTTATTATAGATTCTGAAAAGTGGTTCTATCTTTCTTAAACAGAACTTGTCCTACATACTTGAGAAGTTGAATAAGTTTTTCTGATGAAGCAAGATAACAATACAAAAATAAATAAAATTTTCTCAATCTTTGTAATCAAGAAAATGATTTTGGCATCAAAGTAAATTGGAAGTTCCTTCGCATCACATAGAAAAAAGTATGCTGGAGGAACTGCTAAACAATCATCATAAATTTTCTATTTCTAAGAAACATCCGATGAGTAGAAGTAGGGGCTTACTGTAGTAGTGTACTGTAGAAGTGTAGGATTATAACATTATAAATGCAGAAGTATTTCTCCTGAAGCTATGTCTGGAATAATAGAGGCATAGTACAAGTAATCCAACCAATCTATCGGCAAGTTTTCTCACTAATAAGTACTGAAATGAAGATTCACCTCCAAAACTCAAGACTGTGAAACACAAATGGAGAAGAAAAAATGTCCTAGAATAAAATTGAAGATTGCCTTCTAATGACTTTTATGATTACCACTTCAAATGAAATTACTTTTCACTGCACCTAAGAAAAAGAGTTAAACACAAATTAAAAACAAAATACTTACTTGTGTATTTTTTAGTCAGGAATTGCATTTCCAAATCAAAAACCATTGAAAGGGCTTTAAAAATTCTTCTATAGTTTAACATCACAATTCTATCGGAATATGTTAAAGGTAATTCAGCATTAGGAAGTTTCTTTGAGTATTCTTCCAGTGCTTCACTTTAAAAAAGAAATATAAATTTAATATATTTAACCAACAAACACATTTCTTCAATTGACATGATCTGCATATGAACATTACAAATTGTCTAAGAAAATAAACCATTTATGTAATCTAATATTGGCATGTGTTAATAAATCCCTCCTTATATCATTGAGCCTTTAAATTATTATTATTTATTAGCGTTCAATTTTTGCTACTATAGCTAAATGGGATGGGTTATCTACAGGTTATCACCCTTTTCTAGCCAGGGTGGGACTAAAGATTTTATTTAATGAGTTCATCACAAAATAAATTCTTATTGTCCAGGCGGGGATCGAACTTGCATGGCTAAACTGTGCCATTAAATAAAATAGACATAAACTGCCTGAAAGGAAAAAAAAAACAGTTTTCCCCTCAGAAGACTTGTATATTTTTCTTTATTTTCAATAAGTCAAGATAAGGGCATGTCTATAGTTAAGTCTGAAGAGTGTCAATCACAGAAAAATATATCATATATGATAATAATATAACATAACATATGGTAATAAATACAATAATAAACATAATAAATGAAAAATATTACATAATATATGATAATTATCCAGGGCTCTTAACCTTGTGTGGTAAGGCATTAGTCATAATACTCATGGATTAATTTAGAGTCAAGGTCATATACAACATGGATATCAGAATTTCATTGGCGATACAACCATAAAATCGAACTCATTGTCCTACCTGCAACTGGTAGTACTAATTAGATAAAGAGTGTATATAACAGAAAAAAAAAATTAGTTTATTTTTCATTTGTGTATTTAAATAATTCAGCAAACTTCACATTTCAAATAGCTATTCTGGTGTGGAAAACTAAACTTTACAACATTTTGTCATGAGAGTAATCTGCTAAGTGGCTGTTGTCCTACTTTTTAAATAGCTTTTGCACTATAAAAAAAAAACGAACTTAACAGTGAGAACGAGCTTCTCTGAGATTGAGCCTTCATCTCCCAGAACAAAAGTTGGTCTCGTCATTTTAAACTATTTGCAAGTTCTTTATTCTCTTCATGAGAGAAAGAATTAGATTAGACTTCCAAATCAAAAATAGTGTTTGCTTCCATATGTATGAAGATGTGAGAGAATTTGTTACAAGAAGTTCACTTGGACCTATTTTGTTTTTGGCGAAGGTAGAAATATTCTAAAAATTAAATATATATTTTAGATATATTTTGGTGAGAAACATAATGAGGCAAATTTGCCATCTTTTTAGGTGGTGTATGGAGATGGGAAAACGAATGGAAATGGATTTATAGGTAACATAATAATAAAAATAAATTATTCTATTTTCATTATCACATTCCCCTGTAATTTAATAAACATAAGTGTGTGTATTAGAAATAGTAATACTTCTTATTCTGGACATCATATTATTTATAAACTATTCATATTTTATGGCAAGGGTCTCCAATATTTATTATTTATTTATATTTGGAAACCCATTCAATAAAATATAAAGAATATAGAAATAGTAATATTTCATCCATTAATAAAAATAATGCGTTTATACTCAGGAGGAATAACCTACTTTGAACCATGTAAATAAGTACAATTGATACGGTGTGTTGAGTATAGAGATGGTCACCATACTGAGAACGTTTCTGAATCAGTCTTCAGATAAATTGTTAGATTAGTTGTTAAAAGTTTTAGCCAATACAATCCTGGGTCAAGTCCCAACAAACAAAGATTTTTATCTTAATTATTAAAAATAAATTGATTAATTTCATTAATAAATCAATCAATTAATTATGATATAATCATAATAAACATGAATTAATTATGATATAATTACTATAAACATGTTAGAGTTGTGTGAATATTACACGGATACAAGTTATGTGACAAAATTATAAATGTGTACAAATGACTACATTTTAATGATATTAAAGTAAGCATTAAGTGAGTGATTAATTTAATTACTTTTTAAAGGAGATAAAAAATTATCGGCACCTGCTGAAATCAAACCTGTAACTCTTAGCTATTTAGTTATTCATGTTAAGGATGGAACCCACTTCCAGTCAGTAATTAATAATTTAATTAGTTTTTATTAAAAAAAAAAAAAATAATTTTCTCCAACTAAAAATTGACACCAATGGGTAGTCCTGGTCAAAACAAGATAGGTAAATTACTGATTTAGATAGCCAGGCACCCTAAGCTTGAATCCAGGAGGGTGAAGAAAAGAAATGTTTTCTCATGTAAAAGAGAGTTAAATTATTAATTATACCATAAACATATTAAAATATAATTATAATTATTTACGAATTATGAAATAGTATTTATCATGAAGAATAGATAAATGCTTTATTCACTAGTGGATAAAAATCAAGGGATATGCAACTGCTGCCACGCTTAGTATCATGCCCTTCACAAAGATAGTCTCTGAAGACGATGATTTCACTGGAAACATGTTAAACCAATTGAATAAAATATTTGAAGGATTAGTGAAATTATTTTAAATGTTTGGGCATCATAAACTTCTTTGAGCTATGTAATTAAACTTAAAAGAATACATGGCTGTTTTCATGAATGTATGTATTAAATGAGAACCTACTTTAAAAAAAAAAAAAAAACTTGGCAGGACCTTTCATATTCAATATTTTTTAAAAACATTAAAGTACATTGTGTAAGGGGATACAACTGATTTATAGATTTTTTTTTTTTTAAAAGCTCTTATTTTTTATTTAAGAAGCTAACAATTTTTGAAAAAGTTGCCAATAGTCTGAATTTTATCAATTTTAACATGGAAATAACTACTCCAGAAATTGTTAAGCAACGATTATTAGTCTTCACTTACAATAAATCATCCAATTTTGAAATCATTGCATTTCGTTTCTTTCTTCTTAATTCTGGAGGAAAGTCAATAAACCTTACAAAAGCTGTTAAAACTTCAGGTAAATCTTTCTCAATAAATGGAATGGACATGTTTTGTAAAATATTAATAATAGTTTTAATGAACTCTTTTTCTATTTCTTTTTAGTAAAAACTGCCAAGACTTTTATTACTGCAACAATGGTCTTCCAAGTAGACTGGTCTTGCAGGTACATACTTTAATACAATTTGGCGCGAAGTAACCAGTGTTGACAAGAGAAGTAATTATAATTATTATACTAACTATTATATTATAATTATTATTACTATTAGTATCATTATTGAAGACATTGCAAATTCTTTTTTAGGAAACTTTTGTTTACATGGAATGATGATGATACAAGAATGAGTCTTCCAAAGCTACAGTAAGAAAATGATTTAAACTATTCATTGATAAACAAATGATATGACATTTATTACAAGACTATAACTAAACAAAAAATTGTTTAAAGCCAATAAACAAAATAAGGTACATAAAAATAAATAACAAATCCTAAGAAAGCATCAATAGTCATCTACTGTAATGGGCAAATGACAGCTCCTTGTTATACCCACCCCTTTCTGAAACATTGAATTTTAGCTACGATACTAATAGCATCATTTATCATTATATTTCTTATGAATAATTCTATCAAATTAATTTATATGTATATGCATATAAGACAAACTTAGTAGGGTTTTAAGGCTGTGTGTATTTTTTCAACATAAGATAACGTATGGAACCCATAGAATCGTTTCAGAATAAAAATTTTCCCGCAATTTTTAGTGAAAACGCCGAATATTTCGGCTAAAGTGTATTTTAGCCCCCCCCCCCTAGCCGCCATCTTGTTACGCCACTGACAGGCATATTGCTTTCTGCTAGTGTTTACTATTCATATCGTTTCCGTTTTAGCTATGGCTCAACAAAGTGAGTGCACGACAAAGTTTTTTACTCAATTGGAAGTGCAGGGAAAGCGTGCCGTTATTGAATTGTGAATAAAAGTGGGATTCTTATCGCCTACGTACGAATGCCCTAAATGTGCGAAGAACATTTTTAACTTAAACAAATTTAAGTTAAAATTAAAATCCCCCAACCCCCGGTGTTAACCGCCTATGGCGTATTTTGGAAATTTTAAAGTGCTAAAAAATATAAAGTTAGAAAAACAAAACCCCCCACCCTCGGTGTAAACCACCGATGGCGTATTTTGGACATTTTAAAATGTTAATAAAGATAGGGTTAGAAAAACAAAATGGCCGCCGTCGTCATCGTGTCCCACCAAGGGGGGGGGGACTAAAATACACTTTCACCGTAGATTTCTAATTTTAATAGCCTTTAAGTTATACGCTAATTTTTAACATAAAAGCCCGTCCCACATGGGCTGCATAAACTGAGGTTTTCTCACGCACAGAATAGCACGCTGATGGTGTCATCTCACAATCTATTCACTATTAGCAGATTTCCCATGAGGGAAATTTCGAAAAATGCCCATCGATGCTAGAAGATAATGAAAAAAGTCCGTCACGCAGGGACTGCGTTAACTAAGCAGATTTCCCACGTGCGTCACGTATTTGCATTCATCTCAAAATGTAAAAATTCAAAGAGATATTTAACAATATTTGGTATTTAGGCTTCAAATGAAGTACTTCATAATACAACAGCTTTTTGTTAATATGATATGAGTAGGAGTGGGAGTTTACTGATGGCCGAAAACTAAAAAATGCAAATGTCTCGGTTAATAATCAAGATAATGAAAACATAACATAACAACATATATAGAACATTACACTTGCAATAAGATTGGTTCTATAAAAGGTTTCTATCCGACGCATAATAACGAAGATATTAAGAATTTCCAAATTCCCCCCTCTAAACCCTCTCTCCCCCGCCCCCGGTCGGATTTTACCTCTTAACGAACTTGACCTTCATTTTTACATAAAACGTTTAAATATCAAGTTAAGTAACGACCAGACTAACATTGTGACCGCTAGAGCGTTAAGAGACAAATTATAAATATATGAAACATTGAACGGATCTCATTTTCGTCGTCTCCTGGGTAGGATCGATAAACATGTGAGGAAAATTTTCGAAAGTCGCGTCATGAGCAAGAACTCAATTGCTGATTTCCCTTAAGGGGAATCCGCTAAAACGTGTTATTCTTGCTTATTATCTTTGACACCGAATATGAACGAAGTTACTGTTGGTGGAGACCGTCGTCACTGGCTGATGGTCGAGTACAGCTGGCAAGCGCTTTCGATGCAATGGCACCATCTTCAAGCCCGTCAAAAAGTTGTACTACGGCTTGAAGATGGTGGCATCGCATCGAAAGCGCATGGCAGCTGTACTCGACCATCAGCCAGTGACGACGGTCTCCACCGACAGCTATGACAACAGTATCATTTATACTGGCAGTTCTAACCCTTTATTTGAATTACCATGAACGATGTTATATTATGGTGATCGAATTTTCATCATATTAAACTATTCAAGTATTGTTTAAATACTTTCATTTATATCTCGAGTTATTCAGAGAGATTACAAAAGTAACCACTCATGCCATACTTGAATAATCAAACGTAAAACTCATTCAGTATTTCCTCATAACGTTAGTTGTCCCAATCGTATATATGAGTGCAGAAGGTGTTCATAAAATACACTCTTATTAGTTACAACTGATAAATTTGAAGGTAGGCTTTTCTTTTTTGCTGAATTCGTATAGAAATTTATTTATATACATCTATTTATTTCTCAACAGAATAAATATATATAAAACATTTTATAGGCAACTAAATGTGCAATAAGATTGCTCCTATACAAGTTTTCTATCCGAATCATAACGGAGTCATTTTGAAGTTTCGAAATCCCCCCCCCCCTCTGAACCTTCCTCCCATTGGTCCGATTTTTGACCTTTAGTTTTGCATGTTGACTGGCTTTTTATTATCGTCTTTATTAAGCCCCCCCCCCCCCAAGACTCACCTTATATTTCCGGTACGATATTATGAAAGTTCTATTCTCCAGGCTGAAATATAAAATATTGTTATCTATCTATATATATATATATATATATATATATATATATATATATATATATATATATATATACGAGCACAGATACCCGGCTTCGCTCGGGAATTCATTTGAGGCTGAATGGTGATGGTATATTTTTGGCAAGGCTTTACTTTGCACAATATTTTGACATTTACCCGTTCCAGTGTTTAGGGTTAATACCCGTTGTTGGCATTTGTTAATAATAAAATTATTTTTTTATGTAAGAATTCACTGTCCTGCATATTGTCATATTTCCCGTCTCCTGTGCATTATGCATAGATTTGAATTATTAAGGAGAAAATATTGACATACATTTGAATTAATTTTTTCAGGTGAGGTACCTGGTAATTCATATTGGAAAGAAGTGTTGAGCAAATTTCTCTAAATAACAAAATAAACAACTTTTGTTATGTGCATATTTGCCGAAACCCCAATAGGAAATCATTATTATTAATTTCAGGCCTCCCTTATAACCCCCACTCCTGTCCGACTGTTAGTAGTCCTGTCCCTAGAAATGTTAGTATGGCTTATTATAAGGAAGGCGTTAGTGCTAATACACATACTGAGTGTTTTATTTAGTTCGGTTGAGTCTTTTGTGCCAAATAAAATTGTTGTCTCCCGCTATAATTTTTAGCGTATAACGCATTTATACTTCGGCATACGATGATACTCTATATAAAAAAAAGTTTATCTAAATAACAAAATAAACAACTTTTGTTATGTGCATATTTGCCGAAAATGCTATAGGAAACGAAATATTACTATTATTAATTTCAGGCCTTCCTTATAACTCCCACTCCTGCCCGTCCCTAGAAATGTTAGTATGGCTTATTATAAGGAAGGCGTTAGTGCTAATACACATACCGAGTGTTTTATTTAGTTCGGTTGAGTCTTTTGTGCCAAATAAAATTGTTGACTCACGCTTTAGTTTATAGCGTATAACTCATTTATGCTTCCGCATACGGCAAAAGTGCATATAACAAAAGTTACTCTAAATTACAAAATAAACAACTTTTGTTATGTGCATATTTGCTGAAAAAGCAATAGGAAACGAAATATCGCTATTTTTAATTTCAGGCCTCCCTTATAACCCCCACTCCTGCCCGTCCCTAGAAGTGTTAGTATGGCTTATTATAAGGAAGGCGTTAGTACTAATTCACATACCGAGTTTGGTTAAGTTCGGTTGAGTCTTTTGTGCCAAATAAAATTGTGGACTCCCTCTATAGTTTTTAGCGTATAACTCATTTATACTTCCGTATACGGCAAAAGTTCATATAACAACAGTTGCTTTAAATTACATAATAAACAACTTTTGTTATGGGCATATTTGCAGAAAAAGCAATAGGAAACGAAATATCGCCATTTTTAATTTCAGGCCTCCCTTATAACCCCCACTCCTGTTCGTCTCAGAGAATATTACCCTTTCGTGTATGTTTGTTTGTTTCTTTCGTGTCTGTTTGTTTGTTTGTTTGTTACCTTTTCACGCATAAACGGCTGAACCGAATTTTATGAAACTTGGTATGTATATTATTACTACCCAAACTTAGATTTTAGGCTATATTAATATTCTCTGAGACGAACAGGAGTGGGGGTTGTAAGGGAGGCCTGAAATTAAAAATAGCGATATTTCGTTTCCTATTGGTTTTTCGGCAAATATGCACATAACAAATGTTGTTTATTTTGTTATTTAGAGTAACTTTTGTTATATACACTTTTTTCGTATACTGAATTATAAACGAGATATAGACTAAAACCTATAGCGGAAGTGAACAATTTTATTTGGCACTAAAGAGACTCAACCGAAATGAATAAAACTCGGTATGTGTATTAGCACTAACGCCTTCATTATAATAAGCCGTACCAACATTTCTAGGGACGGGCAGGAGTGGGGGTTATGAGGGAAGTCTGAAATTAAAAATGGTGATATTTCGTTTCCTATTGGTTTTTCGGCAAAAATGCACATACCAAAAGCTGTTTTTTTTTTGTTGTTGTTTAGATCAACTTTTGTCATATACACTTTCGCCGTATACCGACGTAAAAAAGCGTTATACACTAAAAATGGTAGCGGGAGTCAACAATTTTATTTGGCACACAAGAGACTCAACCGAAATGAATAAAACTCGGTATTTGTATTAGCACTAACGCCTTCATTATCATAAGGCATACCAACATTTCTAGGGACGGGCAGGAGTAGGGGTTATGAGGGAGGTCTGAATTAAAAATGGTGATATTTCTTTTCCTATTGGTTTTTCGGCAAAAATGGACATACCAAAAGCTGTTTATTTTGTTATTTAGATCAACTTTTGTCCGTAAGTTAAGACTTAAGTTAAGTTAAGACTTAAGACGACTTAAGTCCGTCACGCAGGGGCTGCGTAAACTAAGCAGATTTTCCTTGTGAAGTTATACAATAGAGAAATCTGCATACTGGTAACACAATAACACCGTGATTAGATAATGAGAAATCTTTCAGTTATTTAAAATAAATACCCAACTGAAACAGCTTCTGAATTGTAAGAATAATTTATATTTTAATAACTCAAATTTTAGTAGTCCAAGAACTAAAGAAGGGGGGGGGCGGATGAACAGAACGTATTTGCGTAAATCTCACAAAGTAAGGAAGGTAAGGTTAAAAACGCCAGGTTAGAAGAAGCTTCTGCCTGAGCCGAGAAATGACGAAGATGGCCGACATAATCCGAACTATACCCCACCACAGACTTCATAAAAATGCAAATATCTCGGTTAATATTCAAGATAGAGAATAAATGTATATAAAAATATTTATAGTAAATTTAATTTGCAATAAGATTGGTTCTGTAAAATATTTCGATCCGATGCATAATAACGGAGATATTTTGGATTTTCGAAAACCCCCCCTCTACACCCCCCCCTCCCTCTGGTTCGATTTCAGCCATTAACGAACTTGATCTGTCTTTTTACATAAAACGGTTAAATATCGAGTTTCGTAACGATCAAACAAAAATTGCGACCGCTAGAGCGTTAACAGACAAATATATATATATATATATATATATATATATATATATATATATATATATATATATAATTTTGAACGGACCTCATTTTCGTCATCTCCTGGGTAAGATCGATGGACATTTGAAGAAAATTTTCGAAAATCGCGTCATGAGTACGACCTCAATAGCTGATTTCCCTCAAGGGAAATCTGCTAAAAACTCGGTATTTGTATTAGCACTAACGCCTTCATTATCATAAGGCATACCAACATTTCTAGGGACGGGCAGGAGTGGGGGTTATGAGGGAGGTCTGAAATTAAAAATGGTGATATTTCTTTTCCTATTGGTTTTTCGGCAAAAATGGACATACCAAAAGCTGTTTATTTTGTTATTTAGATCAACTTTTGTCCGTAAGTTAAGACTTAAGTTAAGTTAAGACTTAAGACGACTTAAGTCCGTCACGCAGGGGCTGCGTAAATTAAGCAGATTTCCTCTGTGAAGTTATACAATAGAGAAATCTGCATACTGGTAACACAATAACACCGTGATTAGATAATGAGAAATCTTTCAGTTATTTAAAATAAATACCCAACTGAAACAGCTTCTGAATTGTAAGAATAATTTATATTTTAATAACTCAAATTTTAGTAGTCCAAGAACTAAAGAAGGGGGGGGGGCGGATGAACAGAACGTATTTGCATAAATCTCACAAAGTAAGGAAGGTAAGGTTAAAAACGCCAGGTTAGAAGAAGCTTCTGCCTGAGCCGAGAAATGACGAAGATGGCCGACATAATCCGAACTATACCCCACCACAGACTTCATAAAAATGCAAATATCTCGGTTAATATTCAAGATAGAGAATAAATGTATATAAAAATATTTATAGTAAATTTAATTTGCAATAAGATTGGTTCTGTACAATATTTCGATCCGATGCATAATAACGGAGATATTTTGGATTTTCGAAAACCCCCCCTCTAAACCCCCCCTCCCTCTGGTTCGATTTCAGCCATTAACGAACTTGATCTGTCTTTTTACATAAAACGGTTAAATATCGAGTTTCGTAACGATCAAACAAAAATTGCGACCGCTAGAGCGTTAACAGACAAATATATATATATATATATATATATATATATATATATATATATATATATATATATATATATAATTTTGAACGGACCTCATTTTCGTCATCTCCTGGGTAAGATCGATGGACATTTGAAGAAAATTTTCGAAAATCGCGTCATGAGTACGACCTCAATAGCTGATTTCCCTCAAGGGAAATCTGCTAAAAACTCGGTATTTGTATTAGCACTAACGCCTTCATTATCATAAGGCATACCAACATTTCTAGGGACGGGCAGGAGTGGGGGTTATGAGGGAGGTCTGAAATTAAAAATGGTGATATTTCTTTTCCTATTGGTTTTTCGGCAAAAATGGACATACCAAAAGCTGTTTATTTTGTTATTTAGATCAACTTTTGTCATATACACTTTTGTTGTATAAAAAATTATAAACGAGATATACACTAAAAGCTAAAGCGGGAGTCAACTATTTTATTGGACACCAACGGTTGAACCGATTCCAACAAAACTCAGGATATATAAATTAGCATTAATTCTTACATGGTTATAAGCTATATTAAAATGTTTAGGTTATAACGGGAGTGGGGGTTATAAGGGAGGCCTGAAGTAAAAATTCGCGATATTTCATTTTCTATTCCAAACCAACCACGGGTACTAACCCTAAAGACTGAAACGGGGAAATGTCAAAATATTGTGCAAAGTAAAGTCTTGCCTAAAAAATACCATCATCATTCAGGGTCAAATGAATTCCCGGGCGAAGCCGGGTACCTTAGCTAGTCATATCATATGTTCGGTTTGACGTCATCAGTTACGATTTTACGTTCTGTAGTACATGTTTTTTTTTTTTTTTTTTTTTTTTTGTCTACGCCATACTGAATATTTAACCGGTTCGTGCAAAAATAATGATTATATCTCCTAATAGCTGAAATCGAACCATCGGGCGAAGGGGGCGAGGTTTAGCTGGGGGATGATTACTTGAAATTTCGTAATGTCTCCGTTATTATGAATTGGATGGAAGAAATGTAAAAAAACATGAAGTATTGAATATGTAAAATTTAAATTATTTATTTACGTCCACTTTTTGCAACTAAGGCTAATTGGGACGGGTTTTCTACAGGTACCTTTTCTAGACAGGGTGGGACTAAGGGTTATTGAATATTTAATTTCCTTTAAAAGTTGCACTATGCATTTGTTCTTTATTTCAAGCATTAACGGAGGTATATGAATTTTCTATCATTCAGCTTTGTAAGCCTTACTCTATTCTGTATGATTCGACTTTGAGCAACTGTGCCACTAAATATCTCATATCTAGCTGGTATTCTGATTCCTGTTCAGGCTTCTTATTAAGGGAGATGGTGAGCTACCTGCCGGACATATTAGCAGAGTTCCCTTGAGGGAAATTAGCTATTGAGGTTCTATTAGCAGATTTCCATTGAGTGAAATCAGCTATTGAGAATGTACACATGGGGCGATTTTCGAAAACTTTCCTCCAAAGTCAATCGATCCTATCTAGAAGATGACGGAAATGAGGGCTGTTCAAAATGATATATATATATATATATATATATATATATATATATATATATATACAAAACTAAAAAATAAGCTGTCCTCTTTCTGAGGGCACTTTTATGGTGAGCATCTTGATCTGCCATTTTCTTGGTAATACTTTTTTTAAAAATTGTATTTATATGTTATATGAAAATTTGGAATCTTATGTATTAAATGACGCAAATTTGGGAGTTATCTCAGGTGAGAGTGGAGCTTATATTTAATCTTTATTTTTTATAGAAATGATGACTGATACTTTTTATCGAAGATTTTAGGATTAGTATTGACAATCCCTTCAGTTCATCTTTTGCCAGCCCATATTCGATTAATGTCGTTGCAGTTTTCTGATGGAGAACTCCTTTTGAGCCGAACAATAGCCCCTTAACCGTCCAGTCTTGGATTTTGTACTTTTCTGAGATATAGAGGCATCATGGTTTGTAGATTGCTTTCTTCTCTTGCTCCACCTCTTCTGGTTGATTTTTGTTTATCTCAAAACGGACGGTAGGATCCAGAATTAAGCTTTTCATTTTTCTTGATAGCTACAATGTCTGCTCTTCTCGGAGTGCCGTCTGACGAATTGCAAGTCACTTCTTCGAATATATCCCAATCTTGGTGCTTCTTTTTCAAAATGTGATCAATTTGAGTCCGGGCCTTATAATGACGTGAATTACGCATCTGCTCACCCCATCGGCCGGAACCTAGGACATTTTGGGTTTTAATCTCACTGTAATGCCTACAGTTGGATGTTTCCTAGGTTTCTTTCTAAGACAGAACTAACTGGCACTAGATTCACGTTCATCTTCACAGCTGTGACAGACCTTTTTTTGTCATAAATCCGCATATTACTGCCAGTCATTGAACGTTTCTACGTTTTTTACTTTAGCTGGTAAAGAGGACCTCTCGGTAAAGAATATATGGCGTAGTTTCGCAAGTTTCTGGCGTTGATATTTTCGTTCTTCTCTTTTGTAAAATCGAGGGCTTTTCATCAGTCCGATATTTCAGTAGTGAATATATGTTTGTATGAATGTTTGAAGTAAATATATATTCATGTCTTTCATAAGGGCCACGCATACATTTAAATGTTGCAAGAAATCCTCCCAACATGCTTTTAATAATAGGTGTGTGTATATATATATATATATATATATATATATATATATATATATATATATATATTTGAACGGACTTCATTTTCGTCATCTCCTGGAAAGGATCGATAGACATTTGAGGAAGTTGTTCGAAAATCGTGTCTTGAGTTCAGCCTCAATAGCTGATTTCCCTTGAACCACTTTATTCGGAGCTTTATTATTTTGAACCACTTTATTTGAAGCCTAAATGCCAAAGATTGTTTTCACATGCTGTGAGGTTATTTTCATTGAGCCTATACTATGTGAGGTGCATGCACATACGTTGTGTGCTGACGTCATCATTTTACGATCTTACGTAAAATCTTAAGATTTTACGTTCTTACTTCGAAAATATTTGTTCTTTACAATACTCTATATTTAACTGTTTCATTCAACGGTAATGATCATATTAGTTAATAGCTGAAATATGACTAGAAAGGGGGAATTTGAAAATTCAAAATATCTCCGTCACTATGAATCAGATCAAAAAATGTTTTATTAGCAGATTTCCCTTAAGGGTATTTCCCTTAAGGGGGAAAATGAGGTCCGTTTAAAACTGTATATATATATATATATATATATATATATATATATATATATATATATATATATATATGTGTGTGTGTTTGTGTCTGTTACTGCTCCAGCGGTCGCAATTTTTGTTTGATCGTTACCAAAATCGATATTTAGTCGTTTTATGTAAAAAGAAAGATCAAGTTCGTTAACGGCTGAAATCGGACCAGTGGGAGGGGGGGGTGTTAGAGGGGAGGGTTTTCGAAAATTCGAAATATCTCCGTTACTATACGTCGGATCGAAAAATTGTACAGAATCAATCTTATTGCAAATAAAATTTACTATAAATAGAGTTTTATACATTTATTCTCTATCTTGAATATTAACAGAGATATTTGCATTTTTATTAAATCTGGCCGGCTAACGGACGAAAGTGACTTTCCCGCCAAAAGCTAGTTCGGCCGTTTCCTGACTGCTCGGCTCTCGTGAAATTTCTCTATTGTAAAACTTCACGTGGGAAATCTGCTTAGTTTACGCAGCCCGTGCGTGTCGGACTTTTCTTTATTATGACATGTGATTTTTAAGTTGGAAATAATTCATTTAGTGATATATTGGCTTATTAATAAGAGGAAATGAGTAGGAGTGGTGGTTTAAAAAATACTGAAAACTAACAAACACAGATATCACTCATTCTCGATAAAGACGAGTCCTGCAGTAAATATCTATATTTATAACGTGTGTGTGGGGGGGGCACGGTTGGTAATATACACTGAGTAATACATTTTTCCGATGGAATGTGACGAGCCTGAATCCGATAATTTGATGCGAACTCATCTTTGATTCATCAATCCAAAGTACATTCAAGAGGCCACTGATACTTCTTATCAGCAAGTCGTAGAAGTGGTTTTAGAGTACCGAGCTGACCAATTAAATTGGTCTTTCTGACTCTTCGTTCTACTGAACCGATCTCACGTCGATTTAGATAGATCATGTTTTATATGATTCTCCTGTGGAGGTGAGATATTAACATTAAGACGTAAAGTATGGCATATGCAATCGATATCCAAATACCACTGGGCATGGTTAGGCGTGACCAGTTGGTATCAGCGAGGCTATCACTGGTTGTTCTTTGCGATTGGACAGAAGGCACGTCCTCTCCTACCACCAGCTGGAAGGATGTCTCAATGTTATGTTTACTCTCTAACCTCAAATCCTTATGCATGTCGATATTAATATATTATTTTTAGAAATCCATTAATGTTTCTTACGATTTGTTTGTATAATCAATTCATTTTATATTTTCAGGTGGAGGGAGATTGTGACTAATAAGTAGTTGAATCTAAAAAAAAAAAAAAAAATGATTCAAAAATGTATCTGGTTAGCTATGTGTATTACATTGGCATTTTCTGCAAAGGTAATTTATGCAATAGATACTCATTAAAAGTTAATATTTAACTGTCAAGTTGCTGGCGTCCTGAGAAATATAATTGCCGATGGCCTGCTCATTTCTCCAGATTCTCTTATGTATTATTTGCTTTCCTACGCTAATATAATCGCAGACCAATTAGCTTTGGGAGGCAATTGTGGAAATACTTAAATATTGATATAGAAACTCTGTTTAAGAACGTCACATATCATTGATTAATGTAGAAAAAAAAAATACTTAGGGTTTAGGAAAAATAATAAAAATTAAATGAAGAAAATCATTAAAATATATTCGCTCTTCATACTATCTCCTGGCTATTCGTGGAGTATAGGTGGTAAGCGCTTTCGGTATAATGGCACATCCTTAATCCTGCCATTAGTTGTACAGATGACGGCACCTACCGACAGGTGTGACAATGTTTTATGTATGCTGGCACAACCAACCCACTATGCCAAACTCACATCAAATATATCTAAAGTTCCCTCTAAACAAATGCCTAAAGTTCTCTCTTCAACCGTTTCCGAGTTTTTTTAATTATTGTCACCCTTGAACTACTAGAAAGACTACTAAAATCTAAAGTGGAAGTCAACAATTTTATTAGGTTACTCAACCTATTATTACTCAACCTAAATAAAGAAAACTCGGTATATGAATTTGCATTTAAGATGTACGAGTATAAATGAGATATATACTAAAACCTGTAGCGGGAGCCAACAATTTTATAGTGCATAAACATTTTTTACCAGATATTTTTTAAGGAAAATCAGCTATTGAGGTCGTACTCATGACGCGATTTTCGAAAATTTTCTTCAATTGTCCATCGATCCTACCCAGGAGATGACGAAAATGAGGTCCGTTCAAAATTATATATATATATATATATATATATATATATATATATATATATATAAATCGGACCAGTGGGGGGGGGTTTAGAGGGAGATTTTTGAAAATTCAAAGTATCTCCATTACTGTACGTCGGATAGAAAAATTGTATAGAACCAATCTTATTGCAAAGTAAATTTACTATAAATAATGGTATATACATTTATTCTCTATCTTGAATATTAACCGAGATATTTGCATTTTTATTACGTCTGTGTGAGCCTATTGTCGGGTTTCCGGATTAGTTCGGCCGTTTCCGTAACTGTTCGGCACTCGTGTAACCTAACCTTTCTCCATTCTTGCCTTCTAACCTTTTACTTTGTGAGATATATGTAAATACGTTCTGTTGATGCCCCCCCCCCATATTCAAGATGGTGTTGTGTTGCTGGTATGTAGATTTCTCTATTGTAAAACTTTACGTGGGAAATCTGTTTAGTTTATGCAGCCCCTGCGTGACGGACGTTTTCGTATATGGTAAGATACATTACTTGATTTACCAAAATTGTTTGTTTACAGACGCCTCCAGAGGCAGACTATTACCTAGCTGCTGTGGTCGAATATTGCCCATTAAGGGTCAGTGACGGCTATGAGTCACTCATGAAAAACGTTGAAAAATATTCTTCGATTATTGCTGAAGCATCTAAAAAGGTAAATCTATAGTTAGATTAATTTATTTAAAACTTTGAGGGAAAATGAAAAACTGTAAAAAAATATTACATGATCAATCTTATTAAAAGATTTATTTTCTTGCTTTTTTGTAGTGTACATTTTTTATGTAAAAGCCATATTAATTAGGTAAAATTAATTTTTTAGTTTATGGATAAATGTACATATCCGGAAAAGTCTCATACAAAGCTTAAATATCAATATAGTTTACATTATGGTTTTCATTTAATTTATATTACGTGCCCCCAGAATGATCTAGTTTAAGTAGCGCCTACGTGACAGACTTTTAGAATGTTCATATTGACAATATTATTAAATTATTTTTAATTGTAACACATGAAGCCTAATGTTTGTCAAATTTTGTTTGAAGGCAAAGGAGAATTATTTTGTAAACTGTTGACAAAAGTACTTACTTAATTTATAATTACCTGAGTTAGCCAATAATCACAGAGGAAACATATTACACAAATATTTATGGGCAAACAGTTAATATAAAAATGTATTAATATACCATACTTATCTTTGATTTTTAGGCTGACATCGTAGTATTTCCTGAAGATGGCCTTATAAGGGACTACACCACCTATGTAGAAATACCATTTGGAAACAAAGTTAATTTAGAAGATAATAAAAATGTTCATCCTGTAAGTAAGAGGTGATTTGTATTGTTTATAAAATATGTACATGATTATTAATTAGAGGACAGTGAGCCATAA